>VZRZ01008555.1:2355567-2443546 GCA_013398175.1 Climacteris rufus
CCTTCCTTCCTTCCTTCCTTCCTTCCTTCCTTCCTTCCTTCCTTCCTTCCTTCCTTCTCCATTGCCTTTCTTTTCCTAACCCCATCCTAACCCCATTTCCCTTTCCTTCTTTTTCAAGTTAGCAGGTGCTGTAAAGTTGTAGATGCTGGTGGGTTTAAGACAGTAAAAGCTACGAAATGGATTCTCCTATACCTTTGCGCTAGTAACAACTTTGCTTTCAACACCAGGTGTCACTGCTGTGATAGAAAATCTCAAAACATTTCCTAGAACTGGTGAACAAAGCAGGATTTGCTATTGAATATAAGAAAATAATTCTAGATATAGGGTAGCAAAGGAAAAAAAAATGAAGTAGCTGGCATAACTTTGAAAGCAAAGTTGCAGATAATAAAACTTTCACAGTAATATACTGGTAATAGAATACCCTAGAACTAAATTAGCCCATTTCTATAATTGTCCATAGTGCTACAAAATGCAAGTGCTGCAAGCTCACATAGACAAGTTCTTCAAACTAGAAAAATAATTATTCTTTACTGAAACTGAAATTTCTGTGAAACAAGAACAATCCTACTGAACTTACCAATGTGTCGGGGGTACACATTAAATTCTGCAGTAGAAATCAAAGACATTCTGAATAGCTTTGGAAGCAGTATTTCACAGAGATTACTTCAGCATGTCAGAGAGGTTTCACCAAATTTTAACGACACTAATCTGTTACATTTTGCTTTGAATTTATTTGCTATTTTTATCACTTTTCTGGTGTTTTGAAAAAGGGTTTGAATCTTTAAAAACAGCAATACTATTCAGAAATATTTTTCACTGAAAATTATTTCTATTTTTAGACCAGTTCTAGAAATAACAACAAAAGGTTTCACAGAACAAACACTCATCTGTTTTCTCTGCTTTGGTATTTCTAATGCCTGAGGGGAAATAATAATAGTATAAAATAATTTTGTCTAAAATGATTGCTGAAGTAAGTATAATTAAAAATATAATACCTGCAAAGTAAGAAGGAATAGATAAAAATGTTGTTTGAAAATAAAACAGAAGAAAAAATAAAAATATAGAAAAAATTAAATTAAAGGGATTTAAAATACTAGTGAAGTAGAGTGAAGCCTGGAAAAATGGGGAGGAAATGTGTTGTTCTAAATGTTGGGGTTTTGGTTTTTCACTATCTGATTCTGCTGTAATTAGCAATAAATTAAATTTCTCATAGATGAATTTGTTTTGTCTACCACAATAATGGGTAAGTAGTGTCCCTGACTTTATCTCAACCCACAAGCTTTCTCATCCTATTTTGTTCCTGTGCTGCTAAGGAAGGAGAGTGAAGGAGAGGCTGGATGGGTGCCTGGCCCTTATCCAAGAAAAAATCCACTGCATATCCAAAGGCACACTAATGTCAGTGGTCTATTGCTTTTGCTAAAATGCTACAGAACATTTTTCCTTCCTTCCTCAATGCATGTTTTTTATTGTAACAATAGACAGAAAGCTACTTTCAATAAAAAGATCTACCACCATCAAAATGTTTTGACATAACATGGTCATGGTACTGAAAGTGGCAACATGCCAACATAATTGGGTTATCTGTTCTTTGCTTTTTTTCATGAGAGGAAAACTCTAGGGTGTTTACAACACAATAAATGCAATGTATTAAAATGTTAACATTAGTTGAATGGCATATCCATTAAAGCAATCTGAAAACTTTTGAAATCATTCTGCTAATAGTCCTGAAGGCCATCCAACGAAACGTAGTTCAGGAAATATAATGTGACAGTGTGTACCATGGTCTTGAATAATTTTCATATTCCACTTTCATAAAACAGCTGTGAAATTGAATTCACCAAGAGGCTTTGATTTTCTGGGTGTGAAACCCCATGATTTTCTGATATTACTCAGCACAAACGAAGGACAGAATGCTACTATACGGCAACATCTGTAAAGCAAATTGATACAAATGCAAATACCTGCTTGTGCACTTTAAAATTATGGAACTTGTAGACATAGACTACAAGTTCAGAGACCGAAACTATGATTAAGTAACTAAAGAGACAAATTCATTCTGATAATGGTCTGGAAATAAAATGTCTGAAGTATAAAATCTGACTTGAGAATTTTATATGTTGAATATTATGTCAATGTTCATAAATAGTTTGATCCATGCCCTAGTGTCTTATCCTTTCCAGACATCCATGAACAACAGCTCCTGAAGGAAACAAAACTGCCTTGGTTGGACTTAGGCTCTTTCTTCACATTCCGACATCTAACTTGATCCACAGTAAACAGAAATATTCCTATCTACCAATCTACAGAATGCCTGGTGGAAATTTTGTGAAAGTAGAAATAAAAATAACAGAAGTAAACTATGAGTCCATGAGCAAATGCAATGTCTTACTGTGTTGCATTGATTAGTTCAGTCACCTTAAATCTTACTGCACATACTTTTTAGCTGAGTTGAAATATGGCCAGTTCATTTAGCTTAAACCAAAATAAGCAAGCATATTTTGCCTTATAAAAGGGCCAAGGTAAGAATACACACAGCAGCAATGTCATGACTCATGGGACAGACCATAACTACTATAGCTGTCTGAAGCTGAGAAGGATGGACTTGGTACCTGCACTGCAGCAGACAAGGTATTCATTTGTTAGTTGGTGGGGTATTCCTCTATCAAGACCTAATCTGTTCAGTGTTTTCAGTTTAAAACACCAATAAAACAGGACTCAGAGAAGTACTTAAATGGTCAACTACATCTCTAATCTCTAAAAGCGCTAATCCCAGAAGCTCTCAAGGTAGCAACAGCGCCTTTATGGGTGTGGAATCCCTGCCAAGATGAGTTGTATAACTCTCCCAAAGGACAGAGTCCTAGCTACTGCAGATAACCTGTTTCTGCTGGTTCCTCTAGGACGAGAGTTTCCCCAGGTGTGGTGTGGTAGCGCCAACGAGAATAAAAGGCTTAGATAGAGGGCCCTTCTCCGGGATATCAGCCGTTTATTGAAAGTCCAGTGTTGCATTTCTGAGGGTCCAGGGATGTCCAGATGGCTGATTAACCCAGAAGAAAGAGCCAGGAAGAAACCCTGCAGGGCTCTTTTAAAGGGAGATGGGACCAGGAAACACCCAATGGGGAATGGCATAGTTCAAAGTGACCAGTGGAGAAGAGCTTTCCAGGACATAACCATATATGGCATCTGAGATATTGGTACAGGTAACACAAGGGCAATATGGGATTTTACCACAGCTCAGGCAGAGAGTTCAGATATTGGAGGGAGAAGGCCGAGGGCTTTGCCTAGGCTTTCTTCCCACCAATCCTGAAGCTCAAAAGCAGAAGCTTCTGCCAAGCATGCTGCTACAAATCTCTCCATTGTACAGCCTTTTGTATGGCAGGAGCATAATGATGCTGCTATCTGGGTAACCACCTAAAACTACCTAAAGACCAGGACCTGTCAGGGGAATGGATCTCAGAAACTCTGGTGTTTGCCAGAGGCAAGACCAAGTCTTGATTTACTGTTTCTGTGCTCTTATTTTAGGGTGAAATACATTGTTCTTTAATGTGCTATGCTTTTCACATATGTATCTTCCTAATTCTGAAACAAGTTTTACTGATAACTTACAGAAACTTTACTAACTCTTCTATATGTACTTTCTTCTATTAATATTTAGTCAGGCTGTAGTCAGAAAGTAATAGAGTTTCAGATTTTCACAGAGATGGCAGCTAAATCAAGCTAACATTGTGTTCCTATTTAATACTTTGGATATTTATGCAAGTTTGGGACAGATTTTTCATTTCTGGATTGTGTATAATAAGAAGTAAAAAATTATATATCATCTTGACATGTCAGATTCCTGAACTCACCATCCTTCTCCTGTCTTAAAATGCGTGGAACTTTGGAAGCCTCTAAGTCAAAAAATACTTCTCAAAAAGTGTATTTTCCCATAGAACTTGAACAACTATAGTGTTTCTGTTTCCAGAAAAGGCTCTGTGAGCTTAAGGTACTTGAGAAGCTCATTTTTTTCCCAATAAACATATACACAACACTCCTGTCAAGGAGGAAAATACTATAATCCACATTTCACAGATACTATATGAATGTAAAAGGAGGTGGAAAGTCAATTTTTCAAAAAAGTGTTGACCTAATGTATTTTCCTGACTTTGGAAAAACACAAACCAAATCTTTGAGACATGCTCCTTTTCTAATAAAAATGTTTACAAATTAAGTAAAGGTCTGCCTTTGGAAAGATTCCTAGTATCCCACCTGATATATATTCTCAGAATGAAGGTGAAGCCACATACTTTAGACTGGCAAAACTTTGATTTTGCTGGCTGAGTTTGTGCCCACTTTCCTACATTAAAGACACTGTTTAGGCGCATGAAAAGCTTTCCTAGAAAATCATGTCTATACTAGCAGTTTGTATTGCCATAGTTCTGACAATCACACTTTGTCACAACACTTAACTAACTATGGCAAGCCAGAATTTATTGTGCAGACCTGGCCTCTGTGTCAACGTCTAGACCTGATATACCATAGCATGGCCAGAGAAATGTCTGTCTGAATTCCTGATCCAGAGTAATTCCTTGAGTGGTCTAAGGCCATATCAAATTGTGAACACTGCTGTGTACCCCTGTTGGAATATGGGCCTTGTGGATGCATTAATTTAAACACATGGAGGATCCATTAGGCTGTGTTCCAGGCAAACATTGGTGGGTTGTTTTTTGTTTTGGTTTGGTTTTGTGTGTGTGGGGGGTTTTTAGAATTTTTTATTTGCTTGTTTTTTTGTTTGGGTTTTTTGTTTGTGTTTTGGTTTTGGTTTTGGTTTTTTTATCCCAGGGAAAGATCTTGTCAACTCATTGGAAAACCAAGAGCTACCCAGGCTTACAGCACGGCTCAACAGATGTTCAGTTCTCCACCATTCACCCATGCTCACAGAAGATAAGATCTTCCCTATGGGAAGATAGAATAGTTTTAATAAAGGATATATAATTTCATGATCTAGGTATTCTGCATAAAAGTAGAAGTCCCATTTAAAGATCTTTAGTATTTTCTTTTACACCTGCCATGGCTGTCTAGAGGATGAACTTACAGGTTACTTTTGGACAAAGGAGAAATACTTGTGAACATTGAGCAAAAATGCTGGATAAGCCTCAGGGATGAAATGTGGTTTTGAAACAATCTGAAGGTCTTCTGTCATTTCAATGACCAGAACTGTTGTATGGCACTGTATCGTCACTGAAGGAAAAACATCAGAAACAAAGCAAACCTAGAAACATGCAACAAAATTCTTAGAAAACCTGGTTAGGCATTATCAGAATTAATCAGCTTGAAATCATGTCAGACTTATCAAGAGACACTGGGATAATTTGTAAAAATAATCTTTACTTTTATAAGGTTGTGTTGCTTCAAACTTTCTGAACAAATTACTTCTCGAGAGGCACTGAAATATGCTGCCTTTTTGAAGTGTGCTATCTGTAAGATATTTTCTTTGTACATCCACTTCAAAACACTCTTATTCTGCTAGAATCTTTTCGATGTGCATGAAACAGTGACATCAGCTCCATACACATGTATCTGCAACAAAATTTATTTGTCACTAAAATATGCACATAATCTTTTGAATTTTAATCTTAAGTCTTTGTCTTTTGATGATTGCCTTGCAAAGGTGCAAAAGCACCCACAACAGACTTCTCTGCCCTTAGAAATTAAAATTCTGCCATCACTTTTCTCCATGTAATTTTTATCAAGAAAGAAAGAGTTTTGGCATTAGTTACCAAGATAAATTATTTGAATTAATTTTCTGTAACAGTTGTATTCATAGATTAGGCCTATAGATCTAAAAAAATGGAGTCAGGAACAGACTCCTAGTACTGGAATCACTCATTTTGCAGGGCCTGGTAAAGAATAATTTGGTTTAGAAAAGAAAAAAATTGTTACAATCTATTCCATCACTCCTTCTCTCTACTGAAGTCTCACCAGCCTAAAAAGCTAAAATGTCAAGAATTCTCTCTGGAAATCAAAGTGCATGGCAAAAAGAAACATGCAGCACTTTTCTGAGTATGTTCACTGCAATGTAACATTATTGCCATTATTCATTTAAATATTGCTGGGGTTTTTTCCTGTCTCAGCTGGCATTAGGCATCGGGAAACCATGTAGGACAACAGACTGCAAAATACTGGGGTCCCGCTGTTTGATTTGCTTGGGAAAGCTAGGATAGCAACACCTCCAGTAGCTGCACCGCTTCACACAGTAACCTCTGCCAACCAACTCAGGAATTTGAGAATTCATTCTCCTTCCCAATTGTTTCATACATTTTATCTTTTCCACAGTAGAGTGGGGGATTGCTACAGTCCTTCTCACCCTTCAGGTAGCAAATTTCATTTTGACTACCTCCCTAGCCTTGTCACCTAAACCTACATACAAATGGTATTTAATAGATCTCAGTTCAAATTCAGGTAACTGATTTTGCAAACCAATAATCTTGGTTTCCTTATCTATTTTGTTTTCCTTTGATTTGTTCCCAGGATTGCTACAAAAGCACATTGATAAACAGGGAAAAAAAATTTAATATTCATGTACTGCCAAGGAGTACTGAGACTGATCACTCCAGAGAGGAATATCTCTGATATGGAAAGGAGATATGTGGCCAGCAGTATTTCACGCTCTTCACTCATCTAAACTGCCCAGAGAATTATGTTTTATAGGAGCAATAAAACAAATGGAATGTTGAAAGATGAGGTAAATTATATGGGTAAATGTATATTGCTTAGCCTTTTATAAATGTTGTAAATGTCAAGAGATATTGCATCATCCAGAAAAGAAGTGTATTACTTAAATATTTTTTTGCTATACAATAGTGCTTGATTCTAATGCAATCAGAACATAGTCTGTAGCTTATTATTATGTTTTCACATTCTTTAAATGTCTAACATGTTAGCAAGAATTCTACATGTAAGGCTTAGGTACAGACCATAATTTCCCATTATTTAAACTGCAAACTCAATCCTAATACTGATAGAGATTGAAAGTGCATAATACTGGGGATAGTGCGTTGTCTACAGCTTCTTTCTTCTTATAATTCTGTTGTGTGCATACTGCTTGTTGTTTTCAGTCATCAGGAGATTGTAGATACTGAGGGAATTGTTGTTGTCCGTTTTACCAGAAGTATGGAAAACTGCTCCTGGAGCAACTCATCAGGTAGATGGCCTTTCAAACTCCCTAGAAGCACAGCACCTGGAGGCAGTGGCTGAGGCAGTTATTATCTTGCCTGTTGCTCTTCTGATCCACCTTTGATCTATCATCCCCATTCCATGTGCTATGCACATTTCTCCCCATCCCATCTCAGAATCACAGAATCTCAGAATCACAGAATCACACAATGGGTCAGGTTGGAAGGGACCACTGGAGGTCATCTAGTTCAACCTCCCTGCTCCACTAGTGTCCCCTAGTGCATGTTACTCAGGATTGCATCCAGATATTTTTTTAATATCTCCAGGGAAGGAGACTCCACCACTTCCCTGGGCAGCCAGTTCTAGTGCTCAGTCAACTTCAGAGTATAGAAGTTATTCCTCACGTTCGGGTGGAATTTCCTGTGCATTGGTTCCATCGAATCATAGAGTCACAGGTCATTAGGGTTGGAAAAGGTCTGCAAGATGATCAAGTCCAACTTTTGATTGAACACCACCATACCAACTAAACCACAGCACTGACTGCCACGTCCAGTTGTTTCTTGAACACTTCCAGTGATGGTGATTCCACCACTTCCCTGGGTAGCCCATTCCAGTGTTTAAGCACCCTTACAGTGAAAAATGTATTCCTGATGTCCAACCCGAGCGTCCTCTGGCACAGCTTGAGGCCATTTCCTCTTGTCCTAGTGTTTGTTTCCTATTTCTGCCCCTTGTCTCTTGTTCTGCTGTGTGGCACCACCATCTGACTCCATTCTCTTCATACCCTGCTTTCAAATACTTGTCTACATTGATAAGGTCCCCTCTCAGTTGTCTCTTCTCGAAGCTGAACAGACCCAACTCCCTCAGCCTTCACTCAGAGAGAGATGCTCCAGTTCTTTAATGATCTTTGTTGCCCTCCATGGGACCCTTGCCCTCCCCAGGAGCTCTGTGTCTCTCTTGTCCTGAGGAGCCCAGAACTGGACACAGCAATCCAGATGTGGCCTCACTAGGGCTGAGTAGAAGGACAGGATCAGCTTCCTCAGTCTGCTGGAAATGCTCTTCCCAATGCACCCCAGGATACCTTTGGCCTTCTTGGTCACAAGGGCACTGCTGGCTCATGGACAGCAGTGTGCACCTGGACCCCCAGGTCCCTCTCTGCAGAGCTGCTTCCCAGCAGATCAGCCCCCAGCCCATACTAGTGCATGGAGTTATTCCTCCCTAGATGCAAGACCCTGCATTTGCCTTTGTTGAACTTCAAAAAGTTCCACTCTGTCCATCTCTCCAACCTGTTGAAGTCCTTCTGAATGGCAGCACAGCAATCTGTGGTACCACCCACACAGGTGAATTCCTTTGAAATGGAGGTTTCCTTGGCTCCAAAAGCAGCCGCCAGACATGAGGACAAGAGAACAACATGTTGCAAAAAACTGAAGAAGCCACAGTCCACTGAATCTCAACATTAATTGTTTCTGGAGCCTGTAACAGCACATACAATGGTCATTAAATAAATCCAGATACCAAATGGATGCTTATATTATATACAGTAGGAATTCATAGCAATTAACAGTTCAGTATCTCAGATGGCACAATATAGCATTCCCTAAGGACCTGATGTTTTGTTAATAGATATAATTGGTCAGAAATTTTCTGCTGAAGCAAAGTTTGCTGAAAAATTTCGGTTGGTTGAGTGTGAAATATTTCAATCTAAACAGCTTGGGCTTCATAAAGTTTTGCCAAACCCAAGGCAAGATTCCAACAGAAACTGTGTTTCTGACAGGCCTTCCCAAGTCCTGGGAACTCTGTTAGCTACAGTATGGCCAGCCTGAAGGCAGGAGTCCCAAATGGGGTGGCGTCATGGCTAGGGATGCTAGAAAACTTAAAGGCCCCCCAGTAGAAGTGAGCCTGGATATGTTCCAGACAGAGATGAGCCTGAATTTGTCCCAGCTGGGGAACTCCCTAAAGCTACTAGACTTAGTTACAGGATGTGGAGAGTCTGTAATCTTGAAACTTAGAAAATTTTCACTATGGATTATAACAAAAATAAGGGTAAGATTCCTCCTTTCCAGATACTCCTATTGATAGGTGTGTTATAAAAAACTAGGAGCACAGAGTTTGACCTTACTGGTCAAATTTTCATTAATCTTTACTGAGGAGAGGACCAGGCTCTAAACACTGTAAAACTAAATCAACACAGTTCAAAACATGGCCCATGGGTCACATCTGGCAGAGAAATTTCTTCCATCTGACCCAATCACTGGTCTCACGGGTGGAGGGGGAGTGGGTGTTCACACAGCTGATGCTGATATATCAGCCAAACAACTTCTGACCCTGCACATAGTCCTGTGCAGCTGTGGACCCTCTGGGTTCTCTTGAGGTGTGGGAGTGAGGCTGGAGACAGTGGGATCCCTGAGGCACAATGTGATCTCCATGGTTGCTCATGGACCATTTTCAGCCCTTGGTAGACCTTTTCATGGGTGCTTTCAGCTGAGAATGGTGTGCTGTGGTTCACCTTATCACCTGATGAGTTTCTTTTCCAGAAGCTGAAAGTGAGGTTCTGTAGAAAACACTAGGGTTTACCATATTTTGAACTAAAATTGTGAGTGTCAGATTGTTTTCATGAGACACAGTGTGTTACTGAATTCACTTATGAATTATCCGAATGTTGCTTTAAAATGTTCAAATTTCTTTCCAACTAGATGACTTAAAAGCTTGTAACTAAGACCTTAGCTGGACAAGTTTCACATGGCTTTTGGATCATAAGTGCTATTATTGTTAGTGTTAGTCTCAGTTAAAACAATTGCTTTAAAAATCCCATGAATAACTAACTGGTTGGATATTTTGTTGATTTTATTGACAGTTATTTCCCTACCTTGCAGGCACAACTCCTCACTTCATCCCTGTTTTGTCACTGTTTGTGGAGTATGGAACAGGCCAGACTGTAATTATCATTTAAAGGGTTCAACATTAATCAGAGCAGCTCAGTGAGTTTGGTAGGGATAGAGGCAGTAAATAGGCATAATTCCTTGTGTAGCCTTCTGCCTCCTTCATGCTTTTTGGTGGTGAGCTAAGAAGCTGCTTTGTGGAACTTCAGCTCTTTATCCTGGATGAAGAGCAGGAATAGGTCTGAAGAAATTGCACCACCCCATAGACTTGAAGCAGCCTTTAATTGTTTTATTTCCTAGATAAGCAGTTGGAGATGGTCCCAGAATTCGTTGAAGTCTTGTGAGAGGGCAGGAGGTGACAGATGATCTCAGCAGAAACAAATCCAGTGGTCCTTTGAGATGAACTAGGCTCGAAAGGAAAAGCTGGAAAAGGGAGGGCTGAGTGCATGCTGGAACTGAGGCACATGGAGAGGAGGGATGGGACAATGCAGAGATCTTGAGGAAGGCAATATTGAAGGAATGTTGCTGAGGCAGAAAGTGGAAGAGCAGAAGAGATCTTCATGGAGTTGTTTGGGTTCTTGATTATCGATTACAAAAAAGATCATTACTCCTAAAATGAGATCTAACAATAGTCAGTAGGACCCTGCTAACACTTTTTTCCCATTGATCCAAATGGGAACAAGAATGGAAACATCCACTGAGTATTCACTGAGCTGTAGCAAGAACATGTTTCTCTTTTCTCTTTACAGGAACAGGAAACCACAAATATTACCCTTTCAGCCACACCACTTGGTAAGAGCAAGGTCAGAGCAGTTAAGCCTCAACAGACCTCTGAAGAAATTGTTTATGTATTAAGTTTACAGAATAGGAAATGTCAGCCTTTTTCTTGTTGGCATATCCACACTTGCTTGTCCACCCACACAGGGACTGTGCATATTCTGGCTCCTACACATTAATTTTTAGTTTCATGATTCCTTAATGTCTTTTTTTCCTGGGTTTTGTTCTGCAACACATTTTATTTTGGCTTATTTTTTGATCTGGTTTGGTTTTGATGTTTTGTTTGGTTTTTTGGTTGGATTTTTTCCCCCGGAACTGGTCTAAGCCAGGCCCAGTATTTCTTAGAAGGTTTCCTTTGGTGAGATGTATCTAGAAATCATTATTGTCCATTCTTCATGACTCCTTCAGGACAAATGTTCTGTGGTTACTAACTGCCTCCCAGAAATGTGATTGCTCAGTCATGATTTTCCTCTGCTATGCAAAGCAAAATTTCCAAGACACTGAGAAAATTATTTCCTTGTGTAATAAAACAGTTAATACAATTACATAGAAAGAATTTGGAAGTCAACACCAAGAATAATTTAGTTATCTAAAACCCATATATATTTTATATATAAAAATATATATGAATTTTTCAGTGTGATAATGGATTGGATATTGACCACCTATTTGGTTTAAATAGGGAATATTTTAGGTAAAATAAGTGCCCAAATCCAGCAAGGAATTATTTTTGGCAGATCATGCTCTCATGGCCTGAAACTACTTTCCTGAGACAATATTATTACAGGAATGGCAGAACTGGAATGTATTCAGCTCAGGATCATAGGTTAATTCAGTTTAAAAGGAAACTCAGGATGTTTGTAAGATGATTGCTTTCTCTCAAAAACATCACAGATTTTGATTCTTCTTTGGTTTTGCAAGTACCTTAGGAGGTTTGTCTGTATACAAAGAGTCAAGTGCAGCTGAGGGATGAGAATCAACAGGGACAACCTGCAACACAGTACATGTGAAGATTTTTAACTCTGAAGATGACCATATACTGGTACAGAAACTCAGAGAAGCTGAGGAAACTTTGGCCTCAGAGATACTCAAAACCTGACTAGGGAAGGCCCTGAGTTGTTAGACCTCCTTTGAGCATGTGGTTAAACTAGAAACCCCTGGAGACTTCTTCCATCCTGTTTAGTTCTGTAATTCTGAGAATTCTCAAAGAAATTTCCTCCTCTCAATCAGGTTATGTATTTAAACTGCAATTAGTTAAAAGATGCATAAATAAAAATAACATAATGTGAAGAATGGTGTTGCCAAATTGTAGCACATCAGTGAGCAACATCATATCAGGAGTAAAAAATATGACTAAAAAGTGCTTACACTGACTAAGTGACAAGGAAAGAAAGTAGTCAACACCTTTGGACTTTCATACACTGTCATTCAAGAATGTGACTGATCATCTGTGTTAGCACCTGTCTCTTTAAGGAAGTGTGTGTTCATCAGTATAGTGAGGAAAATATTTCCATTACAATTAAGCAAACAAAATAATGAAGGAGAAAATTCAGCTTTTCATAAAGTCAGTAGAACCACTAAATCACTCTGGACATAAAACAAATGCAAAAAGATAAAGTCAGAGCAGTGCAGTTAAACTATTTTTTTTTTATCCATTCATCACAAAGGGTCATGATAAAATATTTACCATAGGGATCCTTCCTGATGGCAAAGGTGAGATTCTGCAGAAAACAAGGTGTCAAAGAAGTTAGAACAAGCTGATAGTTTAAATATCAGTAGATCTTCAAGAGTTCTTAATGAATTTAAGACCACTAAATGAGATGATGTACTGGAGGGAGCACTTCCCTCCTATACTAGGCATGAGAAGATGCTTTACTTCTGCTACAAGAGGTGTTAAACTGCAGATTTTTTTTTTTCCCATGGTCAGTAAAATGATCCAGAAAAAAAAGAAAAGTAGCTCAATATCAGATCATGACATGTATATGATATGACCAGGCTTTAGTCAGTGTTTGTGTGAACAGTTCTGCTAAAAAGAAAATTAGGTTTCCAATGACAATTCTATTAAGAGAGCTTGCAGTACATTACTAAATAATGGATATTTTCTTAGTAGAACAATGTCAAAGTTCTACATCAAAAATCATCAAATTAAAACTTTAATATTTGGATTTTTTTTTGAATGACAGTGCTAAAAATCAACAGATGTCAAATATTTCAGTTTTAGCAGCAAAGTTGCCCTTTGAATAAGGAAGGTTATTCACTACTTCATATGTAAAATATATTAAATATGTATATAAAAATATATAAATATATTTAATAAATGTATTAAACACAAATCTAGCACAACAAACAAGTTCCACTCTCTTCTACTGTTTGTTCATAAGATTTCCTTAAATGAAACCAAAAGAAACCAGAGAACAACCCTCTAATTTCCATTGAATTTCATATATTTAGTACATTTCTGTAAAGAACCATGTGATGGAGAGAAGAGAGAGAAGCCATCGTGGTTGCATAAATCTTAGATGAAGCAGCACTCTCAAAGGCAATGTCTCTGCACTTATTTAGAAGAGCTTAACACCAGACCCTAATGCAAGGAGCTGTCTTCAGGGTGAACTCTTCTATGGCTGAGTTGGGAGTGTTAAAGAGCAGCACAGCCATGCAGCACTGCTTAACATGCTAAAAGCCCATGGGAATACACTGTTAACTTTTGGTGTCTGTAGTGGTGAGAAAGTCATGTAAAGTGAGTCAGAAGGAACCGAAGAGGCATGAGAACTAGAAGCACTGCTTATGATGGGAATTTGAGGGGATCAGTCTACTGAGTCTGCTCAAGAGGAGCTTCAGAAATTACTTGATTCCAATGTTTAAGTGTCCCACATGCAGAATATGGTAGTAAATGCCTCTTTATTGTTAACAGAAAGATGTGTAACAATGTGTTGGCTGTCATCTAAAATTCAGATTTAAGTTTGACATTTTGAAATCCATGTTATCTCTTGGAACTACTTGCTTCAAATAAGTTAATTTTCTGTTATTAGAAAGTTTTAAATCAAAATTTGTTACTTTTCTAATATGACTTAATCAAGGTATTAGTCCAGCAGAAGATATTGGCCCAGAAGAGAAATTATTTCATTAAATTTGGTAAATTTCTCTGTCTGGCCAGAGCAATTTATTCTCCCAGCATTACTACATCTGCTTGTCAGACCTGCCTCCATGGAGCCAGAACCCTTCCACCTTTTTTCATCTCCTAAAACCCTTGGCTGGTCAGTTCACAGCTTCCATTCTTCCATTCCCTGTTTCAGTCTAGCCAGTTTTTATGGTTGACACTTTTCTCCCCTAAAACTCCCTCTAGTCCTCTGCGTTCAGATTAACAAGAACAACTGCCCAGGTCTAGCACAAAAGACTTCTGAAACCACAGTTACCCTTATTTTTTAGTGGTTTGCATGCTCACTTCCATATGTTTTGCTCACAGCAAGTGATATTTTGTCAGAGAGCCACCATAAGCAGTTCAAGGCACAACTAGTTCCCTGAAAGACATAGGTAAGGCCACTCTGTTTTGAGGGGAAAGAGTATTAAGTCATACAGATACAAACTGCATAAAACCATTTATTCTCAGATAAAGGGCATATCCTGGATTATTTTATTTATTATTACAGCAGCAGCTGATGAGCATGGAAGAAAGGAAACTCCCTGCTCCGTATTTATTTCTACAGTCCTGGATATGATGCATCCCGTTTGGTGGCAGTCCAGAACTACACCTTTGGGGAAAACCTGGGATGGGTCTACTCTGTGTTGGAAGATGTTTAATCAAAATTCACCACAGAGAATGAGTGAAATGCAGCTTTGCAAAGGTGGTGCCAGGATGTGGCCCAATGAAACGTGTTCTGATATGTCATGGAAGTTGAGCCCTCCACAAACACTGCTGCCTACAAGAAGGGATTTTCTGAGGTAATGCATTTTAGAAAAGTTCACCAAGTCTCAACTAGTTTTTCTTTAATTTCCTCCAAAATTCCTTCTGAAAGAGCACATCTAGTTTAGAAAACTTCTTGCCCACAGGTTAAAAGACTTGACATGAGCCCTTGGTACATAAAACATTAAAAAGATTGGTAAAAGACAGTGCTATCAACCAAGAAAATAATAAAATAGTTCAATAGGCAAGCTAAAATAGATGAGGATATGGGTCCCCTGTGGTTCCATTCTTTATAATATGATCTGGATTACATATAGTGATTTTATTTAAAATTTTCCGATTTTAATTAGTTTAATAAAGTAATTTAAAATATTTAAAATTGGCTTCAAAGTGAGGCACAGTTATTGCAGAGGTGACTAGGTTGTATTCAAGCACTCCCAAAGCCTAAGGTAGTTGTGCTAGGCTCTCTCACTTTTCCTTGCAGAATGAGAAGTCTGACGCTCCAGAATACAATTTCAGGTTTCTGTCTGGAAACTAACTTTAGGTGCTCTGAATTGGCCCAAGAGGAACACACCACTCAGGCATCTCAAAACTCACCTGCTTAGGTTTAGGCAGACGTTTTTGAATATCCTGTCCCCAAATCCCTATTCCACATTCCTGTCCATCACTTTGTTATTTCTATACCTTCTTCAGAATGTGTATTATCTTTTACACAATGGGACACCGGAAGGACACAGATTTCCAGCCTTTAATTTGAATGGTCTTTTGCAGATTTCAGCACAGACTTTTCAAATTGTCTGTTTCTTGGTTTTCATTAATTACATGTTTGCTTTGTTTTTCTTTTAATTAGGGGTATTTTTCTGAGCCTGATGGTGTGTGAAATGACATGCCATCCAACACCATCAGCCCATAAATAATTCACATCTACCCTGTATGCACCACAGTAAATGTACTTACAGGAATCAGGGCTTTCGAAAGATTGTTGACCTCTATGCTTTTATTCCCCCCCCCTTTTTTTTTCCACTGGATGAAGTTATTTTTACTATTATTTATAGAGCATATAAGATTCTCAGATATTACTCTAATGGCTTAGGCATCAACATAAGATAAAGGGCTAATTAAGGAGCATTAATGTTACTCTGCACTTCAAAGGGTGATGTGAATTTCATTTCATTACATCTCTTATTAAGTACTCTAAGTTGCTGTCATGTCCCATGTCCCACAATAAGTGTCAGTGAGATAAATATCACCCCTTATAGTCTCACAAAGGCTGTTTACCTTGCAATTGAACCATCAACTCTAAAATGCACTCTTAATAACAATTTTAAAACCCTCAAATTTTAGTAAATCCCATTCACATCAGTTGAGAAAATTTATTTTGTAGGCAAGACAACAAACCAAGAAAATTAAAATAAAATTATTTCCATTAATTGCTCTTATGATTGCTTCCTTTATACCTGGAATACTTAAACAAGCCTTGCATGCTCTCTAATGTCTCTGACAGTCTACGGCAAACACGTTCAAGTACAATCTAGGAATTATCTTATTACTTATTACTTATTATATTATACATATCTACATATATGCTTATATATACTTATATTATTTCTTATAAATATTACTTATATTACTGTAGCTACTGATAAAAACTCTGCACAATTATTTAGCTGTACTACAACTCTAAAGTTATTGACAGTTTCACTGTAGAATTAGCATACTGATCTTATTATTTCATGATTTTGGTGTTTCTTTAAGTACACTAGGACCTCAGAAAGTCAGTAAAAACAAATCACTAGTCAAATACCCCATACTATCCTATTCATCTTTAGAGACTCAAATTTGGTCTCTTGTAAGCCTGGAGAAGAAAGGTATCTGAGCTGCTGGTTACCAAGGGAATTTTCTGGTGTTAGGTCCCTACTGCAGCTCTGAACACAGTTTTGTTCTTTACAAACACCACAGTTCAGCTCTTTCATTTTCTATTAAACATTGCACTCAGTTGTGTCCAGTGTCTTCATTCATTATTCATGGCTAATGAAGTGTTTGCTCAAGCTGTGTCCTACTCATCCTCCAATCTCAGCACATATCCTCACTATGGGACTCGAGCTTATCTCTACATGCAGTGAGCCCTCTCATAGACAGCTTTTCCACAAGATGATTTCTGTCACTGCTTACCAAACCACTTTTATGCCCCTTGTTCATTTTTTTAAATAGAGGGTGACTCACACAAAAGAAAAGTACACAATTTCAAATATAGGCAGGGTAACAGAATAATGTGGCAATTTACCTTAGTGTATTGGTTCTAACTGAGGTAGAGTTCAGCAGCCCTGCCTGTGCTGTGCTTCAGTTGATAACACAGCAGTGTTTTGGCTACTGCTGAGCAGCACTGTCCCTCCAACATTCTCCCCCAACAAGGGGGCAGGGAATGAGCAAGACCTTGGGAGAGAAAACAAGCAGGCCAGCTGACCTGAAGGAACCAAAGAGATATTCCATACTGTACGACATCAGCTCAAATATAAAAGCCAAGGGGGTGGGGGGGGCGGGGCACTCTGTAGTGTCTGCCTTCCATAGGAACCACTGTGCGTGCTGAGGCCCTGCTTCCCAGGACGTGCGTGAACATCACTTGCTGATGGGAAGTAGAGATTGACTTTCCTTCTTTTCCTTATGCACATAGACCTTTGCTTTCACTTTTCTATTGTTTCAATAAACACTGCCTTCTCTCAAACCACTGATTCATCTTGTCCTTTCCCCTGTCCCTCTGGGGAACGGAGCTATAGGGCAGCTTGGTGGGCACATGGCACCTAGCCAGAGTCAAACCATCACATTTAGTAAGAGCCAGATGGATGTACTTTTAATCATGACTATTTGCCAGTGATGGCAAAGATTACATTTTGGAAAATGAAATATTGTATCTTAATAATTTGGTAGGCATGGAACAGAAATCTGACCATGGACCTGAGCATGCCTGAGAAATATTACAATAAGACCTAGACCTCTGTGGGACTCTGCACAGTGACTCCTCAGGCCCATACAGTAGCTAATTAATGGCAATAACCTCTCTTAATGTGGGCAACTGTACTGACATTGTTTTGCAGACTTGAAGACATAACCAGCTTTTGCTTCAGTTTGGGGTTAGTCAGACACAAAGTTTATTAACCCTGTTTTTGTTGATATAAAGAAAAGCTAAATTCTGGTGGAAAAGTAGTGAGGCCTGAGGTGTTCACAAGCCAAAGGTGTTCACAAGCCACTTTGCTACGACTTGAGTCCATACCATGACAAGTAAATATTTGATATTCATTGCAAGGCTGAAATTGAGATGTCAGAGGGCTCACAAAAAGTGGCCAATCCAGAAGCTATCCTCCTCTTCTGCATTGTTTGTAAATTAAAGAGGCTGTACAATGTGCAAGTCAGAGTGAGAATTAGTCTGTGATTCCCAGTGACTCATAGATCTCTGATTATAAGATTTACCTGTGGAGTACATCTGACCAAACTAAAGGCAAATAATAGGAATAAGCAAAATCTGTTCTGAGTGCTTACCAGTGACGATATGAGACATGTGGCTCACATATTTGAACTCTCCAGACCATTTTCTAGTTACTGTGAAATTGTTTTTGAGTGACCTGTGAAGAACACATACAAAAAATATAATAAATCTAATTTGTCTTAAAATTTTAATTGCAGTACCCTTACTAAAGCTGCACTACCCTGTCTTTTTGGCTGGACCTCTTTACACAAAGGATCTATGCTACAAAGTGTTAAAAACCTCCTGAAAAGCCTTTGCTTCCTTCAGCTCTATTTGTTTCAAATGAAACCATGAGTGTTCAGCACCAATCTACTCCTTTTCTTATGAACTGAACTCTCTGCTCAGATTTGACAGGTAGCAAATAGAAGCAGCAGTTACCATCACTCACACATTTATAGAAGCAGTGACATTTTTGTCGCAACAATAGATCTTCTTAAATGGTAAAATATATTAACTTATTGAAATTCCAGTAGAAAACAGTACACAGAATTGTGTGAAAGAGTCCAATACTAAATTGACTGATGTTTGTGAAATATAACATACCATTTACTGGTGTCACTGTGGTGTTGATGCTACTTCTGAACTAGAACAATTTAATTTTACATTTAATTTCTTGGGCTAAAAAGATAGTTGAACAAATGGACTGTTTGCATTACATCTGAAGATGCATTATTGCACTGTGTTCATGCTGTTTGTGCTTTTTGTAGAGCAATTTTAAGTACTTATACATAAAGTGGTTCCCTGAGTAAATTAATCTACTGCTTCTGAAAAGTCAGTCCAATTCTTAGTACAATTACATTTTTTCAGATGTTTTTGAAGAATCTATACTGCTCTGTGAAAAATACTTTCCCCTTTCTAATTCTTTCATAAATAGGAATCATTGTGCCCAGAAGGGATTGTATTGGTAGGAAAAAATTGCGCAAACAATCGGGACTCCAGCACACTCTGAGGAGCAGTCAGCCTTTGTAATCTGACCATGGAGCTCTGTCTCTTCAGCAGAGGTATCAGTCTAGAAAAAAGATTGTCATTGTACTCTGGAAATGGTCATCTCACACCACTACAAGTAACTGCCTCTCAGATCTGTCCCGAAATGCCACCTTTACTGCCACTTTAACTCCTAATGAAGTTACAACTTCCATGACACACATTGACCCAGTGATAGCAGGAGATAAGAGCAGTGGCAAAGTGAGTGCCAGATTTTTGTCCAGGTAAAAAACACTGCTGCCTTGTGGCCCTGGAGCTCAGGACCAGCTTTCCTCTGTCGAGGCCCCTGACTATTTTTCAACCCTGTCATTCAGATGATCTTTATCTACATTAGAAAAAGCCTGCAAAATCTTTTCCACCTTTTTTATATCCATTGATAAATCCCTCCAGATGTGCACTATGTGCAAGTTGTTATACATTCTAGAGGAACAAAGCCAATGTGATTCCAGTAAGCAAAACAAAATACTAGTATATGGGAGTTGGGACCAAAGCAAAAAGTAAAGCATATGAACACAAAAAAAAGACATAATGAAGTATCTCAGACTAGTGTGTTGTTATATACATATATATATAAAATATATGCAATTTAAACATACATATTACAATGAAAATTCAGTCATGAACTACCTGTTAATTAGGGATATGTGTTCAATCTGAAGTGAGTGTAATTCATTGTTCTTTACCTCAGACAGTGATTAAGCTCAATACTGAACCTAGTCTCTACTTTTTTCCAATACAGAGAGGAATCATTGTCATCACTGCCATGGCAATTAATGTCTTGTTAAAACACATAGTGTAAGTCACCTGCTTCTCACTGAGAGTGCTGTCCCTATTGGATCAAGGCAGAGCAAATATTCCCTTTTGGGATGAGTTTTCAGTCCCACCAAGCTATCTGCCAGAGAAGGAAAATTTCACTCAAGCCTATTAACCATACAGGCAGTAAAGCAGATGTTTGCACATTGAGTAGGCTATTACTTGAGGGAGCGAGCGTGCTGGCACTCCAGACTTCAAATTCTCCTCATGGAAGGAAATACCACCTGGAGCAGGAAATGATCCAGGGACAAGCAACCAAAGAGAAAAGGGTGGGTGGGAAGAAAACGGGAGGAAATCTATTGAAGGAAGAATTCTGTCATGTTCTTGCCAGCTGCTTTTACTTTTTTGTTGAAATGAAGGTTTGTTCCTGCTCATGCTTGGGGGGTGGGTCTGTGTGTGAGTAGGATCTTCAATCTGCTGCATTTGCCCCACAGAAGGTGGGAGTCAGCCCATGAAGCTCAGCAGCTCCCAAAACCATATGGGAGGCTCAGGAGAAGACGTGAGCAAAGTATGTGGGGGCTCAACCTGAACAGGAGGTTGAGCAGTGGTATATCTATTGTAGCACAGCAGCATGCATATCACGAGTCTTTATCCAATGTGCCAGAAGGCTTTTTCAGTCAGGATTGCACCATCAAAGCATCTCAGTATCACTCAGTAGTGTTGATTTTGAAAAAAAATTGTGAAAATAAAACATCTGCCAGAGCAGCACATATATTATTACAAAAAGAAGGAGAAAAACAACAACAACTTGCATTGCATGAAAATCTGGTCATGAAGTCAAAGTCTAATCCAAATCACTCAGGAGACCATCTTTGGAATAAGGCCATCTCAGAGTTCCTAGACAAAATGGATGTCGTTAGTTTCTGCTGTAGCAATAATAAAGTTTGTGGCTGCAACAGCCATGTTGCCTTTCAAGATTTTTTCCTTCACCAAAAGCTTTATTTAATTATAAAGCCTAAATATTTATAGTCCTCATGACCCAAAGCAATCCATTGTTTCCTGCCTCTTATGCATCTTAAGGAGACTTTCTGGGATGGATGTAGCCATATGTTCAAAGTTTATATGGCAATAAAGGAGCCTGATTTCCATCATAATGCCAAATGTAAACAAAGGCTATGAAGCACTGCACGAAGCTAGAGAAATAGCCTCTGGTCCAGGTCACTCTGTTCCCCATTACAGGAGGATAAGCCTTCCAGCCTGCAGAGAAACCCCTACCAGTTGTGGGGAACCCTCGCAAGGGGCTCTAAGCCAGAACCATGAACTGAAGTAGGGTTGGTCTGAGAGTATAACCCAACCCACAGCTCCAAGAAAAGAACAACCAACTGTACATGTCCCATGGTGCTTTTGCATAGCTTGTGTGGTGTGTAATGAGCACAATTTCTTGGTGCAGTGCTAACACTGGTTTTACCACATGTACTGAGAAAAAAGTGCATTCAAAAAGACAAAGGCAACCCCCCAGAGCATGATGATCATTCTAGATGCACTCACTTTTAATTTATATCCATTTTCTGATATTTTGTCAGTCAATTGCTCTCTCTTTCTCTCGTACCTCTAATGTATTTTTTGTCTTCCCCAGTCATTTAATTTTCAGATCCATGCAGCCTCTGCCACTTCCTTTGGAACTTGTTGTCTTACAAGTGAACTGGAAAACCAGTTGAGATAAGCTGAGTGATTTCTTAGGACTAACAAATTAATGAGAAAGTCTCTTATCAAGACATAGTGTGTAAATAACTAAAAATGTTGTTCCTACTACACTGAGCCTGGACTTGGTTACCATGTGTCCATGTTATCCAGATACGACTTCTTTTTCTCCCAAAAGTTGTGTCCAGATATTCTTAGGTTTTGAATATCTAGAATTTCATGAAGCTGGCAGCCCAAGACAACTATAACAACAGGTCCCCGTTGTTTCCCTCCTGTATCTAGGCAGAGCCACTCTCTAGAATGTGAGGAGCTGGCCAGACATATCTGCAGAGGATTCATGTCACCCAATTTCTTTTCAAATGTTAACGCAACATGGTTTGGAATTTGCTGGGGTTGTGCACACATGAACAGGATCTAAAGCTCATCAAACTAGGCCTGAATTCCCTGGCAGAGTCCATTTCAGAACAAACTGACAAATACACAGCAGAGTATCACTGGATTTGATAACATGCACATATTGAAAGGTAGAATTTTGCCTATGTGCACACTTGAAAGAGCACCACCAAAAGGAATTTGCTCCCAGTGAAGAGACATACATTTGACTTGCAGGAATCTGGGGACCTGTTTTGTGCGATGAATAAACGCCAGGTACATAGTCAGGTGTTTCTGAAATGATGCTGCCTTTAGCACCAGGACAGCCTGGGTGCCCCCTATTCTGCTGCACTGCCTAAGCCATCACTGGTGTGGTTTGGTGATAGCCTGTGCTATGAAATAAAATATGCAGGAATACTGTCTGCTTCAAGACCTGACAGAAGTTTGTTGCTATACCATCTGGGCTGTTTTTATTTATCCAGCTGTGATTTCTTTGGGTTTTGCATTTTTAATTAACACAGTTTTGAAAAAGGGGCAACTTTTGTTTAACCTCTTCAGCGCTGCATCGTGTAGGTGAGGCAAAATACAAGTCAGTACAGAGGCTCTAAAATGCAAGGAACCATCATTTGAGCTGTTCTTACTTTCAAAAGCTTATCATGGGTTGTTATCCCACAGGATGTGATGAATTCTGAAACTGAGTAAGGACTTTTATTCCAGTTGGAAAAAAGTATATACAGATGGTGAAATGAAGGCTGTAGAAATCAAGACTAAGTCATCCTCTTTTTAAATTACTAGCCCCAGTTTTCCCTGTCTATACGTCTCCTTTTTTTCTCCCCTCTCTTCTCAGCTCTAGGAACTTGTTAATAAAGAGTTTGACCTCACCAGTAAGCATAGAATTGTGCATGTGCCTGCCTAAATATTCACTGCTGCTTTAAAAACACTATGAACAGAGATTTGACAATCACATCAATTTAGACAGGCAACAGTGGGCTAGTACACACAAATGGAACCCTGCTGTCATCAGTTACAGAAGGAGAAGACAGTGATCTTGGCAATCCCTGTACATGGGCTTAACGTGATGAGACGATGACTCCAATGGGCTTAAAATTTAAGCATGAAAGTGCCCATGTGAATAAAACCTAGTGCTTTGATCACTTGCCTTGCAGGATATTGAAAAGATTCTGGCTGCTTTTTTCCTTTCCATAACTTAAAGGGAGAAAATGAAACTTTTTGTTACTATTTTCACGTTTTTCTGCAGTGCAGTTCTTGTGCTTGTCTCAATCTTTTCTTTCAACACACCAAAATGATCAGTGTGATTCTGTTTCCTTTAGTACCTCACATGATCCCACCCAGACTCAACTGCCTGTCCAGAAGTCCTCTATACTTCTTCTGTGGTATCTGCCAGTCCCACACGGATGTTTTAGGCATGCTGGGCATATCAAATGGGACTGCAGAGGTACATTTAGGAACAAAATTGTTCCTACACACGGGAAACGCATAGCTTTGCTTCCCTTTTAAAAGCTAGAGCACCCTTAAACAAATGGTGCATATTAAGAACTAAAATGGCAGTCCAAGACTCCAATTTTCTCACACATATATTAAAATATAATAATTAAACCAGAAGTGTCAAACCTTTACTGACACAAACAGAATAATTCAACAGAAATATCATGTTCCATTAAGATTATCATACCTCTCAATCCAGAAGCTATCCCAAATAATATAGCAAGCAATACTAAGGTGGGTGACTGTGATGGGTTGACGCTGACTGAGTGCCATGTGCCCACTAAAGCCACTCATCACTGCCCTCCTCAGCTGAGCAGGGAAGAGAAAATATAATGAAAGGCTCGTGGATCAAGACAAGGGCAGGGAGAGATCATTCACCAGTGACCATCATCATCAAAACAGACTCCACTGGGGAAATTAATTTAATTTATTACCAGTAAAATCAGAATATGGTAATGATAAAATAAAAACCAATTCCTAAAAACACTTTTCTCCCCACTCCTCCCTTCTTTCTGGGCGCAACATCACTTCTAATTTTCTGCTCTTCCTCGTTGCCACTGTTTCAGGGATATGGGAAATGGGGCCTGTGGTCAGTTCTTCACAAGCTGTCTCTGCCACTTCTTCCTCCTCAGGTGCAGAACTCCTCATACTCTTCCACTGCCACATTGTGGGGTCCCTCCCATGAAAAACAGTTCTGCACAAACTTCTCCAACATGAGTCCTTCACAAAGGCTGCAGTTCTTCAAGTGTTCCAGTGTGGGTCCTCCATGAGGGTACAAGTTCTGCCAGCAAACCTGTTCCAGTATGGGTTCCTCTCTCCATGCATCACATGTCCTGCCAGGACTCTGCTCCAGAACAGGCTTCCCACAGGGTCACAGTCTCCTTTGGACATCCACCTACTCCAGTGTGGGGTTCTCCACGAGCTTCAGGGGCACATCCCGGCTTACCATGGACTACACCATGGGCTGCAGGGGAATCTCTGTTTGTATACCCAAAGCACCTCCTCCCCCTTCTCCTCGCTGGTTTTGGTGTCTGCAGAGCTGTTTCTGTCACATATTCTTCCTCCTCTCTCAATCTGCAGTTACACGGTTTCTATCCCCCTTTTTAACTATATTATCACAGGAATGTTACCACCGTTACTGATGGGCTCAGCCCTGGGCAGGGGCAGGTCTGTCCTGGAGCCAGCTGGCATTGGCTCTCTTGGACATGAGGGAAGCTTCTGGCAGCCTTTAAGCTCTGTAAACCCCCCATTTCCAAAACAATGTCATGGAAACCCAATACAATGGTAAACTGGAAATATAAGCATCTTTAGAATAAAATACACAATAATTAGCAATTACTCATTAAATAAAGGAATAAATACTCATAAATATATAAATGTTTGTTTCTGTTGAACTTAGTTTTGCAGCCTCTTTCTGGTTGTGTGAACTGTCTAGAGACTCCATCAGCTTCCAGAATCCAACCTGAGCAGAAGCTTCTGCCCTTGACTGAGTATATGATACAGGGAACTGCAGATCGAAGTAATACACACAGCATTTGAAGCATTGGCATCTAAATTAATGTGAAAGTTGTGTGATTTGGACTTATGTGCACTCTATTCTGCAACTGCTGCAAGCATGACTGGATGTTCTCTTCATAGCCCCATGCTTTGTGCTGTAAGTCATGCCAGGAGAAAAGTAGATGCTCCCACTGATGACCATTTCACTTCCATCCTGCCCAGCAGTGCTCTTCACAGCAGCCTGATGTCATCAGGAACAAAGTTCATGAGCCAACCCAAGGGAAAACCTCAGCTAAACAGAAGAATATCTTATCCATTGTAGTTATCACATCTGCAAACACATTTGGAGATAGGCCTGAGGAATATTAATGCAATCTGCTCATTTTAGGTACCTAAACTTTAGGCTTAAACTTCAGGCACCATCTGAAACAGCTCTAAAGTAAGAGTTCCGGTTCCCTATGCAGAGGCATAAGGGCTTTTCAAGGTTTCTGAATAGAAGTCTTACCAGCACAAGTTTCAGTTGGGATCTTGCTCTAAGTGTTCTTTTAAAGCTCAGATGAATATTAATGCTTAAAATTCCCGCGGCAAAGGTTTAAGTCAAAAATGGAGTGTTAGTAAGATAGAGACCCTAAGAACATCAACATTTCCAGGTGACTGCCAGAACTACCTAAAATAATATTAAAAATGAACTGTAAGTTGTAGAGAAGTGTGGCCTCAGACATCCAGCCCAGTTTATCAGAACCATGACAGCAGAATACATTGAGGTCCTGAAGCACCACAGCTTGAATCTGGTCTTTGCACATCCTTACTAGGCATGGAGTTTAATGTCTGGGTGTTGCGGTCCTCTGGGCGTGGCTTGTGACCGGCCCATTCCCTCCCGGCCGGGGCCGGGGGGTGCCGCTCCTTCCGCCTCCCTGCGTGGCAGCTGCCGGGGCTGTCCCCGCCCAGGGGAACAACTCATTGGTTCCCATGCCGGTCACGGTTGGCGGCTCACTGGCCGGTGCCCCTGTCAATCACTGTGGTCCTCTGCAGTGATTGGCTCTCCCGACTGCCCTCCCCTCGCCTCTGTTTTATAACACGCCCCAAGCGCCATTTTGGCCATCTTCTCCGCACCATGTTCCAGTAATAAACCCTGCTGGCGATAAGCGGGAAAGAACCCTTTCTCGTCTCTTTATTTCCCTGCATAAATTAAACCGCTGTGCGTGAGCTAAGCCAAGATCTGCGGGAGTTCTGATGCTCAGCTCGCCTCTGATCAGAGACTAGATAAGGCCTGAGTTGCGTTATCTAGGCAAAAGGACCGACTCAAAAGACTCTGAGTTACTCGCACTCTCTACCCGCGGCATCTGGGTTTGCAAGAGAGAAAAAATTCATAGAGATCTTGCCATGATTTCTCCTTTGGGAGTGACCTGAGTTATCAGGAACTGGTTTTTTTATATGCCTGAGATTTTACCGCCTTGAAAATGCAGAGTAGACATCAGTATTTGAAAGGACAGTCCTTTCATAAGATAGGAGAGAATTTAGTTACCAGCACTTCTTTCTTTTTGTTCATCTTAACATTGTCTTAAATGTAGGCTTAAAACATTTCATTGCTAACTGTGAATAACATGGCTAGTCTGAGAAGCCACAACAAGTTTATAAGGATGCATAACTGTACAATCCAAATTTCAGGAATTAATTTTCTCAATGTCTCAAATCTTGTAAAATGTTTTGCAGAAATTTCTTCTACCACATCTAATAAGGCTTTTTTTCTCCACTATCATTACATTTTGTCAAAGCATTTCCAATAAGAACACTTCAAATTATGTCTCCTCAGTTAGTTCATTTGTTCAGTCAATAAGCAACATTTTATTGCTTTTATGAATTAAGCCCACTTTACATCCAATCATTTTGCAAACATCTGTAGCCAAATCAGTCTAGGGAGCTTTTGAAAAATCAAATCAGCAGGGAACAGCTTTCACTTTTTCTTTTCCTCTTTTTTTTTTAATTTTAATAAAGTGTTTACACATGTTTGCTCCGTATGAAATAGGAAAAGCGCTAAGCTTGGTTATCATATTTGAACATTACATTGAATCTCACCTCACATATGTAGGTTTTTTATCTAAAAAGGAGACATTACAATGATAAAGTATTCGTAATTTGTGTCCTAGCTATGAGCAACTAAACCTGAGGTATTACAGCAGCACAGGCTAGTAAGAGACCACAATGAAATTTCTAAGTTGTCTAGCAAGGCTGCAGTATTTCAGTTGTCTTTTTTCTACTATGTTGTGTTTGTTAGCAAACTACACAGAACCTAAAAGGTTGATATTAGAGAATATTGTAATTTCATTAATTTTCCATTTGAAAATTGCTAATTCATTAGATTCAAACTTCTCCAAATACTGTGATAGCTAGCTGTGATGATAATAAAATTGTTGCTTAAAATTAGAAAGAATTATACCCCATATTAACCAAAAGATTAAGACATTCACTTTAAATAATCAAAAAAAAAAAACAACCCAAAATTCACTGTAATTCAACCTAAGGAACTGAATCTATCTCTTATTTGCAGCTAAAATGTTGGAATACTCCCAGGTTAAGTTGAGGCTTTTTAACTTTGAAAGGGCTCAGTTTCATTAGATTATACAATTGTCTAGATTTTGGAAACCCTTTTGATAGGGGAAAATACTTTTTTTCCCCCCAGCTATCCTTGGAATCAAGAGACTTAGTTGTAACTTCTAGCTTCATGATTTCTGAGCCAAGTTGATTTCAGTGACTCATTCTGTAAAACAGAGATAATTCCCCCCATTAGACACCTTTGTATTTTCTGTAAGTGAGTTGGAAATAGTTTAGGCTAGTTTGCTATATTTCTTTTGCAATGCAGTACAAATTAATAACTGTAAGTTGTGCCCATCTGGTGTTTCCTCTGGTTCATGTGGGAGTGAAGAGGGACATATTTCTATCTGAATAACCTTGGAAGAAAAGCGTAGCAATTATGAAGAACCAGAGCAAACTGTGAAAAACTGAAGCAAAGCTATGGAGTTGTGACTTTTAAAAGTTTACCAGTTTTAAGAAAGTTCTTTATATTTACTTACGGTAACTATCTCAATGACCAGAATACTCCCTGGTATCAGTTATTGCTCTGTTAGTGAATCCAGTATGAACTGTAGTGAGGTTGAAGCTGTTCAGAACCAGGTTTTTAGTTGTCTAAACTGTCAAATTATTGTGATTTTATTATCTTTATGCATATTCCTTGAAAATGTGAAGGTTAGTCTTTTGACCTAACTGGTTTATGAATTGAATAAATTCACTTGTAAAATACTTAATTTTACATTTCTAAGCTCAGCAAAGGGCAGGTCTAATATTTCACCTTGTTATGAATGTTACTTCTGATATCATGTTAGGAGAATTCACTTGGAAAGTTATATCCCTTTCATACTTTGTAGAGATTCTTATACACATGTGAAATAAATAAGAGTGTTAATTCTACTGGTGGGTATTTTTTTGGCTGCTTTTGCTCAGGAGAAGGCGGGAAAGCTGACACTGCAAGTAGGTGGTTGATTTCTGCTTCACAGCAGCAGAACTGTTTGATGCAGAACTGTTCTAGCCCAGTCCTTGAAACAAGTTGCAGTCCTTTGGGGAAAAAGGGCTTGCGGATGCAACAAAGATCCTCTCCTGAAATTCAAACCCTGTTTGACACCAGCCAGCCTGTGCAGGAATGGCCTGAAGTAGAGACGGCCTGTCTTAGAGAAACTGCCAGGAACTGTGTTCTGGTGCCACCAGGAGCGAGTGACCATGGAGGCTGCATCCTGTAGGGGAGATGCCCCTGTTCTAGGGGACAGTGGGATGGCAGCTCCACCTCTTGTCTCTCCTCACCACCTCAGGACCCTTGGGAAAACCACCTGTAGGACTTGACCAAAGCTCCTTGTCTCCTGCCCTTCCTATACACTCAGTCCTTGCTTTCACATTGCAGGAAGGGCTAGTAAAATTAAACATCTTGACTCTACTCAGTCTTCTTTATTTTGTGTTATTATCTTCGTTACTGTGCTTGGTTTCTTTTGCTAGGTGGTTTTGATTTTGTTCTCTTAATTTTGATCCATGGGAATAACCTTGTTGTGCAATTAACATGGGTGCCCAATCTATTTGAATGCATTTGGCATGTTAACTATTTTAAAAAAGATTCTTACAGGTGCTTAATATAGATTGTTGGCATTTTATTTGGGAAGGTCATTTGAATATTTTCTCAGAACTGCTGAATTGTTTATTGATGTCATAATTAACTGAGTTACTTTTGATGTTTTCTTTCCTGGGCACCATTTAATGTTATTAAAAAAGACCCCACAAACAACCACAAACAAAGCAAAATGAAATAAACAAACAAAAAAACCCAAATTAAAATATGGTAAAATAAATTACTTCATTTGTTTAATGTTTAGTTTTTTCTTAGCATTTTTTTATCATTTGTTAAAAAAAAGAAAGGAAAGAAAGGGAATAAAAGATGTAACTAATATATTTTTGTCTCAAAATGATGTTTTAGATTATTGTTTGGTGTTTATCTAGAGCTGGAGATTACATGTTTGCAACTGGTATATTGGCAGCTTCTATAAGCTTCACCCGGGAGCTTCAGAACAAAAAATACGAGATTTCAAAGTTAAGTGTTTAGGACCAAATTCAGTAAACCTGCTTTAGTTACCTAGCTTGAGTGCTGATCGCCCTACAAGTTTCAGTGCCCACACTGGGAGAACTCAGGTTACTTAGATGAGAAAGTACACACAGTGTCTCACAGATAGAGCAAGTACCAGTGATGAACGATTTGTGGAGAATGGTTACAAAAATTATAACATTTTTGACAGTACCTTTGGAAGTTTCTATCCCTAAAGAGGGTAAACAGAAACAGTTGATTTAGCAATCACCACAACTGAAGATAGAAAACCTCTGTGAGGAGGCTGTAGGCAGCAAAGAAAGAAAACTCCTGAAGCAGATCAACTGTTGATATAATGGAAGTACTCTATGTTGGCACAAGATCTGTCTGGGAGGCTCCTGTTCAGATTTCTCCCATCCTTTCCCAGAATTCTCATCACACTTCCTGCTCCTCCTTTTTCCTTTTGCAGCTGTTCCCCACCGACCTGCAGCTGTGCTGAATCACCTGAAAGTTGGTGTTGTCACAGAAGCAGTAAAGAGCTCCAGCAGAGACAAAGTAAAACACTCTAAGTGAGAAAGACCCTGAAGCAGTTCTGCAATGTGAGATTCCTCACAAGGCAAATGTCTTTGTAGTCTTGTTACCAGGAGTTTTGTCATGTTATACTTGTCTTTTGTCCAGCTACTGTGTAACCCTAGGGCAGAGTGCATTCACATCCCTGGGAGCTTAAGTCTACCCTGGGAAATATATGTGAAAATCAGCATCATGAGCATCTAAAAGTGATGCCTTCTGATACATCATGATGCTTTTTTGAAGGCTGTATCATAAACTAAAGAGCAATATAGACACCTTGAAGTGAGGTCACCTGAATAACCACATGTACCAGACTGCTCTCACCAGGCACTGCCTTTCAGGGGAGCTTTCCTACAGACGTGGTATTTAGACCTTTGCCACCGGGACTCTGCTATCTGCTTAGATCTGATCTCTGTGTCTAATTGAAGTGAACTGGGATGATTGCTGCACTTAATTCAATGATAATAGTTGGGACATAACATAATAGCTGCTAGATCTGGCAGTTTACAGGGACAACCACAACCAAGACTGAACCACTGGAAACTTCTGAATTTGGGAGGGTTTGCTGCTTTGCAGATCAGACCACAGAAGTGCAGACAGGCTCATGTCCATAGCTTCCCCAATGAGCAGCCTTTTCTTGGCAAGTTCTGGTCCTTGCTGATCCAGGTTTAGGCAATACCTAATGAGCAAAGTTCAGCCTTTTTTTCAGCTGTTTCCTCTTCTCTCATAGCGGTTCATTTTGCCCTCACAGTTGTGTTTTAATAGCCTCTAAAATTTATACTTCTAGCACAGTCAGCAAAAACAGCATTGGGATTCAGAATCTCACAGACAAACTGTCAAAACTGAAACCAACTGTTCATTAACATTTTTAACTGCAACAAAAAGGTCTGGGGAGCTATACAGTTGGTTTTCCCATTAAACCAATAGCATAAGGAGCTTAACTATCATCTATGCATTTTACCTTTATCTTATCCCAATAATGTGAGAAAATGCATTCTTTTTATATGACTAATAATCATTATGAGGTGCTAATTGCCAGATTTGAAAACATTTCCAACTTATATAATTTCATTGTTTACAATATTAGCTGCAAAAGCAAAGAGAATTGTTTGTGACACCCCTTGGACAAAGACCAGAATGTAGATGTGCATTAATGCTCCAGTAAACAAATGATCATCAAGGAAAGATTAAAACACAGAGGTGGTTTCCATTCTTCCTCTGTGTTGCCCCCCACTTCCAGTTTTGCTTCTACTGTCATTACAAGTATCTCAGCTGCACTTTCAAATGTTTGATTATCATGTAAGCATACTCTATAAAACGGTACATAATAGCATCATAACCCATATGTTCCCTACCATGACAGAACAAAAGCATTTCTTGTGTTTAGTTGTAGAAACTAAATAGGAACTGTTCATTCAAATCTCCAACTTCCCCAAAATGAAGCACAGAAAGTAGGTGTGAGCTACAATGTTCTATGCAATCCAATGCAAATGTATGCAAATTTCTTCATATTAGAATCATTGTCTAGTTGTCATCCTCACATGGGGCACATCAAAGCCATATGACCTGATTTTGCACCTGCTGTTTAATTAAATTTACAAGGCAGACACTCTCTCTACTCCTGGTGATATACAAATCCATTTTTACTACCACAGCTTCTAATTTACAAGGTAGTCGACTGCTGTGTTTCACTGTCAATAGCTGCCCAACTGCTCTTTGTTAAAGTGAAGATTAAAAACTGAAAACTGGCCACCATTTGAGTGTATGAATTAAAAGAAATATTAAATGTGATTTCCCTCTTCACCTTTTTAAAAAATCAGGCAAAAAGAAAACTACAGTAGGAACACTTGATACTAATTATAACAGTCTTAATTTCTTCATTCCCCCTGCTGTGAAGAGGCCGAGACACAACAGTTTTGTCAAGTTATCAATAGTTTTTTTCTGTTTTGCTGAAGCCATATGTTGAAATGTAGCAATGTACCAGTGCTAGTAGCAATGATATTAACAAAGCTGTCTCTTTTCCTGGATGATCATGCAAAGTTTTCAGTATTTACGCTATTGAATTCACGTCTTGCTTGGAAATGATTTTGCTGATCTTAATTTGATTTTTTCCCCCAAAAAACAAAACCTGTTACTTTTTACTGCTTTCAGTGCGCAGCCAGTAAGGCTGCAATAAGTCAGTAAGTCAGAATGCTCAGTACTATGAAATTGTTCTCCCTCTTTTAGACCATCTCCTCAGCTGGTGCTCTACTACAGCTAACTTCATTAATGGCAAAGTATTATTAGTCATATTATATAGGTGAGTGGAGAGCAGAAGTTTTAACTTACCCAAATGGATTAATTAATCTTTATTTCACATATAGGTATTAGAAGCATAGAGTAGCATAAGGTTGGAAGGGATCTTTAAAGATCATCTAGTTCCAACCTCCTTTCCATGGCAGGGACATCTACCACTAGAGCAGGTTGCCCGAAGCCCCGTTCAACTTGACTTGGAATGCTTCTAGGGATGGAGCAAGCACAGCTTCTCTGGGCAACCTGCCTCAACACCCTCACAGTAAAGAAGTTCTTCTTTATATCCATTCTAAGCCTACCTTCTTTTATTTTAAAACTATTTGCCCTTGTCCTCTTGCTACAGGTCTTATAAGCCCTCTTTAAGCATTTAAGGGCTGTAGTCTCCCCAAAGTCTTCACTTCCTCTTGCTAAGCAAGCATACTTGAGTTTAATTATTAAAAATTATTAAAATTGTATTTAACTGAGAAACAGATAACAGGGATGGAGGGGAGGGGTTGGGAAATCACCCTTTGCTCATTTCCCTTTTTAGATAGAACGAGAAGAAGCAGCAATAATTATAATACTGCGTTCACCAGCAGTGAGATATTTTCTGTGAGCTACTTTTAACTAAACTACTGAAATTAGCTCATTCTCACCTTGTTTATACTTAATTTAATGACACATTCTGCAGGTAGCTCTGAGGATAGATAAGAGATGGGAAAAGACAGGGGACCAGACTTCTGTGAGTCAAGTAGTGTTATTTGTTATAAACCTCAAGTGCAAGGAGACATTTTTGGGGCTGCCTATGGGTGGCAGCACACGTTCACTCAATGACAACTATATTTGATAGAGAACTTATAGCCCATACAAATAAATTAAAGGTGCTTCCCCCCACACACCCCATTATTTTTTTTTTCATTAACTACATGGTGTAAATAACTGGTTGGCAGTGTTTTATTTTTTTGGTGCTTGAAAAGCCAAGCTTTGCCATGCTAAGAGGAAAAAACAAATGAAAATCTTTCTTAAGATTCTGTCTATCTCAAAGCCTCCTGTCACAGTCATAATATGGAACAAATCAGCCAAAATTCCTGGACTGCTTCCTGCAGACTAGATATCTGCTGTGTCTCTCTCTGAGTGACAATGGTCAGTCCCAGAGCTGGCAGCAGCAATCCAGGTGATCCAAGGTGCTCACAGAGCTGGTGCTGTGCCCCACACTTGCTGGTAGCATGAGGCCGTAAGGAAGTGCAGCCTGGTGGTGCAGGCAGGATGTGGTTGTGATGCTCTGGTAGCTCCTTGAAAGGAAAGGGATTGCTTCTTAGGAGACACCTGTCTCAGCCCTCAGCCCTGTATTTCTGAGAAATGTCTCATGCTTTTACAATAGCCCTGGCCCTTGAATAATTTTCTTCCTGGATTATGCCATATAGACCATTTCTGAAGTTGCTTGACACAGTTTTCCTTAGTCTCTTTGGGTTCTACATGAGTGCATCGAATTCCTTTAGAAAAGTTAATACAGATCGAATATTTCTGGGGTTTCCCAGGATATTGGGAGTGTATTTCTAGCACAGCTTTTCACTCCTTAATTTTATTTTTCCCCTGTGGATATCCCTGTGACTGTGGAAGCTGTTCTTAGTAGGAAGGGTCATTTCAGGTGCGGCACAGAAGGAGCTGCCAAAAATTCAACAGTGGATCAAAGCCTCAGCAAGGCAAGCTTTTCGAACAACACCAAAAGGACAAGAAAAAAACCAAACAAACAAACCCAAACCAGAAATTAAAAGATCACATTTGACTCATATTTGGGCAAGTTTGGACACAACGAAATGATCCAGTGGGAACTGACAGTATAGTTTTGCTTGGTGTTTTCACACTATGTAAATGGTTATATGAAATGATCCTATTTCTGCCTTGGACATTTTTTAATATACATTTTAGACAAGGAACAATAATTAAGAGTTAATTCTTAAATAAGAAACAAACTAGTTTCAACATCATCCACTTTAGGTTGCTGTAATACCTTAATTTTCCTGTTGATTCATATTTTAATGAGGAAACTATTATTGCAGTATCATCAATATTTAATTAAAATTATAATTAGATATTAAAATGCTAAAGCACAAAAGTAAGTTCTTGCTGAAGGGTATCCTCAGGAAAACAAAGACTTATAAGGGTTTTTATGGCTTTGAAAAATTAGATGTGGTCACCAAATTGCGCATCTGATTTTTTCAATAATAATTACCTCACTAAGAACATACTGGGCTCCACAAAGAGTTACTGGATTATATTTGGTAGTCTGTATAATGAAAAAGGTCATTCTTGATAATCGGTGTCAAATTTTAGGCCTTAAATTCTATAAATCAAGCAAATCAATGATAAAAAGCAATTACACTTAACATTTGCATAGTGTTAAAAAATACACACCACAGAACTAATAAACTTTCAGGGTCCCAATCTAATTCGTTTCCTCTCCACCACAGCATTAACACCATTCAATATTCCATCATTATATATCATGTAATATTTTAGAGGCAAATAAAGACTAAGGTATAAAGATATAACAGACTGTTCCAGTACAATACAATACAATAAATAAGAAACTATACATACAAAAACATTTATGTAATATATAATAGTATTGGTACAGATGATAAATAAATAAATTATGCAGATGAGAAAAAATTCCTGGTTATATTTCAGAATCAGAAAGCTGGATAACAAAAGCAACCTGGGGAAGACCTGGTTCAAATGAGAGTATCTATGGAGTTACTAGATCCAGGGCCTCCTGGAGACCTGTGTTCTTCTGGAGTAGCAGCTAGGGAATGGGCTGGATACTTCAGCACACTTTGTGTGAAATATGAGATACCAGCTTGTAGGAACCTGGACTGAGTCTTGAACATCCCTAAACAATGGGAGATATCTTATGTAGACACTATGTTTGGGTATATTAGTCCTGAAATTAATCTCAGGACAAGAACCTACGGAAATGGATGGGCTGCACTAGCCTAAAAAATGGACATATAGTGTAATCTGAGGTGCGTCAGCATGTCTTGACCTGCAGCTGCTCCAGAGGACAACGATGTCCTTCCAGTGCACTGCCATATTGCCAGGTCTCGAGGCACAGCAATGACACTTCACTTCTGTGCCCAGGTAGCTCAGTCTCTCACAAATATGTGCATAAGTTTTCAAGCAATTCAAGAAATATACTGGGAACAAATCAAGCTTTTGGAGCATGATGCAAGATCAGATATAGCATGTACATAGAGAAAGCAGTTGTGACTGAAGGCCTGCTAGTGATGGGTGCATAGTCCTGTTCAGAAAGCACAAACCCCAAAGCTAAAGATGCCTGCAAGTGCAGAGGATTGAATTCAATCACCCACAAAATAATTCTTCTGCCTCATGGTACTAGAATAGGAAATAGGGACCAGTTTTTCTGGTTACTACCAAAGAGAAGAAAGATGAAATTTTTATGTCACATGAGATTCTGGTGGGGGAAGTCACAGGCTCTTAGCTACACTCACACCAGGGAGAAAACATGGCTTTAGTGCGGAGAGTTCTTTCCCATGTTCAAGTCAGTACACAGCTCTGTATTGCAGTGTTTCTTTACAAGCCTCAAGTTTGACCATTACTAGCAATGGAAGTCATTTTATGAATTTGAATTTTAACAAGTTTGAAATTTTATTCCAGGTGTTTTCTCACTATTATAATTGGCCATCATCTAAAAATGAGTATGATAGCTATTATTCTAGGCAGGGAATGAAAAACTATTAATAAAGAAAAGTTAGAAGCAGAAACGGTATATGGGTATTTTGGCATTATTCTTTTGTGTATAAAAGGCAAATTTATAAATGACAGAGTCAGAAAGGCAGATTTTTTAAAATATCTTTCCCAAAAGCTTATCTCATTTGGTGTCTTGTACATTATCAGTGTTTTGATTGCTAGTGTCTATGTTCATTGTGTAATTAAATCAGTTATCTGTGCAGCTCCACAGACGTAAAAGCCCAGAAAATTGAGTCCAGTATTTTTCCAACTTTGCACCAGTAGGGGGGACATTGCATATATTAGAATTTAAACTGGGTGACAGGACCATAGATAAGATTTTTTATGTAGCAAACATCAGCAACAGGATTGACATATAAGACAAATTTTAATTGCAAAAATATAGCAACAATGTCTTGTAAAGGCATCACCACCGTTCATATGTGGGCTGTACTGAATTGTATGTGTTGAATTTGTCACATTGTTTTGGGGAAAAACAAACAAACAAACAAAAAGCTTAAAACTTTAGTTCTCATGCTTTCAAAACAATTGGCTGATTTTTCCTATGTACTTACATGGAATTTAAAAAAATAGTGTCTGTTCCTTACAAATGCTTCATTTTGTCCCTCTGAAATATGCAACCACTTCATTTCAGATAGAACAAGCTGTTTCATTTGAAGGAAGAGAACATTGGAAGGAAGAGGCTTGTATTAGCAGGGAGAACAAATATTGATGTTATAACCTGGACCAACACATTTGCATTGTGTTTCAGTTTGATTACCCACATTGTCTTCTCATTAACACCAGCAGCATGTGAATAGCTGAACTGCAATCTCCTCATCTCTCGGTCATGGAAATCACCGTGACCTGGGCAAGCCGCAATCAGCGCAAGCAGACACAGCATGACGGGGCAGGGCAGAAAAGGGATATCCACACTGCTTCCTCAAAGGACTTGGGGTTAACAGCCTGCAGCTGGACAGCTGAGGCCACTGCTGACCATGATTTTGTCCTGACCACTGCACACGGGGTCAAGTTCACCCTTGCAGCAATGATTACTCCTATCTCGAGAGTGTGAAAGAGGACAGGCATCCTGGTGAGGACGTAAAACAGTGAGACTCACATCCAGGAGAGAGGCTGAAACAAGGACAGGCAGCAAAGTCAGAGCTGAACCACAGCCAGCTTTGTCCAAAGTCACTGCTGAAGAGAGCTCATGGTCTAAGTGCCTGAGAGGGCTCTGCAAGGCACAGAGTGCTTACAGACTCCATTGTAGCTCATATGGAACATCCTAAGAAAAAAACCTCATTTATTTTCTAATAATAGTTTTGTTTTTGAAAAGTAACCTATTTTTGTGTGCTTTAGTTGGCTCTGGTCAACTTTGTGGTGCCTCCACTAGAGTCAGGGGGTTCCTTTCTTTTCGCTGAGTTTTTTGGTGCAAAGGAACAGTATTGGTAGGGGTGGGGTGTGTGTTTATGGGCTGGAACCCAAAGTTTTGTCAGTCATATGTAAATCTGAGTGATGGTGCAAATTATAAACATGTGACTATTTCAACAGTTTTTAGGGTTCCTCCCATTTAAAAACAGCAAGCCAGAGTAGAATTGTTCTCCCCTACTGAAACTTTTCATTTATTCTGTGTTAAAAAATGATGGACCCATATGTGCAAAATAATTGGTAATTGAGGTTTCTTGAAGGAGAAATCATCAACAGGTGAAAAAAGAGTGCCCTCTCACATGCACTGGTGGGAGCTGAAATGAAGGCAGAAAAGCTCATGAGGTATCAGTCAACACACACAACATCAATGAAGGGTCAAAGGCAGCAACAAGAGAAGCAGCAAAAGCTCATCTTTCCATCTTTAATTAAATAAGTAGTAAGAGAGAGGGTGTTTTTTGAAATCATCAATACATGTAGCCCTCCAGTCCCTACCCCAAACTCTCTAGAAAGGAAAATTAAGTAATTGAGAATGAGATTGTTGCCCAACCAGTTACTTCCAGCTGTACACAGGGATGTTACTTTGTGAGAAAGGTAACAAAGCTTGGAAAAAGTCTGTGACATCAGGTCTGAATCCCCTTGGTCTTACTTACACACACCAGATTACCTAATAAATATAGTTTATTTGCTCTTAAAGTTTAATGGACTTCGAGTTTCACACTGCCATGTTTTTGGCTTTTATTAATGAAATAAAAACAACTTGTGCTTTATCTTCCAGTAGACGAATTTCTGAACTCACTTGCCATATTCAAAAGTTCCCTCTGTCTGTCAAATCCTCTGAATATATTCAAAACTGTGGTGGAAAATGAAGACGTTATATAGTGTACAGGATATGGTAATTAAAACTAAGTTAGCAATTTTAAACATCTCCACATAGGTCTGACTGGAAAAATATCTATGAAAAGGACAAGACAAAATTATTTTAATATTATATTCAGATCTACCTCATGCAGAGGATTTTCACTGTGCTTTACAAGTTGCCTATCCCAATTGTAAAACAAAGTTTTCAGTCTTCCTCAGTTCAATCTCTTAAATTTCCTCACAGTTGAATATGTGGTCTTTTATGCACATAGATATGTATCTTGACTATTTTTTACATTTGCCCTTGCAAATGGGCATATTTGAGTTTAAATACAATAATTTCTTTCTAAAGAAAATATGGTATAGGCAGATAATGAAACTGAATAATGTGCCTGTTCCATTTCCATCTTCTAGGATTCCATACATGTGCAAATTAGAGACCACTTGAGGAGAAACATTTGCAATATTTTAATTAATTTCATGGGTTAAAACACAAGAATCATGGGGCATGTCTAGAAAAGTTAAATGCTCTCTCCAGCAGTGCAAGTTTCTAACAGATTATTATCCCCACTGATCCCATAAATAAATACATAATAATAATCATAATTCATATTGTTTCTTGGGCTCAAAATGTACTTGACATCATATAATGCACGTAAATAAAGACAGTCCCTGCCACACAGAACAATTATCCACCAATTATGTTTGCTGAATCCAGGCTCTGGTGCTGCTGTGCTTGCCTGAAGGAGCTAAGAGACTTTTTGATGTAGCCATGAGTTTCCTTCTTTCCCCCACTTTCCTCTATTTGTGTGCTCTTTTCAACTGTTAAGACCTGCCTTGGTGAAGCTTTAAGCTGCTTCTACTACAACTGCATCAGTGTTTTTCTCTATACCAGTCCCTATATAACAGTTGTCATTGTAGACCTGGTCTGCAAAGCCACTGACCTCTTTTCAGTTAAATTATGAACTTCTGAGAGATAGCCTGCAACTTGTTTGAGGCTCTACTAAATAGAAGAGTTGGTAAATATAATAAATGTGAAATATCAAAGTAAAATAAAACAAATTTGATTTTGGTATCATAAATGTAAAGGCAGTCCTCCTGCAGGAACACATCGTTTGTGGAGCCACTCTTGAAGCCAAAGACTTGTATGATATGAAACACAAATGGCACAGAAATGAGATCTGAGTGATTAGTGGAATTTGTTTCAAATACTCTTACATGCAAAGGACATTGAACAAAATAGGTAAAGTGAAGTTCTCTTCCTTGAGCCAGGAAGGGATAAAAGACTCAAACCTCTCACATATATTGTAGGCAAGATGAAAGGGATAAAGTAAAGTTTTATGGCAGAGTATATCTATTCCATCTGAAATCTGGTTTTAAGCTGCTCTGAACAAAAATGAAAGAAGTATTTTTCTATAAAAATTCCCAGAACATATTTAATGTAAATGCTTATATGTAATTGTCTTTTTTTTTTTTTTCACAGTATTGTGTTGCTTCTTGTGAATTCACTGTACGGACCCATGGTTGATTCACCCATTCAGCTGCAGTCAAGTAGCACATCATGACATTATACGTTTCTCTTTGAAATGGAAAATCTCTTAGCAAGGAAACCTGGTGAGATTTTTCACAAACACACATGCAGTTTCTTAACTTCCAAGCAAGTAATAGTGTCCTAGGACCCTGACAGCCTAAGGCACCCTCTTCTGCCCTTCACCAGGCAGTCTCTTAAAGCTACTATACATAGTAAATTGAGTAGGCTGCTTTAAGCAACTTAAAAATACAGAAAGTAAAAGTACCTCTTCAATTAGCAAACTTAGAATTAAATCATAACTATGTGAAATAAACTTCAAGAGGTTACAAGTTCAGGTGTGATTTTAGTGCTGATCAGACACTGTATTTACAGTTGCACATCAATAAGAAGTAAATCTATTTTATTACAGTGTTTCCATGTGGTAAAGATGATAAACATGATTACTGTGTGGTTCTGGGACTAAAATCCTCCTCATTTCAGGCTGCTGCAGGAAAGTTCTTTCTCTTTCTAGCATATCAACTAGTGGGAAAGCAAGGTGGATAAGCACATATGTACAGGAGTTCCTCACTGTAATTCCCCATACAGCAAGCACACAAAAAAATTCTGTGTGAAATAAGAAGGTTTACGTTCAGATTCACAAAAATAAGAGATATTGAGATTCAAGTTAACTGCATAATGTGATTTACATACCTTGCTAAATCATTATGATAGACTTCAGTTCCAGACTGCTATTTTAACCCAATGAACCCTAGAAGATTAATTTTCTCCCCAACAAATATTCATTCCATGCCACTTCATTCTAGTAGTGCAGCCAGAAACTTAAAAAGGCAAAAATTCACCTACAGGCTATAAGAAATGTGAAAATGGTGTTTTATGTTAGAAGCAGATAAATTCAGATTCTTTGTGGGTGCCTCCCAAGTAGACCTGTGTCTGCCCACTTCACTTTCTACCATGGTTGCCTCTGGTTTCTTTTGCTTCCACCAGGAATTAATTTCTGCTTTTGCAGCAGAAAAGCATCACCTGGAGCTGGGAACAATCTAATCATCAGCTTATACTTCGCTGTGAATACATCAGCTTACCGAGTGTTGGTGTTTAACTTCAGTTAGTAGTTCAATTCCATGTCACCACTCGCTCACTTCCCCTTTGCTGGCATGGGGAAGAGAATCAGAACGGCAGAGATGGGAAAACTCATGGCTGAAATAAAAACAGTTCAATAGATAAAGCAAAAGTCATGCACACAAGCAAAGCAAAATAACGAATTAATTCACCACATTCTATAGGCAGACAGGTGTTGACAGGACAGAAGGACATAGCCTCAAGCTGTACTAGGGGAGGTTCAGGACATCAGGAGGAATTTCTTCATGGAAAGGGTTGCTAGGCATTGGAGCAGACTGTCCAGGCAGGTGGTGGAGTCACTGTCCCTGGAGATGTTCAGAAAATGACTGGACGTGGCACTTACTGCTACAGTTGAGTTCATAGGGTGGTATTTGGTCAAACATTGGACTCAATGATCTTAGAGGTCTTTTCCAACCTAAATGATTCTGTGACTCTTTGTTCAGTCATCCCCAGGAAAGCAGGGCTTCATCAGACATAACGGTGACTTGGGAAGACAAATGCCATCATTCCAAACATGTTCCCTTCATCCCTCTCAACCCAGCTTTATGTGCTGAGAACAGTGCAATTTGTTACAGAATATCCCTTGGGTCAGTCAGGGTCAGCTGTCCCAAGCTGTGTCCCGTCCCAACTCCTTGTGCACCCCCAATCCACTCACTGGTGGGGTGGGGTGAGGAGAAGAAAAGGCTTTGACTCTATGTGAGCCCTGCTCAGCAGTAACAAAATCATCTCTGAGTTATCAAAACTGTTCTGCACAAATCCAAACCACAGGCCCATATGAGCTACTGTGAAGAAAATTAACCCTCTCTCAGGCAAAACCAGCACACTGAGCAAGTTAGCAAGAGCAACAAAATTTTCATATGGAAGGAGACTGTCTTTTTAGGTATCTGAGTCTTTGCAGAGAAGTTTTACTTTGTACCCCTTTTCTGGTTTTTCTAAGGAAGCTTTACTCAACATATTTAAGATATGTAACAACCCACAGGGGAATGGAGTCAAACATAATACTGTATGCATAAACCACAAAAAGTACTGATTAGAGAGAGAAAAAAAAATGTTTGATCAGATTGAAAAATGTACTATGAAACTGCAGCGATCTGAATTTTTTAAAGGCTTATTACCATATTGCTGTGCTCAGGAAAATGACTACAAATCAGTATACATTTTAATTAAAGCATAAAGTTTTAAGACTAGATTCTATTGAGTTCTTACTCAGCATACCCAGAGGGCTCCCCGCCCCATTTGATAAAACCCGTGATTTTACTGACCTGGAAACTTATACTTTTCTAACAATTTTAAACAGCTGTTCAATATAAGAGACCTCAAATATGAAATGCCTGCTCAGGTTTATGTACTTTATATAAACTCTTTGTACATTTGCTTTAGAGTCTCCATAATGCTACTTGTTTATTAATAGACAAATTCAACATTAATCTGTGAAATTATGAGCCTGCTAGATAAAAAATGAAGTGGTGATCAAACTAGCTCAAATGAGTGATACAGTATTAATATTTTTTCGTGGTTACTGCAAAACATGTTCATCTCAGAACCAGTATAAGTTTACAAAAAGTATATTTTTCCCTGTTTTCATGCATACACATATATATATAAAATCAAGATTGGAAGAGCATTTTTATTACTTTTATGATAGTGAATACAAGAAGGCTTGTGCTTATCTTAGCTTTAAGTGCCTAGTTTACATGCTGAGCTGGGGGATTGGTCTCTGATGTCTCCCTATACAGTCAGCAGAGAAAATACAGTTTTCCCAAGGGAAATCCAGAGTACCCTTTTAAACAGGCTGCTCTGTATCAGCTTCAACATGAAACCTATTTCTCTCTTTTTGGCTAGAGAGGAGATAAGCCTTTTAACTTAAGTCATCCTCTTTAATTATCTAAACAAGGTAGTGTGAATTCCTTGTATATAACAATTAAGGGAGTAGCTCTCTAGTTGAAACTTCACTAATGCATTCTGGCATCAAGAAGATGCTTTACACAATGCTTTGTTCAACAGAAATGATAAAACAAAAGCATTGAGAGATGCATTTGGTCATCCATGAACAGCTGATTGTCTGCCATGTTCCCATATAGCTTACTTCACACATTTTACAAATTGTTTTAGACAAACTTTCTTTCCAGAGGAAGAAAAAGGAGAAATATTATCCAGATGAAGTTGTTTGCCAAGACCATTTTACATGAAATCTAGTTTGACAAGACCCATGGGAATCCTTTTCTGTGTCCTTTGATTTTTTTGGTTTTTTTCTTTTTGCTCTTTGATTAAAAAAAAAAAAAATTGAAAAAAAGGTTGAAATCTGTGATTCCCTGGAATCACCCATTGCTGTCTCAGCTGAGATGGGGTAGACAGAGATGCTTTGGTTGCCCTTAGCCAGTTCAGAGCTCCATGCCTCAGACAGGCAGCACTGTCCTCTGAGGACTTTCCCCAAGTATATTTGTCACTGGGTCTAGTTCCACTGGACCTAGTGTTTTCACCAGTGAAGTTTTTAAATCTAAATTCTCCATGATTTGTCTCAGTCTTGGCAAGGATTAGGGAAAGAAAAGTCTAAATGTTTGTTGAAGTCCATAAAAATAAAAATACATCGTGTTAAAAAACATCTGAAGTTTGAAGACTATTTAAAAAAAAAAGGTTAAAAATTGTTATTTTATATGTGATTTTACTGTAAACACAGTTCTCAGATGTTCTTCTTGGTGTCTGGGACATGTTTGTACTGCATTCTTCCCTTTTCATGTCCAAGATCATGACTTGGCTGTGACCCAAGACATGAATGAGGTGTTCACCCTTCTCTTCGTTTCCCGATGGTGAGCTTGGCATGGAAAAAAAGGACCATGGGAGCTAGTGAGAAACTGAGCTGTGATCCTATAGAACCTTAGTCCAAATAGTGGAGGCACCATGATTACATGGCACTCTCTGTATTGCTTCTCCCTTGCTTGCATAGCAAAGCAACTCAGCTTACCTTATCCTGCTACCCATTCCTATATGTGCTTGAATTGATTTAACACTGCTATACTACTCCATATTATTCCCTGATGTTCCCAGATGTCTCCCTTTTTTTTTTCAATTGAGTGTCTTGATCACTTTGCTGTAATTTTGCACCTTCACACTCCTTCCTCTTCAGTAATTCTTGAATCCTTTGGTATACTATGCCTCAGACCTACCCTCCAGCTGCAAACACATTGGCCTTGCAGAGCAGGAGGTGGGCATATGACTCTCAGTGTCTTTTTCCAGTGGTTCAACTGGACTATTCTGGCAGTAGCTTCATTTCAATAACGTGACTGTTGAATCTCCTGGAGAAGACAGATAAATGAACAGTGAAAGTTGATAGTCATGAGCAAAATGGATGCTGAAGTGGATTACTTTGGATAGTTTTAGAGAATGAATACATCACTTTCCCATTGCATTGTTCTGAAGGATGGGGAAATTAAGATCTGCAGATCAAATTGTTTAGTGTGAACAAACCATGCACAATTACGTTTAGCAACATTTTGGAGAAACTTATTCTCTTTTTTTACTTTAACTTCACTTAAATCTTTATTTCCAGTCTATTCTATACCAAAAAGAGAAAGAAAGGAGACTGGGATAAGAGTTTTTTGAAATTGTTTTCCAAATCACTGTATGGAACAGAAATCTTGAAATTATTTTTGTTCCCCAGAGCTTTGCAGTTGCTGGTCTCAAAGAAAAGAACAAGTCCAAAACAAAGTAGAGATAATGTATCTTTCCTCTAACACTTTACAGACCTTCAGAAAGGACTGTGTGAACAATAATATAGTGCCTCGGTGTAATGAGCTTAAGTTTCTTTTACTGGGAATTTTGTAGTGGTGTTAGCAGGCATTTTGGTGCAGGTTTGGCAGACAACTCAGAGGTCACTCTGGCATGCTCATGAGTCAGCTGAGGATAACGTTTCATTCTAGACAGAAACAACAAATTTGTCATCTGTTTTCTGTACTGCAACTTGTACATATTTCTGGGTCTCCATCTTCTCTTCTTCAGAATGTGGTGTGCTTATTCTCCTCTCCGCAATTTTTCTGCATTTCTGCTTCCACAAGGAGATTTTCCTCACTGTTCAGGCCTTCTGGAAAGAAAAAAAGGGGGGGGGACAAAGAAAGGAGAGATAAAGTTACTTCCTTTGATACTTGTTACCTCCATCAGGAGTAAGAGAAAAGAACATAAACCAGACACTGTTCTTCAGGCTCAGATATGTGATCGATTCTGACCTAAATATACTGACGTCAACCACATGCCCAGTGCATGGACTTACATCCGTATACCCAGTAACTGTTTGCTGAAGCCTGGAAAGAGCTGATCTGCAGCTGAGCTGGAGGCTGCCAAAAATTGAAATTATTTATTCAATATTTGTTGCTTAAATAATGCATTGGCTTAAATAATAGCATAGCATTTCCACAGCACCATACAAATCCAAGCAGTGTCCAAACAGGAACTGTTTAATTAATTCTTACAGTACCCCCTATGAAGTAGTTAAGTAAGTTAATGGGAGTTCACAGGCTCTCAGGATTGATTAGAGCAGCCAAGCAAGGAAGTGTTTTGCTCAGGCTGATGATGTGAAAGGATAGATGAATGAAGTGGGAGGGAAAGATTCAGCTCTTACAGCTCTCAAATTTACAAGATAAAGTCTTTCAGGAATTGAAATTACTACCATCAATATTAAAGTCAAGCTGTCTTTTAAGAGTCACTCACATTATGTTTGGTTTTTTTTTTATTCCTGGTGAAAATATAATGTTTATTTTTTCATCAGAGTTAATGCTATTATATTTTAATAGTTATTTAGCCTTATTCCCCTAAAGGAATGTTTTGTTTATCACATGGGCAGCAGGCTGTGAGTGGTGCTGGTAACTACTCTTTCTCTTTGGCAGCTTTCAGGCAAAACAGTAGCAAATACACTATCACTCACCAACAGTGATGGGAGTTCAACATTTTAATTAATGTCCATCATTGAAATGAAATAAAAAGAAATATTAAAAATAGAAACATATAAAGCTTGAAATGAATTAAGGATAAACAATGATCCAATGTAAAAGAATAATTTCCCTTCTCACCCTAGATTTTCTTCATGTACAGCCTCTCAGCTTAACTTAAGAGCTTCAGAGTGTATAAAGATTCCATATAAAAAAGGAACATAATGGGACTCTTGAAATGATCAGAGTATTGGTAAAAGGAAGGTGAGATAAATCAAAATTTCTTATTCTTGGCTGCAGTCACCTCCCATTCAGCAGCCGAGAATTATGTGACAGTGTCCTGCTCTCCAGCCTGACTGACTGCCGCAGTCAGCTGTAAGAGCTGACTATTATTGATGGATGTAGAGGAAGAAATTGTCTGGTTAAGATGCTTTTAAGAATCTACCTGCTGGGAACCATTGCATTAGACTTTCTTAGAGAGCTCTTCAGCATCTGAAATCCATGATGGAAGAAAAGACAGAGGGGAATCTGCAAAACCAAGTTATTTAAAGAATAATCTTTCCTGCTTTCAAACCTGACATCATAGGTTAGTGATCTGTTTCATGAGCTGCAAGACATGGCTCCTGCTTTTCTCCCCTAGTTTCATTTTCAAGGAGAAATGTTTCAGTGTAGAGGTTACTTAGTAACTCAAAGAACCTCTACAAATAAAAATGATGGAAGGTTGTTTTTTCTATTTGAAGAAATTGCCTGAAGCAAAGCGTTTTTTGTCGTGTTTGAAACTCATATGCACATTAAATTGCTGACACTCCATTTAATTTCTTTTATTTCAATCCCTGCTATTTTCTATTTCCGTTTCTTTTTCTTTTATTTTTTTTTTTTAACCTGAATCACACCATTTACAAAAGTCCATTAGCAGACACCTTTTGGAAGTCTCTATTTTCTGCTACCTTAGCAAAAATAACTCTCAAGTTATTTTCACCTCCTGCAGCTTAAATCTGGTGATTAACATTTTCTAGAGATCTATAGAAAAAAAGAAAACTCTCAAAAAAAAAAAAAAGGATATGTTGATGCATTATGCAAATATTTAAATAGGATTTTGGTAGATGTGTACCTAAGTTTTGTGGGGTGAGAGATGAAGTGCAGCAATTTGTGTTCGATTCTCTGCTGTGTTGGTTATTGCAATGTCACAAGGCAAAACACTTGAGAAACATATTAACAGGTAACAAGTGAGACTTTCTTTGTACCCATGAAAGCCACTACAAAAGGTGCCAGCTAACAGGTCAAATTTATTCTTCTTCCCTGAGAGCTGAATTCTGTGAACAATGGAAGATTGTGTCATGGTCTCCACCTTCCCACATGAAAGGACATGTGAAAATTTTTAATCATTAGAAATAGTTTCACTTAGAGGAAAGAGGGGGCAAATAACATTCTGCATCCCATTCTAACAGTGTCACAGGGCAGGAAATGGGTACACCGTGGACAAACTGAGCTGCTGTCCAGTACATATTCAGCTCTGAGATGTGTTGCATACAATGCTCTCTAATTGCAATGTTGAATGAGAAAATGTCATAGAAAAGGTATCAATGTCTTGATCTGATCTAGGCTTCTGAGGAAAATCAGAGGACAAGTTATTAGATTTATTTTACCTAAACCTCCACTGTTTTCTCTCCACTGATTATGACAGAAACCTAGATCATTTAGCTCAGATGTAAGCATCTACATTGTGGATGTATAAGGCTTCATTCCTATAGTGGATATATAGGATATGTAGTGGATCCTATGTAGTAGATATATAGGACATCATCTAATAACCTGTGAATCAATAAATAAGTTAATTTAATGTTAATGTCTAGTGTTGTCTGAGATCCCCAGAGCACCCAACCTGTACAGACGTGGCTGCTTGTGAGGCACTGAAATGTTAGTGGTTAATGACTCAAAACACTCGCGTATTCTTGGAGGGGCAAGTGCTTTGTTGAGGCCAGGTTTGCACCCCCGAGGGGCAGGAGGTGAGCTTTTGGATGTTTAGAGACAAGACTCTGGTCCACCTAAGACAGAGGGGGTGAACATTCACCTCTGGAAGCTACAAGCCAGGCTTTGAGGCAGATAAGAGGCACACCCTGTGGATACAGGATGGTGCTTTTTAGCATGCAAATTGTTGTCCCTCACACACACCCCACCCTCCCTAGGGAAGATCACATTCACACATAGGCCTGAAGGTGTTCATCCCTTCTAATGAAGGGAATGTTCATGATGATGAGGAGGGTGTTCGTCCCTTCTGCTGGGGCACAACGGGCTCAACTACCCAGAAATGAGAGGCAGCTGTCATATCCTAGAAGGGGTAATAAATCATCAAAGACTTCAGATCCACTCCCAGACTCATTTCTGAGGCCTTCCACTTTCTTTCTTTTTTTCTTTATTTTCTTCCTTTTCCTTCCTTCCTTCTTTCCTTCCTTCCTTCTTTCCTTCCTTCCTTCTTTCCTTCCTTCCTTCTTTCCTTCCTTCCTTCTTTCCTTCCTTCCTTCTTTCCTTCCTTCCTTCTTTCCTTCCTTCCTTCTTTCCTTCCTTCCTTCTTTCCTTCCTTCCTTCCTCCCACATTTTCTTAAATTATATTCTTAAGTCTTTATAGTGCTATATTTCTATAGATAACAATATGATAGATATAGATAATAATAATGGCTACCTACCTAAAAGCATTTATGTCAGATGCTCTCAAGGTAGCGACAGCGCCTTTATGCGAGTGGAATCCCTGCTGGGATGAGTTGTATAACTCCCCCAAAGAACAGAGTTCTAGCTACCGCAGATAACCTGTTTCTTTGGGCTCCTCTAGGATGAAAGTTTCCCCAGGCGTGGTGTGCTAGCGCTGAAGAGAATAAAAGGCTCTTCCCTGGGATAACAGCCGTTTATTGTGAGTCCAGTGTTGAGTTCTGAGGGTCCAGAGATATCCAGGTGGCTGAGTAACCCAGAAGAAAGAGCAAGGAGGAAGCCCTGAAGGGCTCTTTTAAAGAGAAGTGGGACCAGGAAACACCCAATGGGAATCCGCGTAGTTCAAAGTGACCAGTGGAGGAGAGCTTTCCAGGACATAGCCATATATGGGATCTGAAGTATGGATGCAGGCAATACAAGGGAAATATGGGATTTTACCACAGCTCAGGCAGAGGGTTCAGATATTGGAGGAAGAAGGCCGAGGGCTTGGCCTTGGCTTTCTTCCCACCAAAACCTGAAGCTCAAAAGCAGCAGCTTCTGCCAAGCATGCTGCTACACCTACCTGCCTTCCCTTGCAAGCAAATTGTTCTAATAAACCCTAGATATATATATTTACAAACACCACTCATTCTACGTCCACCCCAAAGGGATCCATTAACAAGAACCTGGGTTACCCTCGCCTTAGGACTGAGTTGTAACACTGCTACAGGACTTATGAGAGGCAGAGATCTGTTGGGATAACCTAGGGCATCTCCGTGCTTTACCTCTGGAAATCTCTATGGGAGCAACTAAACCGAGACACAAGTTCACAAGTTTACAGTCTGATGTTCTTCTCTGTGTTCTTCAGTAGCGTTCTGAAGTAACTGTAGAAATATCACAAAACTCAACGGACCAAACGTCCACCCCCTCTTCAAGGTGAGATCCGCTTGCTTACACCTAAATACTGCTTGTGATTTTAGACACCACAGGATATTTGCTCAGCCTCTGTCAGAAGGGGTCAAGTGTGCAAGATCTGCGTAGGATCCTCCATCTCCATGTAGGCATTTTAGATGTCCTTGGATCTTTGAAATGACACTGGATCCCTATATGAGATGATCAAATCCTCCCTAGTTACCATAGAGTTCAGAACCCCATCAGCTGTGCAAAATGAAAGAAAAAAATATACTGGAATTCAGAATAACAACTGCAATATGGACGTATTGAAGAATTCTGCTTGTAAAATTCATTTGGTTGAAGCAAAAAAAACTCACCAAAATTTCTCTGATAAAATACTCAGATCATTAAATACATTCTCATATGGGTAAAGAGGGAGAAAGAAAGAGAACACAACAACCGAAAGAACTTAGCTTATGACGGCCAAAGAATAAAAGTAGACTTCAAAAGACTACCATGACTAGTTTAAGGAAATAGTTTAAGAAATGTAGAAATTAAGAGTGATATGGACCAGTCAGGTGCAGCTACCATTTGCAAAATCTCAGCAGCAACACATCTGGTTGTGACATCAGTATATGAGCAGTTTCCTATTACAATTTAATGGACCTGACAAGTGCACTTTACTGTACAAGGTGATGGCAATTTATGTACAATACATAGAAATGCAGGGGCTCAGACTGCACTGCAAATATGTGTATATTTTTTTATTGGAATAAAAAATTATTAAGGCCCGGTGATATATTTGAAGCTTGCAAGTATTTTAATAATATCCGAATTCTTGAGCAAACATCACTGAACTGAATTTCAGGAATTGGAGATTACCTTTGAATGCTTTCTACTCATTAATTCAATGTACAGTTTGTTTTCTGAACTCAAAGGAGTTCAGTGCCGCTGCTGGGCTTTAACTGTAGAACCGGATGGAGTATGTTTCTTAAATGTTTCATTTCTGTTTCATTCAAAGTAAAGCAAAGAAAACCCTCTTTTCAGACACACAGGTATGCATGACACTTTCACATCCTTTGAGACTGTTCCAGTGAAGGGTACTTAGACTGAATAAAATATATTATTTTTCTCTGCCTGATTTGCAGCAGAGTTTCTTATCCCAAGTTATTCCAAATCAGGCAAAGAAGGAATTCGAACATCAGCCTCCAGTGTTCCTGGTAGCACACAAGCCCAATCTATAGTACCTGACAGTGTCACTGACATCTGCCAGTCTACCTCTCATTAAAATCACCTTTCTTCTGTCAGCCTCTGGTAGGCTTCAACAGAGGGACATACTTTCATGATATTTGATGTAGTTGTAGTGCTAATAAATAAACATGGAAACAGAAATGTTGCTCTTGCTGGACACTTCATTGTACTTTTTTCAATAGTGGTTCAAAAGTTGCCATGTTTGTCTTCAGTCAGCAGCCACTGTGCAATAGAGAGGGCACTAATACCAGTGTTTACCTGCAAGGGCTTTGCCAAGCTGGTTTGCAGCCTCAGAGAAATGCTTTTCAGGAATTCATAAATGCAGGGACTCCTTGTTCCCAATCATATGGTGTCTGCAGCAGAAAACAGCGGTCAATAATCCTAGGAAGATGCATAGAAACTTGTGTGTCCTGTTAAAGTGAACTCATGTTTTTCTAGAGTATGTCTTATGCTCCTATGGGAATTTCTAATAATATAAATGTTTCAGCCACTATCATTAAAATACCAACAGTGCTAGAGACAGAGAGAAAAAAGAGGGTAAGCCACAGCTTTGCTTAACTTTCTGTAGAGTCCAAAGGAGGGATGGATCATCTCTCTTGTGAGGAAAGGCTGAGAGAATTGAGTTTGTTCAGCCTGGAAAAGAGAAGGCTTCAATGTGACCAAACTGCATCCTTTCAGTACCCTACAAGAAAGATGGAGAGAGACTATTTGCAGGGGCATGTAGGGACAGGACAAGGGGCAAGGGCTTCAAACTGAAAGAGCATAGGTTTAGTTAGATATTAGGAAGTAATTCTTCACTGTGAGGGTGGTGAGGCACCAGAGCAAGTTGTCCACAGAAGCTGTGGGTGCCTCATCTCTGGACTGTTTAAAATCAAGTTGGATGGAGCTCTGAGCAACCTGTCCAAGTGAAAGGTAACCTTGCCCACAGAAGGGAGGTGGGAACTAGATGATCTTTCAGATTCCTTTCAACCCAGGCCATTCTATGATTCTGTGATTATTTGTCTCAGATACGATAGAACAACAGTATGTCTGACCAAAACCAAATTTCAGTACATTGCTCATGAACATCATAGAACACTGTGATTTATAGTTTTAATTAATCTAATGCCTTTTTTTTTACAACATGAATAATGCAAATCCTAGAGCACAGAATATTTGTAAATGAAAGTGTTTATAAGCAAAAATTAACAGATCTAATTTTAGTTATCCAGGATAAGATAAAAATAAACATGACCTCACTGAAGCATAAAGCCAAAGAACAATTTCTGTCTGTGGTGAAACTTTATAGTAGTCTATTCACCAACCAATATACAACTCAGGGAAACAAATTCCCATTTTGTACCGGTGACATAGAAGCTTGAACAAGTATTGTTCTTTTTAACACTGTAACACCTTTCTAGAAACTGAGATTATGAAATATTTTTGCTCATATTCTGAGGTTGAACAGTTTTTTCATATACATCCTCAGAAAAATTTTAAGAAAACAGGAGGTAATACAGTCCTATCTTAAAGTCCCCCTACTACATCAGCATGACACTCTTTTCAGACACATTGCTGTTTGACAAAATGTTATTTTGCAGAACTGTATCATTTCAAATCAGTAGTTTTACTTTGGATAAGTAAAGTGAAGAGTTAATTTTAGAGAATCAAAAATTTATTTAATCAGTCAAAGGCTAAATATAGATTTTAGTGAGTAATACACAGATTTTAGAGAAAAATAAATCTCTTCAGTCACTTTTTCAGATAAGGCTTTGTACATCTTATAAACAGTAAGTCTGCGTAATTTAGAAAACCTATTGACTTATGATGGATTATCAATTACTGAATTTCCTTTGAAATGACAGAACCAGAAGTAAATAACCTCTTTGTCAAGCCCAAAAGAGAATGTGCTTATAATTCCAGCCTCAAAGAACACACCTTTAGAGAGGTAATGACTTATGGGGGCAATGTCTTGCCAAGTCAAGATTTCCTGACAGAATCACAGCAATATATTAGCTTTTTATCTAAAAAATTATTTAGTATTTATTTTGTATTATTTAATTAATAATCTCAGAAATAAATTTACTTTCAGAGGTACATTACTAGCCTTTTTACTGAGATCAAGATCTTCTGAGAGGTACAATATGTTTAGCTGGAAAAAAAACCCCAGAGGAAATAACCTTATTGTTTATGTCCCTAGAGATAAATAATTATTTTCAAAGCATTCAGTAGAGAGGAAGTGATGGTTGGCACTTAGAGAAAAACAGGAGAAATTTTTGCCTGAGTAAGGACTACAAAGTCATTTATACATTAAAGGTAATTATCATGCTAATTCCCTTACTGAATGAAAACCACCACTGTATTTAATACACAGGAAAGTATTGAATACCAAATGTTGTTTATAATTAATTTTTAGCTATTGATTGTCTTCAGAAAACAACAACAACTAAACCAAAAAAACCCCAATCAAAACCAGAAAAAATGAGCTTGCTGAGCTCACTTACAGTAAGCTCTATTTTTTCTTCCCAGACCAAAAATGGTGTCCATTAACACAAGGGCATAAAAGGGTGCTTTAACTATGGAGCTGTAGCCAAAACATTGCATCATTCCTGTAGCAGACAGTTCTTTTTTTAAAAAGCCTTCTAAACTCCTATCACTTCTAAGATTATAAAAACTTAAACTAGACAAAGGCTACCTTCCTCACTGTGTGACTTTATATTATATGTTCCATAGCATTCTTGAATTCTGACACATGTAAAAGTATTTAGCAAGAAAGACAATAGTAGAAAAATGTATCTTAATAATGACAGATATATCATGGGTGAAATATAGAATCACTGTTTTGGGTGCCTAAAAAATCAAAAGAGGGACGTTTTGCAGTTTTGTTCGTTAGATACTCATCTTCTATCTACTAATTGAATGTGAGCATGTGTAATCTGAACTTATTTAACTAAGTTTCACCTCTAGGTGTCTTAAGTTAATAGCATACCTGATTTGAATGGGTGTAGGGGATGACAGCAGTAGTCAGCCTGGATCTGAGTTTTGCTTGGAGAGCTGCAAAGGGGTCACCTCACAGTCTGCAGGAGCAAGACAAGAAAGCTTGATCCTTCTCACAGGTATTCTTTCAGATTCCATGTATTTCCTGAACCAAGGAGGATTTCTATAATTTTTGTAACTTCGATGGATTTTCTTCCATCTCTTTTGCTGAGTGCTTGTCCCATTTTACCTTGATTCCAGGTAAAACTTTACCATTCATAAGGTCTTTTGTCAGTGATTTCCCAAGGTCTGCTCTGCATTGCATGAAGGAAAACCAGTTTAAGTACATCTAACTGTCTAAACCCATTTGATCCTTCTTGCAAAATAAAGATATACAAAGGAAATACTGTTTTGTGAGGTAGATTTGCCACAGAAAGGAGTATGGCATAAATTAATTTGTCATTATCATAGGTCAGAGTAGCATGTACTTCCTAGCAGTCTTATATTCTCTTTTAATCGTATTAGACAGTTGTGTGCATGTATATGTGTTTATGTAGATGTATGTCTCCTCATGTAGAGATATATCCCCATGAAAACTAAAAGCAGTTTTCAGAGTCAGCAGTTCCAGTATGTGTATGGTGTACAAAGTGTGCTTATACTACATACATCATTGCCACATCATAATCTGCATTTTACTATATCAGTGAAAATGTGTAGTTCAAAAGTGCTCTTTATCATCCCCTACTATTTAAAAATCTGAGATGTCATTTGAGAAGAAGCGTGTATAGCAATATTTACCTTCTTTTTATTCCAAATTTCGTTATTCTGTGTTTCTCCTGATCAAGCTGAGGAAAGCTAAAACAACATGCAGGAATTAGCCCAGCGCATGTGGAACTGCTCCTGCTGTTTTTGTTTGAGGCTGTAAAACTACCAAATTGTGACTATGAAGTTAAAAAACCAAACTATTTCACTTTTTAAAATTATGTCTTTTCCATCCATTTTTGTCCCTGTTTACCTAGTGTCAACCCAGAGGAATTCAGTGAGTTGCAGTGGATTCTTGCAGATTATTGCCTGTATAATTGATAGCTGTATCTGTTCCCTGGCTTCTTTGTTCTTAGAAATCATGGGACTTTATTCATGTTGTTATGTTATAGCTGATGTGCACGTGTGTCAAGTGTTAGTCAGAGATGACAAATGAACTGTTTATCAGTGGTCACGTTATTTTTTCATACCTCTTCCTCTTTCCAGCTTCATTTTGCCTGCTGAAGTCATGCTGGCTTTGCATATGCTGAGATGAGTAACCCCTTTTCTCCCATGTGCAAACTCTTTGAAATCAGGATAGGATTGATAGCAAGTGTTTTATACATCTTCATCACTGATGTACAATTCTTTCCTTTTGTGTATGGTTCTGGGGTCAAGAAAAAAAAATTTTAATGTTTTCTGTATGCAATCCTCCCACTGGCTTTTGCAGGTATTTCTGGCAAGCCTTGTACCTGACTTAATATACCAAAACTTTTTTGTTGTTGTTTATGTTGAGTATTATCAGTGAACATCATAAAACCAGAAGTAGCAAATTTTACATCAATATTTAAAACTTGTATGCTATTTTCATTTGTGTCTAGAGTACAGTGTCCTGAAATTGATCTTGTACATGTAGTTTATGAGGCAACTTCCGCAAGACTCTTTTCTGGATTTTTTTTTTTTTTTTTTTTTCTGGGGGAACATCCCCCACACATATTGANATGGGAAACCGCGTAGTTCAAAGTGACCAGTGGAGGAGAGCTTTCCAGGACATAGCCATATATGGGATCTGAGATGGGTACAGGTAACACAAGGGCAATATGGGATTTTACCACAGCTCAGGCAGAGAGTTCAGATACTGGAAGAAGAAGGTTGAGGGCTTGGCCTGCGCTTTCTTCCCACCGAAACCTGAAGCTCAAAAGCAGCAGCTTCTGCCAAGCGTGCTGCTACATACTGCTTGGAGATTTTCATAACTGCATTAGAGAGTGGAATCAATATTAGAGATGACTGGTATTTATGTAGCCTATTCTGTGAAAAGACAAAAATAATTGAGAAACCATTCCTTGCAGTTCTGGATTTCTCTAAAGCCAGTATGGTTTTCCAGTCTGGAGAAATACAGGCAATGTTTGAACTGAAAAGATCCCCCAGAAGGTCTCTATTACAAGTCTATTTGAAAACAAAAAAATGTGCCTGTATTTCTCAGTTTTTTTTCAAATCCAAAGCTGAGACAGGTTATTCCCAAGGCTCCCGGGGTATGTGCAGATAAACATGGAATTAATTCAAAGAGCCCTAACTAGTATTGTTTGGGGTAAACTGTGCAAAACCACATTCCTTCAATTTGCTAAAAGAGTAAAAGAATTGGCATAAAACATTATTCAGCATGAATCTAACATATATTTGAAGATAGGAGTATCCACTTGTTCTCTCTGAATTTTTATATTCAAGGTAAATGCTTTTATTTTCCAGTTATACAATCCAAAGTCCACAGAAGCTAATGGGATTTGCATCAGATCCTAATTTAAAAAAAAGGTAAAAGTGTTTTGCATACCAAAATATCAGCCTTAACTAACAAAACATAACATGACTTGTTCAATCTTGTATTTTTTCCCTTCAAATTTCTCCATCCAGCTCCATAAACAGATGTGCAATTATCACTTGGGTACCTACAATTATACGTTTCATGGTATCTGTCGTGTTCAAACACGCAGGATTTCAGGTTGCAATTTAGTCATGCAAACTTTGACTCAGCAAAGTCCTTAAGCCATTACACTTTTTGCTTATTTGCTTGAATTTAGACACTAAGCATTTTTCTGATCTGGGACCTCCTATTGTCATATCTGCCCTGTTGTATCTGCTATTACATATTTAAATAGCTCTAGGACAAGCACAATGTGAGATAGATGTTGTGCTGATGCAGGGCAGGTCAGTTGGCATTCACTAGCCTTTCTGCAGAGTTTAAATAATTTGTTGTGGCCACAGCAATCTTTACTGACCATTTTGGCTGAGTAAAAAGGTCTAAATGCCGACACTGGCAAGCAGAGTTTTATCAAGAAGGGTCCATTGGAAGCAGGCCTGCAACACTAACACATGGATGAGTGTCCTCCTGTGCTAGAATTAGCAGTAATAATCCTCAACTAGGGAAAAAAAAAAGATTTAATTAGTTAGATATCATCAAGTCATAAAATGAATGTTCCAACACTTATTGCAGTCATTGATAATGAAGGTAAGGTAAAGAAAGACTATGGGAAGGAATAAATCACAATATAAAGACAGAGCACAGGGATTTAGAATCTCAAAGCTTTTTAAAATGTTGTTTTCTGTCAGAGTCTTTGGCCAAAATGAATAGGAGTTGGAGTGTTCACTAATGAAAATCAGATTTTCCGATGCTTTAAGTAACACTAAGAGTGAGTAAATTCAATTACACAGAAAGATATGGTTAGTGCAGGAAAAGATATTATTTACATTTTAGGAGCTCTTCTTCAGCAGGTAGTCTGGGTTTAAGTTCATCTGTGTACAAATGTAAACAGTGACACACAAAAACAATGAGGGTGTTCAACTCCCGCCAGTCGGATAAAATGTAAGGAAATTGGAGTCACCAGGTGCTCATTTTGCTAAAAAAATATATATAAAATTAATGCCATTGTACTTGTCATCTCTTTTGAAGAGAGTAGAGGCCATAATCTCTGAAGACAATAGTCCCAACTAGCATGATGTACTTGATTTTCTAAAACAAGTAGCAGCCAAGGGAAATTGAATTTACTAAAACTGCCTATTGTCCATTATATGCCTGAAATGAAAGCCTGTAAATAATGCTTTCCAGACATAAATAAAGATACTTCAATCAACCAGTGAAAGGAGATTTAAGCAAATAAATTTTTCATATAATTTAAAAAGGTTAGTATGGGTATCCACATTGCCCCTACAACTGACCTTTTAAAAGAGATAATGAATGACTACTTACGCAAACAGCAGGATCTGAAACAGGTGATAATTATGACTGCATGTTTTGAAGCACAGATGTCTCTGTTTAAAAATTTTTCTCAGAGTATAACACAGTAAAAAAAAATCAAAAAGTTCAAAATTAAGGGGAAAACAAAAGTACAAATGTCCTTTCTCAAAATTTATATCATATTATAAGGCTTTCACATAAACATACAGTCCTTTACCTTATGTGAATCTACATGTCTGTAATGCTTCAAATATGAGTTTTTAATCATGATTTTCAAAAACAAATTTGCAAAGTACATGAGGCCACAGTAAATCACTGGATCCCTTCTGCACAAGTTCAGAATTTTACTCATACTAATTTTTTTCAACAGCAGGCAATTCTCATTGCTCAAAGATGATTTCCCATTTCAAATTATTCTTTTGTAGTCACTCAGTTTGTCTGCCTTCTTTCTTTTTAAACATGATACCACAAGTATTATACATATATTTTTATCAATGGATACATTAGTTGTTCTTAGTATTTACAGAGCGATATTTTGAGCTTAAGGCAAGTAAAATCCAAGTACAAATTTAGGATTTTGTGTTTTCTTTTTAAAAGGGTACATCAGTAACCAAGACACAGGAAGTCTTCTCTAGAAAGTCCTGAAATGACAGTCTATACCTGATAATCAGCATGGCCAAAATCCTAAAGCAAGCATTGTTTTTCCTCATTGTTCTGAACAGAAAAAAAACTTCATGAAATTAAGACCAATTTCATGATTTAGCTTTTACATGATGAGGTAAAAGGTTTCCTTGTGATCTGAAAATAGGATCTTCTGTATGTTACAATTATTGATTAGTAATGTGGACTCACTACCAACTTCTCAGACTGTAGATCAAAGGTAAAGCCATGGTCCATTATATACCATCTGTTTCTTGGTAAAGGTCTTCCATTGCTGTGGGAAGAGAGGTTCTGTTTGGAAAAGAATGAGCCTTTAGAATCTAATGAGACATATTAAAAACTGCACATTCTGAATGCAACCATGTCTGTAAATATTGCAACATTTCTGAACACTTATTCCAGATTTATATCAACATAAATAAAAACAATTCTCAGGCTATTGACTCCTACTTTAATACATCCATTCAAATATTACAAACGTGGCATAATAGATCTGCACTCACTCTTGGGGGGGAAAAATCTAACATGAACATCCTTATTTCTTTATATCATATACCAGATGCCCAGCTGAATTGATTGATAGAACTCAACTGAAATCACAGGGGCTTGGGCAGTTAATAAAAATAAGCATCTGGTTCCTGGTTTCCAGATTGTGAAAGGTTTTTGATTTGTTTTCCCTTTCTGATAATGAGCTGACATTAATTTTCTGTGTCTTGACAGGTCACAAGCACTCATGCAAATGACTTGTGTGTAAACACACCTGACTGTGTATCGGTGCAGAACACTCAGGGCCATTTGCAAAAGAGAGTGAGAAAGGGGAGGGAAATGCTAAAATGCTGGCTGATCTTATTTAGTGATTGATAGCTCTGCTTTTATCGGTACAGTGGGAACTGTCAGAGTGGCCTGAGCAGAGCGCAGCTGCTGGCTCTGCACTCCTTGAGCAGCCTCGCCTGCTGCCCTTCAGGCGAGCCAGGTGGCTGTGGATCTTTGCTGGGATCTTTGCTGGAATTCACTGACTACAGCTTCAGGTGTGGGCCACTCTTGCAAAGCTTCTCAAGGGGCATATATGATTAACTCTGAGAAACTCTCCAAAACAACATCTGAAAAATTATGCCTGCCATAAGTGTTTGGTGATTAAAAAGAGAAAGGTGGGGAAAAATGGCACAAAACAACAGCAAACCCAAACCAAAACAAGCTGTTAGGGAAAAAGTGTTTAGGAAAGCTTGGCTGTAATTGTGCAGGTGCAGAGGTTGGGTAGATGCCAGGTCATGCTGATGCCATAGGGTTTGCATTAACATTTTTCAGGATTGGAAGTTCCTGAGGTTAAAAAAAAAAAAAAGAAAAAGAAAAAGAATGATTTTAGTATTAGTCAGCTGGCAAAGACTTTGAAAGTTGAGAGTAAAATTCTTTGTGCAGAGCACTGTCACTGAAACCCCATCCCAGCACAAAGGACACTTGCAGGTTATAGCCCTTCCTTGTTCATGGGTGTGCTGGCAGACACAGTAGCAGTATGACTTCTGAACAGAAGAAAGCAGATATTATATTCTGGCAATATTGGAAGAGGATTTTCAAAACACTTTTAAGAATTAAGAGCCATAAACCAATCTCTCCTGAAGACAAGAAAGAAAGTCTTTTTAACTTTGTTGGAGCAGACCTGAGGCCCTGGGGAATGAAGACTAAAAATTAAGTCCCCATAACATGAACATCCGTGTATTTATCTCTCTTTATTATCAAACAGACATGCAGAATCTTTTGTTTTGTTCATGTGGTGCAGCCAAAGGGACATATAATTTGGGACCTCAGAAAAAAGGCCTATCTCTAGTAAAAAAAAAGCGGCTGGAAAGGATTGTAGCAACATCATGGTTAAACCACATTTATCTGAAAAAGGACACAAAGAGGGACTGCCACATTATCACAAACATGGGAAATTGATTTGTAGAATTATTGTGAATTTTGAAATGGAAGAAACTTCAGAGAAGTTCGTAGAAGCTTTTTAAACCAGAGCATATGCAAAATGAGTAGCATTTTTGCAGATATTTATGCAACTTGATTTTAAGCTTGTTTTTCTCCCTAGTTGGGCAGACTAAAGGTTTGAAAATGCATAAAAGTCAAAGCCACTTTTTTTTATTCCTTGATAAAAAATGGGCATTTTCTCTGGTTCAGAGCAATTAGTCTCTGTTTTATTACTTGCTAACAGAAAATTGATTTTATTTATTTAATTGTGATTGTTACTAGCTATTTTCATAATAAGTTGTTTAAAATAAAACCATAGTTCATAAAGTAGGGCATCTGCAGCATCCTAATTTAAGATATAGCATCACAAGTTACATGTGATGCTAAAACATGCCAGACTCCCTGCAGTTCCTGCTTTCATTTATTGCAGCTGCAAATGTAGGTATCTATAATTGCAGAAAAAGATTCTTTGCAGGTCTTACCAGCAACAGTAAGTAGCTGATTCATCAAAAATGGCTTTCAGGATGGTGAGAAAAATGCAGTTGTGAAAAAGCTTTGAGATTTGCTGTAATATTGTGCAGTGGTTTCCCTACATTTTAACATCATAATTTAGTGACAAAACCCATCTTTCAGCCTCCTACCAGCACACAGTTTCTGTTTTCCCATCTTCATCACGAAGAACATGGGTTTGTTTATTGCAGTGTTCGCTATTCACCTCTGTCTCTGAAGAAAGGTAGCAGAAATGGATTTGTCCTTTTTGCTCAACTGCTCAGTGTGGAGACACAGAGAGAGAAGGAGAGAGAGAGAGAGAGAGATTAATGTCTCGGAGAGCAACCTTGTCTTCCATACCCCTGATGTCTGCACCAAATCCTTTACCTCACATGCTTAACAGAGCAACTGAAATGCTGCATAGACGGGTATCCCACAAGAAATAAAGACACAGCATGTAGAAATCAGCAAGGTACCTGTAGACTAGGACGAGATTGCTTCTCTGTGGTACAACAGAGAGACTGTGTGGCATTCATCCCATTTCATAAATGAGAAAGTCACAGAGAAGCAAAGGGTATGTCCCAAACTAAAGATCCTGGTGGCACACTCAGAGCCCTGACAACCCCCTCCCCTCTAATCTTGAATATAAAAATGACATTGAAATCATAGTCCTTGTTCAGTGTTGTCCACATTAAAATGCAGAAATGAACTCACTCTTTTAACATCAATTTTATTCACAGGATCACTTAGACCAGAGAATTGACATAACTGTTATTCTAAGGCTATGTAAAAAGTAGTGTTTATTACTTCAGTCTCTTGTGGAAGGATAAGGAAAACAAAACACAGATTTCTTCTTCAGGTAAGTATTTGTTGTTTAGCCCTATGATGGCTGTACCCATTTGGGAGACAGAGAAAACAGAAGAAATTAACTTCCACCACTAGGATGACGAGTAGATAGAGTGGAGTGGCCTCGGAATATTTTCTTTCTACTAGTTGCTTCCCAAGTTTTTATTTTCAGAAAATGAAGGGAGGCAAGATCAAAACAAAGGGGATGAGTTTGCAGATGGAGTGCCATTAATAGACTGCAGAACCCACAGCAAGAACATGCTGAAACAGCCAAAATGCAACATTATTGCAAGGGAGACTGGTCCTTTTCCTTTAGGGATAATATTTAGCATATTGTATGTCCTACTTAAATGTTGATTCATGCTAACACAAGGAGCACTGGAATCAGATGAAACAAGGCACAAAATCTAAGGCTGAGATCAGAATGTCACTTCGCAGGTTATCTTCAAACTTCTCATAATGGAGTTTCTTACTTCAAAACACTTGGTAATTCAAGAGAGAATAAGATGTCAAGTACCTTGTAGGAGATGGTTTGATCACCAGAGACCAAGAACTAATTTTGCAGTTTTTAACCAAGACCTAACTACTGCAGAGGTCAGTGAAGAGCCCTTCCTCAACTGAAACCTATGTGTTATTTAGTGTGTATTTGATTTTTATTATAATCATAGTTTCATATGCATATGTAAGGTCCTCTTGTTGTTACTTTGCACTCCTGCTTACATTTCTTTCCTATTTTCTGCCTTTTCCAAAGATAATACAGACTGATATCTTAATGCAATACACAGAATAAAGTCTCAAAGATGTAGCAAAGGACAGGACGTATCTTTATCTTTGTAGTTAATTTACTTGTTTAATAATGTTGTCCGGTTGGTGCAATTAACATTCAGTGTGTCCAGCAAGGATCATCATTTTTCCTGGAATGTGAAAAGTGAAGTATAACTGCTGGTCTGGGCACCTTCAACATGTTGCATGATTTTCTTTCATGAAATTTATCAATTTATCTTTAGCCATAAGTCATAGTTACAAGACATAAAAGCTAATTGTGTGGTGCTGATGGTTCCAAGTTTTTAATGAGGTCCTAGTAAGTCTGTATCTGATACATAATTTGTTTGTTTACTTTTACTTTAATCTGCAGTTATGCAGATATTTATATAATAGAGAATCTGCCTTACCAATCTTTCGAAAGATGTTGAAAAGTGTTAGAAAACAAATCTGATGAGATATTTACTGAGTGATGAATAAATCTCTTTCTAACCAAGAACTCCAGCAAAAGACAACTTTGAGATATCTTAATTTGATTTGCTTCACTTTCCAGAGAACAATAAACATATATACTTTCAAGGCTTCCAAGTAATCAAGAAAATGCTGGCTTTGTGTACAAATAGCAGTTTGTAAATATACTCTGCTTAAAGCCACCATTTGCTTCAAAAAGTAATAATCTACTCTAAATGACGCCATGAATCGACAGGCCAGCCACACTGACGAGCCACAGTTAACATCAGAAGAAGCTACAGAACATCCTCTAGCAAGAACTTGTGAGACCACCATCTTTTATGGAATGTAACCTCTTCTTATCTAGTAACTAATGGTCATCTTCTATCATGAATGATAATCCTGGCCCTGATTAGTGAAAATTAAATAAGGACATTTTGAAAGGGAAATATTCCCTGGTTTGAATGTCCAAAACGAACACAAAAACCCCCCATACTTTTCCAGAATTTTCATTGTAAAAATTTCATCCATATTAAATTTCATGGTGGAGAGGATAATTGATACATTTGAAACATTTTAAAACTATTTGAGAGTTTAAAATAAAGACAACAAAATTATAACAACATTTAGTAGTACTGTTCCTGGGAAAACATCTATTTCCATATCCAGCACCTCACATTCTGTGGCAGAAAAGAAATCGTGGTAAACACAGGCTGCTTTTGTTACTTGGAAAATCACATACCTCTTCCTGATCTCTTACAAGCTGTTAGCTACAGCTGGCCATGATAACAAGCCCTTAAAAATCACAGTGCCCTTTAACATCTAAATTGCCATTGCAACATTCCTACTAAATGCTCAGCATGACTAGTGATGTTTCAGAAGCATGCACACAGCTGGTGCAGAATAAAACAAAAAAAAAGTAGCAATTTGTAAAGTTCACATCCTAGTCCAAACAGTCGGATAAAATGTTCTGCAAGGATTTAATCCTATGAAACAAATGGTTGCAATTAGTATTTTGGGGGATTATATTTAAATGTTTCCATTTTATTTAGAGCTGTTTTAAATATCTCTTTATCTTTGTATTTAGCTGGACATGTTTCAAATGTCATTTGTTATGACCCCCTGTTCTGTGGCAATTCTTTTTTCTAATGCATTAGTGGAATAGCACTGTCTAAAAGTGTTGTAAAAAGACCAGTCCAGCCAGAAAGCAAGGCTGCTGTTACTCTAGTGATGTGAAGAATATTTGCAAAAGAGCGGTACATTCAGTATCTAAAACTAAATGAACGGGGAAACCACATTATTGTGTTCATAACTTTACCCTTTTTGTTCCCCTTTCCAGCTCCCCCTCAGTCTGACCCCATCTGTAGAACATTTGAAATGCAGTGGGTTTGGAATCGCTGGGTTAAATTGAATAAAATGCAAAAGATCAGATTTTTTTTTTTTTCAATTCAAACTGTGAAAGTTCTGGTCAATTTATCCTCAGAGTATTTTGGTGATGGGACAGTTCACTGCCCAATGAGCCTGTATGAACCCTGTGTCGTGGTTTAGGCTGGCCAAATGCCAGGCCCTGACGAACAGCCACTCATGGGCCCCCTGCAGCTGGACAGAGGGGAGAAATTTTTTAATGAAGTTTGAGATAAGGACTGAGAGAAAAAGATTTTAATTAGACTACCATCCAGTCAAAACAGGTTCAAACTTTAAGTGAATGTATTGCTTACAAAATCAGAGGAGTATACCGAGAAACAAAATAAGCCCTTAAAACACCTTCTTTTCCCCCTGTCCCCTCCCTCCTTCCCACTAATGGCGCAAGGAAGCAAGAGGTGGGGGTTTCTTCTGGTCAGTTCATTACTTGAGACTTTCTTTTGCTGTTTATGGAGGAGGCACTCAGTTTTCCTTTCCTGCAAGCACTGTAGCATCAAATTCCCTATCAAAACAACTTGTCCAATGTGACATTAATTTTTTTCCCACCAGCAAGAAGTTGCACCCGATACCTGCTGCCGTAGCTTCTCCACCAACAAAGTGTAGTCCTTCCAAGGCCGCCTGGTCCCACTCATGGTGGGGGGGAAACCAGGCCTTTTTATCAAAGATGACTCCCTTGGCCCTGGGAGCAAAAGCCTCATTAACCACTGTCAGCCCTGCACCAGACCACAGTCCATCATCTAGGCATCCAGACCTCCTGCTCCAGTGTGGCCTCCTTCCCCACAGCTGGGGGTGGATCTCTGCTCCTTCATGGACCCTCAGGGTGCAGGGAGACACTGCATGAGCATAGTCCTTACCACAGGCTGCAAAGCTGTCTTCACCTCCCTGTCTGAAACNTTAGCATAGTCCTTACCACAGGCTGCAAAGCTGTCTTCACCTTGGTGTCTGAAGCACCTTCTCCCCACCGTCTTCTTTGTTAACCTTGGAGTCTTCATAGTTGTTTCTCTTACATGTTCTCACTCCTCCTCTTCATCTACCTAAAACTACAACTGCATGTGCCTACTTTTGTTTTGATTTATTCTTAAATGTGTTGTCACAGAGGTGTTACTTCCATCTCTAATTGGCCCAGCTGTGGCTAGTAGCACATTCATCTTCAGAGCTATCAGAGACTGGCTCTGCTGGACGGCTGTGGAAGCTTTGAGCAGCTTTTCACAGGACCCATCTTTGTGTGCCCCCCACCCAAAAAAAAAAAACCAGACCCTGTCAAACTACCACAGCCTGGCACTACAGAAAAAGCCCAACGACCTCAGCAGGATTTCATGTGGGTTCAGGGTACCCAGAGCGTATTCATGACCATTATACTACTATATATATCCTAATATTTGAGATGAAGAATGTCTCTACTGAAAATATGGCATTCCCATACTTTTGGGTAAGGTTCAGGACCTTACAAGAAAGCATTCCCATCTTTCTCTCACTGTTCCCTTAAAAAAATGGAAAAAGCAAAATAAAAATGCAATCTTTCATATTTTCAAAAGCAAAATAAAAAAAAAATTGAACAAAAGTATAAAAACAAGAGGGGACAAAAATCTTCCAGACTTTTCCAATGAATCATTCAGAAGTTAAAAGGAGCAAAACATCATTAAAATAATTATTATCGGGTTACCTTCAGCAAGTGGTTAGGTAACACAGCATTGCTACAGCATGTTTCATAACAAGAGTTTACTTCAATAAACATTGTGCAAAAACTTCAGACTGTGAGAGATTGAAGAGAAGAATGTGTTTCCTTGAACACTGTGGCAAACTGTGCGGGGGTCAAATTTTAACACAATCATTCAAAATTAGATGCTAATTATACTATCTTTTTAGCAATTTGAAGGTATGCCTTGTAAGAAAATAACCACATTCTGCTCTGCAAGGTAAGTAGAGCTAATTAGTAAAATATTGGTACTTAAATGAAGAAACAGCCAAATCTCTTGGGGTTTTGTTTGTTTGTATGTTTTGTTTGTGCTTTTTTTCTTTTTTGATTTGCTGCAGTTTTTTAGGATCCAAAGAAAAAGAACAAAAAGTAGTCTTACCAAAAAATATTAATTTCTGATAGTGAATCATTTTGATGAAGCAAAAAGATACATGAAAATTATTTTAAGAATATAGAGCTGGTTTCCTTGCAGAAGTGTTCTTATAAAGGTTGAGGTTTGAAGCAACTTGAGTTCTAATTAGGATTATCGCCTCTTTTTTATTAACAGAAATCAGATCCTGTGTTTTCAATGTGGTCCATCATCCTTGACCTGGAAATTAGATTTATTGAACAGAAGTAAAGCAACATAATGAGTATCACTACACCAAGTAGTTACCCTCCAAGTAATTATTGTTGCAAAAGGAAAACACATTAATATAACCCTTATTTGTAACTTTATATTCAGTGTAGCTGGAGTTTAAGGCACATAAAACAACAGGGATAATTTGTAAGTCTTCCCAGAAAGTATGTGATTATTCTTTGCATACTTGTATACAGCTTTCTCTGTGTCTTGAAACAGAATAATACAAACCAAGAATGTCTAATTATATTTTCTAATGGTTGATAGATATGTCTCTACATAAATATGTATGAGCTATGTGTTTTAATGAGTATTATTTTAAAGGGAAAGAGAACATCTTTTAAAGGGAAAGAGAACAAGAGGCTGCATAAATGTCAGTGTGGAATGGAGATATATGAAGTTTAGATGAGATCCACAGAATTAAATATATTTGTTTCAGGGTTTTTTAAATTAGCTTGGGATATAATAATCTTGGTGCATAACATGTCCTTGTGTTTCTTTGTACTGGAAGTGCAGCAGGTGTGACTGAATATTCCACAATGCAGGATAAAGCCAATAACCCTTTATCTGTGAATTCCTAGTGAAAAGACGAGAATTACAGATTCTCATCCAACTATCAGTTACCTGATTTCTTTTTGTTACTAAAAGAAACAACTTATGTTTTGGGAAGAAAATTCTTATCCAGCATGTGCAGCTCCCCAGGCTCCTTTCCCAACAGTGTTCAGGAGCTGTCAGAGACCACAACTGAAGCTCTCTTTCAGGTACTCTTTGGTTCTGGACAGTCAGGGCAAATTTGGCATCCAATTCAAATGAGATAATCCAAAAATAAGACATTACAAACGTTCAGTAGACAATCACCTGAGATGGATTTCCACCGATTTCTAGCAAAATTACAAGACTACCAGGAAGATATCTCAACAAAACAGGCCAGCCCACCTACATGATTTTTGTACCAAAATTGCTAAAATTCCCAATTCCGTAGCACAAACACATCCATATAAGGAGATAACCTCAATACTATGTATTTTAGGCTTAAACTTCATATCCAAACTGGTAGTTCAGGGTAAGAGAAGGGTGGAGCCTAGAGGAAATTCTAGTTTTAATTTCTGTCTCTGCTTCCACAGACACATTTCTTACCTGGAGTCCACCATTTGTGAAAGGAGAGTAGCAGAAGTCACCTAGTAAAGTAATTCAGGTGTGTGAGTGAGAAGGACTGTAAGAGCTGCTTGATAGGTTCCCAAGCACAACTCACTGTGTGTAGCCTCTGGCTTATCTATTCAACCCTCTGAAGTCCTTCTCCTTTAGGCTGCTAACTAATCTCATTTGTGACAACTCAGGCATCCACAAATTAATGGAGTGAAGAACTCCCATTTCTAGCAACTTATACTAATGTTGCTGAAGCATCCTCTTGATCATCACCCAATCCAGGGTTCTGTGTTGGGTAAAAGTCTGCTTTGCTGCCAGTCCTTGTTGCAACAGTGTCTGCTAACCAGGTGTCCCCTAACCAACACCAAGACACTTGAAGTAGGATGTATCTGATAGTTATTAACAACCTATACAGCACTCTATCCTGTATAGAAAATGATGGACTGTGCTTCCTACTGCCATAGGTAAGTGGACCATTTCCTGAATGATTTTGTCATGTTTGGATACAAAAAAAGCAAGGGCTTAGAGACATATTTTCTTTTAAATAAGTTTAAAAACAATTGGAAAAGAATGTGAAGAGATTGATGGTTTAATTTAAGTGAAAGTCAGTTTATTAAAATCACACTTAAAATCCAACAGTTATTGTTGCATCTTATGTTTAAAAGACTTTTATATTCTGAGGCCTTTAATTGCATTCCTATCAGCATTTTGTCTCTCCTGCTCCCCTTCTCTTTATCCTTCCCTACCTAATTTGTGTAATGTTTGTTTGCAGAAGTAATGGCTTTCTGGAATTATTTGGTTTTGTGGATCTGTGACCATGACTGATGGTCACAAAACTATACTGTTTGTGGGCAAATCCATGTGATTATTTTATTAAGGTATGGTGAATTGCAATTGGTATTTAAAATTCCACAGGAAATATATGAATGGATATTTGTTTGGTGACAACATGAAACAGATATTCAGCTCCTTCAGTACCTGGAAAACACTTCATGTCCCCTGACACCTAATACTTTGGATGCCTTTGCCAATGGCATTTTGAAGCAAGCAACTTGGGAGATAATCTGTGCTGCCCTGTCTTAAATGCCATGTAGCAAGGGAACACCGAATGTGATCCCTTGGACACTGATGGCCAAAAGATTATTTCCCAGTATTTGTTCTCATAAGTGCCACACAAAGGACAGGAAAGACTTGTTTTGTTTGGGGGTTTGGCCACAACAGTTGCTCTACTTCTGAGTTTTTACCACTGAACTTCTTAGAATAGGGTTCATCCTGTTGTACCACAGAGAAATTACAGAGACATTCTAAAAAAAAAGATCTATTTTCCATTTTCAGTTTTTTCTTTGTACATTCTGATGATACTCCAGAGCTCTTAAACTTCTCTAAGATATTTTCTAACCTCATTATCTTCTAGTTTAGATCAGTGTTCTGGCCAACTGTCAGATGGTTGTGAATGCTGTTGCTAATGAACTGTAAACTGTTCAGAGAATAAAATGTTGGCTTCACATTTAGTATACAGATTTGGAGGTTTTATATATGGGATAGGAATGGTGCCATGCCTCTTTTTTTTTTATCTTTACAGGTGTTAACATTTAAACACATGATCCATAACACACCTGAAAAAGTTGCATCCTTACAAAGATGTTTCAATCAAAGGACAGAGAAAAATAATTCACAACTCACGAGGATTCTTTTTGAATTCAGCTCAGTTAGAACTATGACTTTATTAATAATTCTTCATAGTACACCCAGCTGATACAGTTGTCCTTGAAATTTTGACTTGCAACATGAAATACAATTCCAAGGAAAAAAACAACATGGGCATAATTCTGCTTGCCTGTGAAATCCTCTTAGTATTAATATTCTTATAGTGGTGTAGCTGATATGACAATTAGCTTCAATTACATTGTATCAGACTGATTTATAAAGATTGTGGGGTTTTTTTGTTCTTAATTGTAATATTAGAGTAAAATGATGCCAAAAAATTGAATGATATTTTATAGCACTTGTGAAGTTTAGTTTTCTTTAATGTTAATGAAAAAGAACATCACCAGATACACCTCTTCAAAGATGCACCACACAAAATATTAATTTCCTTGGACTCATCTTCATGTGCTGTCAGTCTGAATCCTGATGGGATTGCATGTTGAAAGACATCTTCATGGGAATAGGATTCAAGGGACCAACAGTCAGATTGACAGTATGTAACTAGTCATATAATGCCTAAATTCAAATAGCGCAGAATTTTGTTAGCCTCATTGCTACGTACACAGATGCACACAATAATCATGTTATTTTCCAGCTACATTAGTGTACTGGTTTGGAAACAAACCAGCAGATGAATTAACCCCACAGAAAAATATTGCGAGAGATTCCAAGTCAGAACTACAATTTAATAGGAGACATTAAAATAAAAGCAGTAATACAGAAAACACCAGACTAAACTGACAAGGTTATAGTACAACCTGACACCCTGTTGGTCAGGGTGGTGATAGCAGTCCAGTCATGTAGTGTCTGTAATTCTGCTGGAGTGATGGATGTGGTCTTGGTTGAATTGGAAGAAATCCTGTCTAACTCTGGGGGTCTGTTACTTTTGGAGTTCCTTTCCTCTGGAGACCAGGCACATGGGGGTCTTGTGTTGTTTTCTCCACTACTTTTATGCGGGTAGGATGTTCAGTTCCTTCTTTTTGGGGCGGGGCATATCAAATGGGATGATGTCATTTGATGGCCCATTAGAGGACAGAGTAGCTGCTTCTTCTCAGAAGATGTTATCAGGGCGGAGTCATTGATGTGAAGAGGCATCACTTGCCTCTTATCTAATGCCCAGTTTGCAATCTTGGAGAGTGTGGGGTGCAGTTGTCAGGTGCTGTGAACGACCCGTCGTTAATGACTCATCAAAAGGTGATGGAGATTGTGATAGAATACATTCCTTTGGTTATACTTTCATGTAACCCAAGACAATTACTAGAAAGAAAACAGTTACAAAGAGATTGTTTTCAGTAGACATACTATGTCTCTTATATGTGGAATAAGCATGTAATAAAGTGCTGCCAAATGGGAAGATATATACCCCTCCCCTCTCTGCTGGGAATAGAATAATAAGTAATGGGCTTATATTTCAGCAAAAGAGTTGCAAGTTATCCATTAGGAAGAAGATTATACTGCACTTATGGAATCATAGACTTGTAGAATTGTTAAGGTTGAAAAACTTAAACATTGGAGCAGTTTATTTAGGAATGCTGTGGAATCCCCTTTTTGAGAGGCTCTAAACAAGGTTAGCTATGTGTTTCTCATAGCTAATGTGCATTCATTCTGACTTTGGTTGGGTGAGTGTGTTACATGGATTCATGGGATTTAATGAGAAACAGCAGTTTTTTCTAATAAATTAGGGGGGTTTTGCTAACAATAAAACAGTATATATTTATCCTAAAAATCCAGTATCTCAAATTTTAAACTATCAGTTCATCTTGATAAAATAAAAGACCTTGGTAGCAAGTATAGTTTGCATTACATAACCACATCTAGCTAGATGTCTCTGTTCTTTCCCAGAGAGAATTGGTTCATTCACTTCTGCAAGAAGTGGTACTTTCCACTGATTGTAGAATGGTGGCTTAGGTTGACAGGGGCCTTAAAGATGATCTAGTTTCAACCCCCTGCCATGGCCAGGGACACCTTCCACTAGACCAGGTCATTTTAAGCCCCATCCAATCTGGCCTTGAACACTTCCAGGGATGGGACATCCACAACTCCTCTGGGCAATATGTGCCGAGTGCTTCATCATCCTATTAGTAAAGAACTTCTTCCTAACATCTGGTCTAAATCTCTCTTCATTTGGTTTAAAACAATTCCCCCTTGTCCTATCATATCTGCCTCTATAAAAATGTTTTGTATTGATTTATAACCAAGGAAGGGTAATCTGAACATATACACGTGAGGTATTTAACTCTAACATTCACCTTACTCTGGATGATGGCCTACCAATATGCTAACGTGATACAAAATATACCAGGCTATTTAAATTCAAAGATGATTTCTAGGCCACATATGGACCATGGAAATGACAGATCCAATTCAAATCCACTAACATTCAATAAAATAGTGAGTACCATACCTCTAAATCTGTTAGTCTGGTCTGTGTTAGACATCTGCTTTAAAATTGCATCTCAGATATGCAATGTCTCTCCGATGACTGTAAAAGGAATCTTTTGTGATTCGAACAGTGGCAGATATTAATACTGTAGAATATTTAATTTAGATTAGATAGATATTTGTCTGGATTATTTTCCTAGTGTTGATAACATTATCAACCATCTCATAATTTATTTAGTATCATAAGGCTCTAGGTTCAAAAGTAGCCTACCTTGCACTTGCATTGAGATTGGCTAAGTAAAAGGTCCCAGCTGACTGGAAGCTAGCTAACATCGCAATTTTCAAAAAGGGCAAGAGGATAACCCTGGAAAATACAAGCCACTTAGCCTCACTTCTCAGCCTGGTAAGGTTATGGAGATTATTCTGGGAAGTATTGAAAAACACCTAAAGGACAATACAGTCATTGGGCACAGACAGCATGGCTTCATGAGAGGAAAGTCCTGCCTATCACACCTGGCTTCCTTTTATGACAAAGTAACCCACCTGGTCCATCAAAGGAAGTCAGTTGACTTAATCTTTCTATATTTCAGTAAAGCTTTCTCTGTCTCTCACAACATCCTTTAGGACAAAATATCCACCACACAGCTGAATAAATACATCATGTGATGGGTGAGCAACTGGCTCATGGATCAGGCACAAAGGGTTACAGTGAATGGAGTGACATCAGACTGGTGACCTGTCACTCATGGGGTTCCACAAAGCTCCATCCTCAGCCCTGTGCTCTTCAACATCTTCATAAAGAACTTGGATCCAGGACTGGAAGGGATACTGAGCAAGTTTGCAGATGATACAAAATTGGGAGGAGCTGTTGAATCCCTCAGAGGCAGGGAGGCCCTGCAGAAAGATCTTTCTTGCATATATTGCAGAACAAATTAGAGACCTGGGCAAACACCAAACACCTGGGCAAACATGAAAATCAATAAGGGAAAATGCCAGATTCTGCACCTGGGATAGGGCAACCCTGGGACATACAGACAGACTGGAGAATGAAAGGCTGGAGGGAAGTGCTGTGGAAAGGGACCTGGGGGTCCTGGTCAACAGAAAGTTGAACACGAGACAGCAGTGCTCTAGCAGCCAAGAGGGCCAACCCTATCCTCAGGGGCATCAGGCACAGCATCGCCAGCTGGGCAAGGGAGGGCATTGTCCCATCCTGCTCTGCACTGGGGTGGCCTCATCTCCAGTCCTGGGGGAAGTTTTGGGTGTCACAATATAAGACATTAAACTATTACAGAGCATCCACAGGCGGGCAACAAAGATGGTGAAGGGCCATGAGAGGAAGCTGTAGGAGGAGGGGCTGAGGTCACTTGGTCTGTTCAGCCTGGAGAAGAGGAGGCTGAGGGGAGACCTCATTGCAGATACAACTTCGTTAGGAAGGGTGGAAGAAGGGCTGGCACTGATCTCTGTGGTGGCCAGTGACAGAACTTGAGGGAACAGCATGAAGCTGAGTCAAAGGATGTTTAGGTTGGATATTAGAAGAAGGTTCTTCACCCAGAGGGTGGTTGGGCACTGGAACAGGATCTCCAGAGAAGTGGTCACAGCACCAAGCCTGACAGAGTTCAAGAGCATTTGGACACTGCTCCCAGGCACCTAGGGTGACTCTGGGCAATGGTCCCACGCAGAAACCAGGAGCTGGATTTTATGATTCTTCTGGATCCCTTCCAACCCAGAATATTTTGTGATTCTGTAAAAGATCTCATAAAAATTCAGTCTTTAGTTGATCTGTTCTAGATCCTGAGCTCAGCCAATATCCATCATAGTAACCTAGGAAAAAAAAGTTTGTTCAGTTGTTTTTTCTTAATTTCTTGGATGTAGCAAATTCCTCTGGTCAGAAGCTTTATTTTCCCCTTTTCAAACTCTCCAGGGCAATTTTTTCATTTTGTTTTTAATCTCACCAGTTCTAAAACACATGTGGTGAGAGAAATCAAACACAAATATTGTAAAAATACATTAAAGTGTTAACTAAAGTAAGAACTTACTGTGATGTATAATGTAGAATCTTATACTGCACCTCAGCATGACAAAATTTGAGTCAAAGTTGTTGTTCTCTCTTGGAGTTTCATTGCCTCTTTTATTTTCTCTTTTTTTCTTTCAGGCAGACAACCAGTTCTTTACGGACATGTTGTTTTTTTAAGTCGGCACACTTGCCTGTTCACTAGATGATAACAAGGAAGAGAGAAGAGGGACCAATAATGGAAAATAATGATGGGAGGGGGAGGATTATTAAATACTCTTGAACCTCCAGAGGCAACATATTTCTATCGCTACCTCTGGCACCAAAAGTAGTTGGCATGAGAACAACTGTCTCTTTTACTCCTCTTTAGTGCAAGGAGACAAAGTTACTGGTAAAATTTGTACTACCCAAGCAAAATTTTAGAAAAAGGATTTTTTCACTAATTGTCATATCTGTATTTCACAGACTTCTTCCTTATGTGATTTTCAAATTAACAACATGAAGCATATTAAACTGATTAATAGCTGTGTGAATTCAGGATCAAGCTAGTTGGAAACAATGCCTTGCACTTATATGTCTAAAATTTTGGGGCATTGCATAATATTGGCAAAACAAGAACATACTTGAAATCACTTGAGAATTAGTATAAAAATTTAAATTAAATTGCTGTTGAATCAAATTACATTTATTAAAGCTTTCAGCATAACATTGCATGTTTTTGTTTTCTTAGATAAACCTCAACCTTGGAGTATCCTAGGGTATGGGATCTCCAGAGAAATATTTGCCCCTAATATGAGCAGGACCAGCTAATATAATCCCAGATGGGTATGCTGCCAATCAAGGGAGGAAATCAGAGAATGTGGGAGAGAGGCCATGAGGTGAGATAGCATTTTGATTTATCAGGAATCACTGCAGACCCCATAAATGTGAGGAATTAAGGCTCCCAGAATACAGTGGCAGTTCAAATGCCATCTGTCCTGTTTCTGGGTTGAACCACTTGCACGCAATTTGTTAAACATGAGACATACTTTGGAATATTATAATAATTGCAATATACAGTCTAAGCTGCTTATAGCTTTTTGTCGAGATAGAAATATGAAGAAATATTACGGTTACAATACAGAAGACTTGAACACAAAAGATTTTTCCTTTTCTATAGATTCTGCGTATGACTTACATTATCTTCCTGCAAATACTTGTGCCTTGGCTTGAACCTGAATAGCAATCCATATTTTTCCAGTGATCTACTAGTGTATAAAATTAACTGTAGATGTAAAATTTTGCATTAGCAAATGCAAATTGCAGTTAGCACTGCAATTTCATTCTATGACTTACTACAAAATATTAGAATTTCAAATGTAAGGAAGGGACTGAACCTTGTCTTATTTTTTGAGTTGGTAACTCAAGCACAGTTTGAGTTGGGTTAATCCAACAGAACTTCTACATGGAGAACTTCTACAAGAGGCATGTTGTGTAATAGGATTAACACAGATGTGCATGTTGTCTCTGACAATGGTACAGCACAGAAGTTTTGAAAGAGCTAGGGAAAAATGTGGAACAGGAGTAAGAGAGTGTGAGGTGTCACAGGACTATGAGGAAATGGACCAAAACCAAGTTTTGCTGGCCCTCTGTGCTCCAGTGAGCTGTTAAAGATTAAATGAACAGTGGATAAACCTGTTTTTTCTCCTTGCAGGCAGCCCTACTACTCTTAGGCCTTATGGATGGTATTCATCTTGCCCAACTTTAGAGCTGACAGCACAGATGTCTACAAGTACTCAGTGTAGCCTCTTTTTATAATTCATAGAGGGCACCTTGGGGTTCATTTATCTAAATCTAAAGTTCTAAAGTTCTGGTATCTAAAACAGGCCAGAGAAATCATGTCTCAGAAGTATAATATTGAGCATTTACTGGATTTGAATTTGATCTATCATATCCATGCTCAGTATGCTATACAATAATTTGTGCATTTATAAGTGTCTTCATTGCCTGTGTCATTCTGAGGAAGGGTCTTAAAAAGATTTGCAGTCATAAGAAAGAAGAACAGATGGTATAACAGCTTCATCTGGCAATGACTAACATATACATATGAGGCCTGCTCAGAACTGATGCCTTTCTCCTCTAAGTAATTGAACAGCTTCTTAACAGGACAGCTGGAAGGACTGCTGAGCCCACTTCCATTCTTCTCGGCACTGTGGCCTGAATCTGAAACACGACAGAGGAGCTGAGTTTCCTGGCATGACCAATTTTTTGTTCATAACATTAAACACAAACAAGGAAAAAGGAAGTAGGATAGTATTGAAAAAAATAATTTTTTTCTATGTTCCTTTTGTTTATTACAGGTAGTTGTATATTCATGAAGGAGGAATACATCAGAAATTGAGTTGTTAGTGATGGAGAGAGAAGATAGTTGGGAATACTCCTTTAACAGAGAAAGAATAGATCTTGCACTGTCTGAGGAAAGTCATTCACTTGTAGGTACCAAAGGTAAATCTAGAAAACTATTTTGACAGAATACACTGGTAAACTGTTTCAGAAAGGATCTTGTTATATAGATCCTAGTGCATAAATAACACTGAGAAACAGTGCCAGGACTGAGGATTTCCACGTATGCAGAACATGGGATGTTCTGTGATTTCAATACCGGTATACAGATAATAAGTGAGCTCTAAAAAGAGGCTTCCTATATGTCTCAAACAGAGTTAGTTCAAGCTGAGAGCTAAATTCACAAGAAATGGACAAAGGGCAGAGGAGGGGTGGTTTTAATTTGCCAATCTAAGGTAGAAATCTACTTTTATGTACTTACACTCTTACTATTTTGGCAGACAAGAAACTCTGGGAACTAAAAAGGCCTAAGACGTGCCCCAGAAAAAGAGCATAAACTATAATACCTAAAGAACAGATACAGGCAAGTTACATTTAGAAGATGACTGTTGGAAACCTAAACTTAAAGATCTCAGTGATTTTTCTAACAGAAGAAAAATAAAAACAGCAGTGAAAACCATGAAATAGAATCCAAGACCCTTCCAGGTTGGGGGAGAGCAAACAAAAAAATATGAAAAAATAGTAGTCTCCAAAAAGAAACAGAGAAGGCAAGATCTTCCATGAAATTGTCAAACACTGAAGACAAACTTAGCTGAGCCCAAACATTAATTGAAAATAACAGCTAGGGACAAAAAAGGGTTTTCAACTCATGTAATACTCTCTTACCTACTATTCTTAAACTGCTTAAAGAACATTTCTGTACAAGGTTCTCCAAAGGCTAAGACAGAAAATACAAATATCTTGTCCAGTGCAAGTACCAATCAGTTATATCAGATATTTCTTAAAACGGCCACTTACAGAAATTGAAAGTGGTCACTTTTTTTTTAGATCCTTATTGCAGTCACTGCTCCAGTACTCAATTTTTGTCCTTTTTTATGCTTATTACGTAATTATCATGCGCCTTAGTGATTTATACACACTAGTAATTTTGTCAGATTTTTAAGGGCTCTTAAAGAAATATACCCTTTCAAAGCAAAAAATTGCAGGATTTTTGTTTGTTTGTTTGTTTTCTGTTTTAGTTTCCCTTGTTTTTCCAAGACTTACTGGTTAGCAATCCATTGAATCTTCTTCATTGTGAAGTTTTACATAGAATTATGATGTAGACCTGCAGGGAAAACTGGGAGAAATATGAGGTGCTGTTGCTGAACATGATTTATTACGAAACCAAACTCCCTTTGCTAGGTCACTGGGCATGCTTGATTGAAAGACCAAAGCAATTTAGACTCTACTGCAGACATTTGCTCAACCACCAGTCTTTTACAGTCACCAGCCTGACTGACGTGCAACATTCCTGCCTTCACCCTAGCTAAGGCAGACAGTACCAGAGCCCTACAATGAACACCAAAGACTGGAGGAAGCAATTCTATATCTTAATTGTCCTTCATAGATCCAACAAGATTCCTACTCTCTACCTGCTGTGTTCACCCTACCTATGCTCTGACTTTCCCAAGGTCACAAAGCTCAACAAAGCATTTTTAAACCACTCTGCAAAAGGGAAGTATTTCACCACTGGGGCTTTCTAGTTGTGGGTTAATTTACTTCTGAGACCACCACAAATACTCTTTCCCATCCAGCTTCCCTAAGTGTGAGATATTTATAATCTTGTGTACCTTAGGGAGAAACGCTGCCAAGCTTTACAGCTAAGTCATCAGGCTGTATATCTGAAGTGGATGTTACTTCACCCTGAACCAAATGATGAGGGGTCTGAATGATCAGAAAGCTGGGAGACAGAAGGTGCAAAGATATATTTGAGCACCAGGGTTCACATGCTTAACAGTGACAAGGCAAAGAATTGGAACCAAGTTTCCCTGTGGGTCCTGGCATTTTCCGGACATAAAGGTGACACTTATTCAGTCTAGGCTTAGGAGTATGGATTTATATAGCGCAGACAAACACATCTGCTGGATGTGCAGTCCTCTAGCTTTGGATAAATCATTGTCAGAGGAGTGGGGGAGAGGGGAAAAAGGAGATATTTGTTGTTCCCAGGTGGTTCTTTAAATGAAAGATTGTTTTGCCACTGGAGACTGAGTTAGAACAGCTCCCAAACTTATCCTGAAACACAACTTCTACCAAGTAGTCTGTATGTGAGTTGAAAGAATATCCACATACAAAGAATGCCAGTGTAAACAAAACAGAAAAAGATGTAAAAGACAAAATAAAACTTTCTTCTTCATTTGGCCCATGCAATCTGAATGAAGGCTTGGCATGAATGATGAAAAGCAAAAAATAATATCTTTCCAGAGGAAAATGCTGAGCTCAGTAAGCAAATGAACACTGGTTTTCTCTTCGCCCTATCATGGAGGAAGTTCATCTTCTCTGTGTCCCACCTCTTGTGACTGAATTCTTGTATGTGGCTCCAATTTATCTAGCTTTGAGATAGATCTATATAAAATCCACAAAATTGTCATTAAAATTTAAATAGGCATCTTTAACTTTCAAGAAGAGGAAACTCAAAATGAGTAGGCAAAAGACAATGGGAAAAAAAGAGCTTTTAATTCAGTCTCCCACTGCCTACTTTTTCTTCTGGGAAGGTCTATGTTGTCAGGAGTTTTGGATAATATATTGATGATCCATGTAACAGAAAACTCAGTAATTGCCTCCTGGTCATTATGAAACTGGTTTTCTGCACCAAGATACAGCTCCCTACAGCCTTCTTCTCTCAGTAGTTCTCTTTGTGGGCTGCAAGCTCCTAATTGCTTCTCTGACTCTCCTTACTGATTGCTAATATATCCCACAGCCTTCTGTGGAATCAGGCCCAGTGACTATACAGAGAAAGGGCAGTTCTCCTGCTTTTACAAACCCACTCTTTCTCTTCTTGGACCAAAATTTATATCCCGAAAAACTACCCTATAAAACAGAAGATGTAGGTTTGTGAAAAACTCTGTCAATAGCCTTCAATCTGTAATTATTTCCTGCTGTGTCCTCATTTAGTAGTATTAATGGATGCAAATCTGAAGAAAACTTCTGCACCAGAAGACTCCCCCTAACTTATACAAGCTAAAACACTTACACTTAGTACTAGCCCTTCTCTATTTACTGAATGCACAAAACCAAATGTCCCCAGGCTTCATAAAAGCTTTTGTAGCTGAAATTTATGGCTTGTATCCAGCTCTGATTAGCAGCCAGACTTTCTGTGTTGGCCCCTCACAGATGATGTGTTGCAAAAGCGTCATTGAGACATTGCTTCTTCCTCACTTTCTTCAAGTATTTTTGGTTTATATGTCATCACAGCTGGCCACTTTCCTTATAGTTCTGGAGGAAGATACACCTTGGAGGCAGATGTATGTTCAGATTGCTTGGCAGCTGAGGGTGTACTGCTGGAGCCAGGAGAACAAGATTAGAAGGTGAGATAAACGTATGTTTTTATCTCTCAAGTAAAGATTGGCTTCTGTTGTACCTTAACTATGAAACTTTGGAGCATTCAAAGGCCCTTGAATTATAAATTTACAAGAAAGGGAGATTTTTTCCTCTAGATAAAATATCAGGTGCTTTCTATGATTTTTAGTACTTATTATAAATCAAACAGAAATATGAAACTTGTTTTTTTCTCTCAACACAATGACAATTTGGAACATGTTATAGATATGAATTTTGATCAATAGTTATTGACCAGTGTTAGAGAAAGTGATTAGTAGCCCTGAGTGTATGTAGCAGGAGTGTAGGAAGGTCCAAGAGAGTATGTAGGAATAGCACACACTTTATTTCAGAAACCTCTGGTGACTTTGGAAAAGTCACAGACTGACCTTAGCTCTGCAAAGGTCAATATGTGATTTTCCATTAATTACAATAAAGCAAAGAATGAAGCTTTAATCTTGCAACATTTGTGTTTCTTTATATAAACTGGAGTCAAATAATTTACCTTTATGAACAATGTTCCTTAGTGTGTCTTTTAAGACATTTGAAGTGGGAGCAACTATATCTACATACAATATGCAACTCATATACTATACATAGAGTCCTTTGCATCTATTTCATAACACAAACATAGATACACACTTGTCTTTGCAGTCAAGGTGATGTAAGAGCTTTATCTTTAGATGTCTTCCTTCTACAATACTAAAAATGCTATATTTAAAAGATTATATCAGTTGCTCAGTATGTGTAGGCAACACGTATTTTGACCCACTTCTAAATCTAAATAAAAGCAATGAGCTGCATTCTTTCTCTTCTTGACACATTTCTACTGTTAAAAGTGTTGCTTTTGCTCCTGCCTGTGATCATCTCAGCTTTCTAAGCCCAAAAGGATCTTTAAAAACAAATTTAAAAAATTCTGTACTTCAGAATACTCCAGTACTTTCAAATGGCTGAGGTTGTATTGCTAACACTGAAATAAGACATAATAGTATGAAAATCAAAACAGGATAATACAGTTTAATGCAAACACAAAATGTTCAATCTACAGGTAAATAAAGCTCATTGTTTTTCGGTCCAAATCCTTCAATGTACTTAACCGCTTTTAACATTAATCATATAAATACTTTAATTGACTTCCATTGAACTATTCTAAATCTGAAACTCTTTGTTAATGACTGAACTTACTGCTTTGTAGGAAGATGCAGAACTATAACGATCTATAAATATTCTCTTCTCCCTTGCACAGGATCAAAAAAGGAGTCAGACAAAAGAACAATGGACACAGAGAAAAAACAATGCCATTTCAGAAAGCTCTAATTATTGTAAATAATTCTATACACTTCACTTAAAGTTTACAAAGCTGTTTTTGATCTGGTGCAACAAATATGATAAAGAAAAAAGATCGATTCTTGCTGTCTTGATATTGGTTTTACATGACACACATTACTTGGATAGCTGACTGGCTGACATTCCAAATGTGAAATGGTAAAGTAGAGCACAGTCCTCCAACAATTAATTATTTAGCTGCAAGTTGGTGAGTGCTTGTTTTAAAAACTCTCTTGAGAAAACTTACTTACAAAGTCAAAAAACTGTGAATGGTGTATCATCTACTATAGATTTTCTCCCTGCACTTGTAAGAAGGGAACTATGTGTACAGTATTTTTATGTTATAGGATTGGCCAACTTTATCTTTGCAAAAAGAAGTTCTGTAAGAGAACCAGTGCACATGAAAGATGAAATTAGAAATTCTTGTGTTAAAAAGAAAAAAAATCTACATTTATCTAGGCTGTACAGTCGTTAGAGCAACTCTGTTCAGGGTTTACCACAAATCAGTTCATGTCTCAGGATTAGAAAATCATACAAACCTACAAAAACACCACTCAGTGATTTGCTTCTTAAAGTAGTAAAATGTGCCTTAAGGCTTTGCAGAATAAAGGGTTTAGAAATTTAAGGTTCAGCCTCAAGCATTATTGTCCTTGATAGAACAGCAGGAGGTAAGGACTGCAGGCAAAATTATCGTAGCCTGAAGCCAACCCAGCTGCAACAGGAGAGAGAAGCAGGAGCCAGACAACCAACAGAAGGATAAACCAGCAGCAGGATAGCGGTATGAAAAGCTGAACCCAGCCAAAACTGGAACCACTGTATTATCAGCAATTGGAATTTGGGGTTATAGAAAGGCATTGTTTGGTTTGTGAAGAAGAGATGACATAGCTGTGATTCTTGCATTAGTCTCACCAGGAACTGAATACTGCAATGAGTTACAAGAAAAGTTATTTCCCAGTAAGATTCAACGAGGAGATGAATAAGACTTGCAAATAGCAACAACAACAAGCTGTGTTATAAGAGTATGATCAAGTTACAAGTTCAAGAAATCCAAAGTTTGAACCAAAAGCACTCAGAAATTTGGCCAGCCTTTTTCTAATCCCTTGTGTACATATGTTAAGAGATGACCATTAATTGCATACTCATTATTTTCTGGATAGGAACGCGTCCTCATTGAAGTGCACAAAATGGGTGACGTTCACTGGGCAAATGTTCAGAATTATCTAATTTTGCCAAGAAATGTTTTCCCTGACCTCATTCCTCTGTTCTTCAAGATAGCCTAATTGGTTTGGCAAAGATTAAAAAAATACCATACACAAATGAAAACAAGCACCACAGTCAAAGGCACGTGTCCAGGCTGTAAAAACATAGTTCAACTGGTTGAAGTTTTTAAAATTTATTAGTAATTTTAGTTTTTTTAAAATGAAACATAAGAACGAGTCCAAGTAATAGGTAATATTAGCAGACAGAATTTCTCTTGTTTTCGTGAGCAATCTACCATATGTTCAAAGAATGTATATAACTTCTATTCTAATTTAATATTTTTATAAAGATAATATTTATATCAGAACTGTATGCAGCACCATTTCTACTTTTGCTAATGTAGGAGCTCAGGGAGTATGGAATACTGTGAGGACTTGTAACTCTTCCTTTTCTTGGGAATCCAATAGGATAAAAATATATATATAATTTTTGACTAGATTAAGCGATATTACGCTCTTCATACTTGCTACAAATATTGGGGAGTTTGCTCATATTGTCATGCATTCATTTTCCCATAGAAGACAGTGATTGTGATTTCTCTGTATTATCCCAAAAGAGCAGCATAGAAAGTTAAATGTCAAGTGGTTAGTTAACAATAGCAGGTAAATTACTGTTTTAGTAAATTTTCTGAGAATGCATCTCTTGCATAGATGTTAGATATCTTGATATAACTTTGTTATTGCTGTTCTATTCTTTCTTCTGTTTCACATTTTTCTGTCTGCCTGTCAGTGTTTCTGCCTGTCTGTCTGCCTCTTTGTTTAGAGCCACCTGCCTTGGTGTCATCCAGTTCACAGCAGTTTACTGGTTTACTTGTGCCCAAAGCACAGAATTGATAAATGTCATTTTGCATTGCAGTTGAAATGCCTAATTTAATTCTTCCAGCCTCATATATCTCACCCAAATGGACATGTTTGAGTTTGACCTGAGACATATTTTTGTCTGAAGTTTCAATTCCTCATGACTTCTGGCGTGAGTAGATATAGACACTCCATGTCTCATCTTATCTACAGTGAGCTTCCAATTGTTTCTATGCATATTAGTGCTGACCTGAAAATGCAATTTCTGAATGTTCAAATACCAAATAAAATGCAAAAATTCCAAATTTCTCTGAATGTCTATTGGAGTTATAAAGAAAGAAGGGTGTGAAGTTAACAAAATCAGCTGAGGGCTTGTTTTACACAAATTAGCTTTTCAATACGTATACATCTGAGGAATATTTAATTTTACTGTTTGTCTTGCAGTATTCTTCGGGTGGTTTGTTTATAATATATAGAGCTTATAAACTGTTCTTATGTAACTTTTTTTCCTCAGTTATGATACCAGTAAATAAAGCATTAAGCTAATGATAAGAAAATTTTATAACATGAAATTCAACTTTTTAAAATTATATCTCTTTCTGTACAAAGAAAACTTCCTGTGGAAATCACACGAAAATCCTGGGTGTGCATTCCAATTTGAAACAAAGTGGTAGACTCAGGTGGCAGATATTTGGGAATACATATTTTACTTTTACAGTTTTAAAAAATATGCTTTTGGCAAAAGTGTTAGGATTTATTTGATTTTTTCTGAAATGGGGTGTAATGTGTCAAACCAAAACCATGGTAAATATTAGTAAAAATAAATACTGATCCTTGACACTGTAGATTTTATCTTTAGTCATTTTTTTTTTTTTATATTCCTGTGTTTTGTTACACAGGTTGGAGCAAAGCACTGTGTGATGTGAAATGAATGGCGCACCTGAAGATGGGCAGCAGCAGCAACATGATGCCATAGAAGCCATCACATTTCAAAGGATGTATTCCTTTCTGGAGCTTTATAATGTCCGTATAACATTTTTGTGCACTCAGGAGGAAGACAATAGACAGCAATCAGATTGTTCTTTAACATTAAAAATAGACTGTAGGCTCCCTAGGGGAAAAAACCTGACTCCAGATTTTCAGCAAGGGACACTTGTCTCAACACTATTAGAGCACACTGTTATTAGTCCTAAAGGGAGAGGATTAACTCATCTACCATTTGTCTTCTTGTCTGTGCTGCTCTTTTAGATCTCTTGTCTAAGCAATGGAGAAAAACAAATGGAAGAATTCCTTTCCCATAGTGACTGTCTCCCCAGTGATGGCAGAGGAGTGACCTGGCCAAGTGGCTTAGTCTAGGCGCCTAATTTTTGCTAGAAAACTTATAGTAAAACGACTGCTATTCCTGGCTCTTTTAAGAAACCTATATGAAATATTATATTTGAAATTCTTCTGTCTCCACACTTGGAAATGTGACATTCTGTGTGTCCTGTATAGAGACACTGTTACATTTTCTTAGCATTATGGCATATTTTACGTACAACCTATCATTTTCCTGTAGAAATGGAGAAAAATATAAGTGGACACAGATTAAAGGATTTCAGGAAAACTGTGCTGTTTGATGCACTTGCAATTAGAAGCCTTCAATGGTCAAAACTTAAAAGAAATTTTGCTAGAAAGTCACTTCCTATAGCATGACAATCTAAGAGTATATCCACATTTTTAGGAAAATGAGGTGTTCTGGAATTAGCAGAACTCATAAACATTTGTTTCCATTGGATCCTTGCCCTCTGCACTCTCCATCCCAGGAGTAGCCTCTTCCAAGGCTTGCTATGACAAATCCAGGGTCCAGTAGAGCAAGCACTATGTAACAGTGTACTGAGCTACATGCATGGGCACCCATCAGCCAATTCATGAATGCTGGTGGGCTCTTGGGCTATCACCCACAGAGTGGGTGAAAAATATGTTGTTCTTCACGTCTTTCCCTTAGAAAGAAGGGACAACCTCTTCTTTTATTCTTTTTTACCCCTCCAGAGATTTTCACATGTTTTTATGAGTTTAGTTACTTCTTAGATTTCTGTGCCCTTTCAAAGGATATTTGAGAATGGCCATGACTTAGCATTGCACACTGATGATTGGTCCTGTCTTCAAAATAAATTAAGTTGCCATTGTGAGTATGATGTGGTGTCAGTACTAGGAAAGGAAAATAACCCAGGGTGAACATAGACAGTAAAGCTGTGAAACACTCTGGTATTGGGAAAGGATTATCTCTCTTTTATGAACTGTACAGGACAGTGTAGGTGTTCCTCAAAGCTGGGTAAAGTCCCTGGATGGCAGAAATGCCGTCTTTGGCCATGAACTGGTGCAGGTTTGCTCTCAGCCTAACTAAATCTGACCTCTCACGTCATACATTAACATTATGACTAAATCTAACAGGCATGCTTTCCCTAATAATCTTTGGCACACCTAATTTCCCCTAATCTTTAGCACACCTTCAATCAGTGTTGATGGAAATGAACATATATGGGTTTATTTTTTGGTTAAACAAAAAATCAAAAACCTTCCAGAAAATCAAATATTTCCCTGACAGAAGACCAAATGCAACAGCTCCCCATTCTTTTTCCTACTGTTTTTTAATGAAACAAATGCATGGGAGATCACAGTAAGCCATATCAATTTCCAGTTTTGCTGATAAAAATAAAAAAAATGAGAGCTTCTTTCAGCTCCATTCCATACCTGAACACCAGAAGTGTCCATATAAATATATGGAGAGATATTTCTATTTATTAAAGACTGTAATAATATTTTTAAAATATATATTCTCATTTTCTTATATCAGCAGAGACTATGTCCAGCAGAATGGTGCATTTGTTCTTTGCATTTCATTTAACTTTCTTTCCAACTTTATAAAGGGAAAAACATCTCTATCTTTTTTTTATTTTTTACCACTGTGCATTATAAATTTAGAGACTGATGACATTTTCAGAGCCATGATTAGAAACTTCATTACCCACAGCATTTACAATGCCTTTGCATGTCATAGCTTGACAACGTAGAAAACCCAGGTGATATTTTAGAGAAGAACTCTGGAACTGTTGGCAGCTCTACAATAGCACATCAGGAATCTGTGGTTGGCCATCATTGGATAAGCAGTTTTCTTTATCAACTTGTCTGAGCATGAAAAAGTGTTATGAAATACCACAAAATCAGCTTTGTGAAACACGGGGCAATCTCTGCTGATGTTTCATTTAATTCAAAGTAATTTTAAATCATAGTTTTTGACAGAATAATTCTGCTCTCTAGAAATTAATTTCATAATGATACCCTTTTAAAACTAGAAACCTATTTTAGTATTTGAAGAGATTTCTTTTCCTCCTCACAATAAAGAGTTTATTTAAAGAGAAACACATTATTTCTTTTTCCAGCCCTTGTTCTATCTCCCAATTAGAGAAGAGCTTCTTTCATCAAACTTCCTTTGAAGATTGGACTAGATATTTCCAAGATTTTATTTCATATTATGGACTTTGTGTAATGATATGTCTTAAAAACTTACCGAGATTGCCAAGTAATCAAACCGCTTTCACCTATTTCTATTTCTTGAATTTTACAACATGATAAAGTTGTTTTGTATACCATTAAAGCATGTAATGAGTTCTAAATGTAGAACCAGACTTCAGAGCTTACAGCAAATCAAGATAACTTTAGGGGAAAACAGGACTTTCCTGATGATGTATTTCTCTAAATTATTGATTGGGACAGTGAAAAGAGACATGTTTTTCTGGCAGAGTTGGCCTTTCCAAAGACACAGATTTGACAGATCCAAATGCAATGTCAATAAATTAAGACAACCCATGGGTAAACGTAAAACTCAATGTCTGTATAAGGCAACTGCCTAAACTGGTCTTTGAAAAACAGAAATAGGAACTGTCAGTGCACCAGGTGGTTGTTACATTGTCAGCTCCATTGAGGTGTCCATCTTATTGAATACCAAACTCCCCTCTTATATAGGGGCTCCTCAGTGTACAGTTCCTTTTGCTCCAGGGCCTTGTATGAGTAAGGTCGACGAGACACTCCTCCATAGAAAGAAATAACAGAAAGCTTTTCTAAGATTTCACAGAATTTGTTTGTTTCTTGGCAGCATTACAGAACACAATGACCAAAATGGGTTTTCTTAGCTCATGGGTTAATTTTTTGACAAAGTAAGGCATTGACAGTAGTAGATGGCTATAAAAATAAACCCAGTCTGTGACCTGCTATATGCATTTCAGAAACTGAAAGAACACAGCAGTTTCTGAAACCTGATTATGCACTCTCTACAGGACTGAACTCAAGTGAAATGCTGCTTTAAAACTTTTAAGTCCTTTGAACCATCAGTACTAGGTATTTTTTGTTGAAGAAACTGAACTGATCAGTGTGGCTGACAGTGACCTGTTTGATTTTATGCAAAACAGCTATAGAAAAGGGTTTTCAACTTACCACTTATAAACCATGGAGAGAGGGGAATTTTTTGGATTTTTTTAATATTGCGGTAATAACTTCACAGACCATTCAGGAATAGTTGTCCACCAGCCTGACATAATAAATAAATTAATTTAATAAGCAATAAATCAGAACAGTTGATTATCTGTCTCTTCCCACTCTGAAGCACCTGGTGTTCTCCTCTCTCTAAAATATCCCATCCATCTGGGAGCAAGGGAGGGAGGGAGGGA
>VZRZ01008555.1:2443615-2490878 GCA_013398175.1 Climacteris rufus
AGGAAGGAAGGAAGGAAGGAAGGAAGGAAGGAAGGAAGGAAGGAAGGAAGGAAGGAAGGAAGGAAGGAAAGGGCTACTTTTCCAAGATTCATTTATTTGATCAAAGAGCAGAAGCCTGGCCCCATGAAATTTCATGGAAAAGTAATGGACTCCACTGCCTTCAACAGTGTTTCTTAATATGCTTTTATCAAACTATTGATTCAGATCAGTTCTTACTAAAAACTTCTGGGAGTAAATCAGGCCCTATATCCTCTTTCTTTGCATTTCCCCCATTTAATATGACTATTTAATGTAAATAAAATATTTACTTTTTCCTTACTTTTTACTTAATGATTCTGAGTGAGCATATGATTAATGATTCTGAGTATGTGTTGTGAAAAAATGGCCTCATCTTTTTTCTGGCTTTTCTTTCAATAAAACTTCATTTTTATAAAAAATTACCTTTGAATTAATATTTTTCCAACATGTTAGAATATTTATTGTAGATATTTTTAAAAAAGCTTTTAGTTCTGAACCATACAAATCTATTATTCATTGTTATAAACATTAAACAACTTTGCCTAGCTACCAGCTGCTACTTGGCACAGCTGTCAATATGGCCAACAGCCTTACTCAAGACCATTAGAATAAAAGAGCACCTATTTTCTGCTACAAGCTACCACCTTTCACCCAAGATGATGTGCAAAATGGACGTGGAGTACCATTTACAGGATTAATATTACCCAGTGTTTACAGCTAATGGATTTGTGTTACTGCTTCATTTTACAAGGCCTCTTTCCATCTTTTAATTTATCCTCAGGTCTGATGCTTTATTTTTGTTCCATCATCCTCATAAAAGCTATTATCTTTCCATTAGCAAACTTGCTAAATAACTCTTCATATGCTCTTTGATCTGTCCAGCAGCCGTTTGCATTCTTTGTAGTGAGTTTTTCAATTACACTCAAGAATTTTAAAATACAAGTTTGCTGAGAGCTACTTCACACACTGTAGTACATTTAATTAACATAGGATGGAAGAAAGATTTGAAACCATGTTCCTGTTCTTTGCTATCATAACAACTCCTGGTTTCTTTCTCTTTTATGCAAATCAGGTCACAGACATTTATGTCAGTGTAAATGCTGTAAATTTTTTTTATGCAATAGCGGACCAAATGTATTTCCCAAAACCTACATGAAAATAATTGTGCTTTATTTTTGCATTTGTTGGTTTATCTAAAAAGTTCTCTCTGGATACTGGACCTTGAAAGTACTTTCTGAGGGAGTTTGCATTTGATTTCACAAAACATATGATCTTTATTTATTTCTTTATTTTAATATTATTCTGACTTTGAAAATGTGGACTCTGACTCCTTTCTGAAGCCGTATTTACTTTGTATCAATTGTCTGACCACAGTGTTGGGCAGTTGTATCCAAAGGTTTACAAAAGAATTCTTAAGGGTCAATTTGTACATTAAGATGTATCAGTATTGTTATAGCACTGAACTGCCCCCTGGTTACGAGACATACTGGTCAAAAAAAACCTTTGGTGTCATTCATCTCAGATGTCAAAATGTCTTCTTTACTGTGGTAGTTTCCAAAGAGGTTGTGCTATGAGTCTATGTCCTGTAAAGACATTTAATGACACAGAAATGAATGCATCAGTGGATACCTTATGTTTCTTTTTCATTACAGGAGATGAGAATGTTCAGTGTAATTGTATTGTTTTTCTCAGAAACTAAGATTCTTCTTTCTAGTAAAACCAAAATACACTTTTTTAGCAACACAGATTGACTGGCATTCTGATTTCAGAAAGCAGGGAGCAGAATGTCATTTTGGTTTTTACCTTCCACAAAATGTATGTGTCTTATCACCGGTCTTGGTCCATTTCCTCTGAGGTCCATAGGACCTGCATTAAAACCTTTCTTTGAAGGATGTGAGTTGCCAGCTGAAGCCACTCCAGATTTGCAGAAACAGGGCAACAGTGTGAATGAAATTCTGAAAAGCTAGTGGTAGGATTTTCCATTTCTTCTATTGTTCCAAAGAAGTTCTCTTCTTAATATCTGTGGAGATTTTAGGATCTCCCTATGGTGTTGTAGTTTTTATTTGTTGTGGAATGGATGGAGTAGAGCACAGGGTATTGTTTCTAATACTGAATCTTTGAGAGATAAGATGTATTAACAATCAATAGGCCAGACTAGAATGAAAACCTGCTGTGATAATTTTAAAATACTCCCATGGTACATGCTAGCTTAATTCTGATCAACAGTAAAAGATTTACTGCTCTGTTCTTTTGGCACCAGGTAGAGGCAGGTTTTAATTGCTTACAAAATAACACACATCCGTCTTTCACCCCAACCCTTCTTTCAAATACTTTTGGATTTGCTTCAAGAATGAGATTGCTGTCCCAATCCTGCATGCTGTATGCTTTATGTTTGACATGTCAATTCTGTACTGAAGGTTGGATTAAGCAGTAGATGAAAATGTTTAGTGATGTCTGTCCTAGTAATATTTCTAAGGTTCAGGTAAAATACTACCTGATAGCTATTGAAAGTATCCCTCTCTGGGGTTGCTAAATCTTCTAATGGTTATGTTTACCATACTGGAATATTCATGAAAATGTCCTATACCTTTCTCTAGAAACCGCTCTGGCTCATCAAGAAGGAATGAAAGGAGTCATTCATATTCATACTTGTGCAACACTTGTACTGATCCGTTTACTACAATTCTCAGAATACTCACTAGAAAAACTTGCTTATATTTACAGTGATGTCATGAGCTCAGTATGATACTCTCAATTTTGTACACAAACAATTTAAAATTTAAATGAAAAGACAAATGATGGGCATGGAATGCATTTTTTTTACCTTGTTCAGAAGTGAAACTACAGCAAATTTCCAAGTTTCCATTATACCTAGAATAATTGAAAGAGACATTTACATCTCTATGCATGTTTGAAAAAACCCAAACAACAAGATATTTGAATGAAAGCAAAGAATTGTACAATGTGTGTCATCTTAGACACACTGTGCAGCTGCAACCCTATTCACAGTTGCACTCTAAAGAAGGTAAGCTCAGGTCTGAGAGTCTGTATCATCAGGAGGTGGGAAGAAATGAGCAGAACTCTTGTGGCACTGTGTGAGAAACGGAGTCAGTGCTGGCCATGGCAGAGAAGGTGAAGTTCCCCACTTCTACAGAGGTGTACTACTCTTTTTCCCAAGGGCTTTGTTCCTTGTGTTTTGACATTTCACTGTAATTTTTCAGAAAGTTATTGAAAGGCCACCATTTGAGATGTTTAGTTAAGAAAGGAGATTTCATTTTGTGCATAGTTGTAAATGTATTATAGACTTAGAGATCAAGTGACAAGGTAGCTGTAGATAAATCGGGAAGAAACTGCACTTGGGCTGTGGTAAGTGAGGAGCTCAGGTATGGACTCAAAACAGCGTTTATTTCAGGGATACCTGGGGGCTTCCAATCAGTAGTTGGAAATAAATAATCATACAAAAGTGGTTGCAAAAGACTGTTAATGCAGCAAAAACAAAGAGGAAATATCCAGATAGACACGGTGGCATACTGATTTATAAATCACTTTGGTGGATTGAAGTTCCAATTTCTCCATATAGCTCATCATATAGCAAGCAGCAACATCCAGAACAGGCAACTTCATCTGTGTGCTCTATCGACGTCTGTCACAGTAACAACACTAAAGAAGGAGACAGACACCTGTTGAGATCAAGGAACAAGTGCGTCGGGCCTTGCTCATCTTTATTATATGTGTGTCTAATAAACCACTGTGGATTGGAGGAGACAAAGAGCCTCCCCTCAATCACACTGGTCAAAGGAAATGTCCATCAGACTTCTGTGCCCAGGAGAAAGGAATGTAAATCAAAAGATACCATTACAATAACATGGCTATGTTTACAAAGGATGTCTGAGAACCAATTACAAAAGAATAATAACATCCAGAACTGCAAAAGTCAGGGCAACAGACATCTCTTGTATTTACTTGTGTTCATTCCTCCACATAAAAAAGTGGCTTACAGATCTTAACCTAGAGAAAAGTAACCTTAGAGATTTTCTGTTGGTTTATTTTCTCGTAAAACTTCATCTTGGGATCAGAAAACTGCCAGTGATGGCCTCAGTGAGGACAGTGGTGATTGTGGTGAGTCAGTCACATCATTTCACTAAGCAGCATTTAGGTAGTATTTCTGCTCGATTGTATAGCCAAAACCACATCCTAGTTTTCTGCATTTTTGTGTAATCCCCAGTACACATTATCATTCTTTTAGCAAAGATTTATTAATACATTTAGAACTGGAAATACTGATTTTTATCTTTCCTGGTTCATGGTGTCATAAAGGATATTATAGTGGCATGGTTATTATCTTAGATGGTGTCTAAAAGTATTTAACATTGACAGGTTCCTCTGAAATCCAGGTTACTTAGCTACTGTTATTCAGCTCACTGCAGGACACAGGAAAAAGTAAAGGGAAGATGATAACATTCAGAAAGAGAAATGGTTTTTATGAGCTCAAGGAATTCTATATAGATTTTATACTTTCCTTCTCTAGCACATTTATAGAGCTTTTTTGCTCTCCACATTTAAAAGAACTGTTTCTCTAATCTTGTTCCTGTTTTTCACAGCAGGCCTACACAATCCCTCCTGCTGTCTGTGATGAGTTACCAAATTGGGCCTATTACATTGTTCCCGTATGCAGAATGACATGCAATCAGTAAAAACTCCTTTTGTTTATACCGTTAATAACAGATGTTGCTCTGCTACATCACACATGCTGTTTAATATTATCAAAACAATTATTCATTTATTCATATTTGTGCAGTGTGTGCAAGCTGGCATTACAGATCTTGCAGACATGGCCTTCATGAATTCATAAACTAAAATGCATGTCATATATAATAAATCACCCCCCCTCCACTCCCATTATCATTTTTTATCTTATATCTAAAAATTTGATGGTGTCTTTATTGCTTGCACATGGACAAGGGGGTGACAGAAAAACTGGGCATGTGGAAAAGTTACTGAAATTGTGAAGGGCCCCTTCCTACAGGGAGCTGCTGTATATGCATGAAAGGGTGTAAGATTTGCCTTGTCAGGATCCAGGGACAAGCACTCTGGTGTTAGTTCATGCTTCTTCCCTTTATCCTCTCAGTCTTCCTCCAAAAGAAAAACACGAGGAAGAAAAACAGTTCAAGAGTTGGTTTGATTCCTTTTGATTGAATTAACAAGGGTTCATTTTAATTGAGTTAACTAGTGGGATAACAGCATGACTGAATTTTAAAGTATAATTAAAGGATTCATCTTCTACTTAATGACAATGGGATAGAAAATTACCTCAGAACAGACGCTGCACAAGTTGTCTGTTTCTCTGATATAGATATGCATTTTCAGGTAACATGGCCATTAAACCTTCTTCTAAACATGACAGAAGGTTTGGAAAATCTTACCAGTTTAAAATAAATTCATTTATACTCTTTATACTTCAAATATTTTCATTGTTTATCATGAATGTCACTATTTTCTCTTGTCAAGATGTAGGAACTCTTGGTTTTTTAATTAAAATAAGTAAGTGAATTTTTCTTCAAATAAAACAATTCTTTTTTCACATATACAAATGAAACATTCCTGAAGCACTGTGTTTATGCTCCTGATAGTATGCTTATGTTCTAAACAAGTACAATATTTTCTTAAGTTGTTTGGCAGAAATCAGATCTTATACTGAGATAAACCAATATTTTCCATTCCCTCCTTTTTCAGCATCACCTTCATTGGAAAATGAGATGACCTGGTCCTTAATGGTTTATAGTAGTTAAAGAGAACTTAAGGACAAAATTTATCCATAAAGAATATTGAAGTGAGGAGAATATGCCCCCTCAAGGTAATAGCTTTTCCTATAAGTATATTCAGAAAATAATTATCAGGTATCCGATACAATCTTATAGACCTGCAAGCCAGCAGTCAGTAGGTTTATGATTAACCTTCATAGTTGTGTGACCTAGTGCAAGGTGGATAGAGGTGACCAAGGTGAGAACTGAACAGTTTCTATCTTCCTGTTCCTTTGGAGTTAGTCTTGGAGAATCTGGGCTCTCTGTTGAGTATATTATTGAAAATAATGATTTGAATACCAGGTAGTTTTCAGTCATTTTCTTTTTGGTGTTCAGTATGAATGTTTTTTCTTCACCGAGTTGTTCATTCTTGTGGAAATACTCAGAAGAAACATAGAATCTTTCACACTCCCATAGACCTGTGACTGCTGTAGATCAGACAGTGACAAATTTTAAGGTCAGCAGATGTCTAGATTGTCTAGTGTCTGGAGTCATCTGAAACTTCATACTGTAACCGAGACATCATCCTGTGGCCAATATGACACAGCAGTGTGTCCTGCAGTATCACAAAAGGCTAGAGGTATAGGCATGCTTAGATCCAAGTGACTGAATCAAAACCCAAATATCACAGAAAAAAAGGAAACCTGAAATGTGAGAGCTAACAGTTCCAAGTGCTACTACTATGCCATTCATCACCTGTTCATCCAAATGATGAACTGTCTTTCTGAGTTTCAATTGTCAAAGACATTTAACTTCTTTATGTAATCACAGGTTGGGTAGAAATGAGGTTTATTGCCTTAGAAACATTTACTTTCAGTGTTTCCTGTAAAGTCTACTTTCTCAATTCAATCTCATTTCATGCACTTTTATCATGCTCCCCTTTAATCACTTAACATAATAATCTTTCAGTCTTTGAAGTAGAGATCTTTTCTATACCAATTACTTGTTCTTATCTATCTTCACTCAACCTATTTTTGCAGTATGCTTTCTCTGATAAGATACCAGTCTAAAGCAAGAAGTATCAGCAACAATATAAATGACATTTTCTGTATTACTTGCAATTCCATTTTTATGCACTTCAGGAACTGATTTGCCTCCTTTCATAACAGCTCTACGTGGAGCAAAAGTTCATGGTGAACAGTTTATAACGTTTCCTTTCTCCCTTTTCCATGACACATTGGAGCAATCTGTATTTTTGCATTATGGAACACCAACTCAGAATACTGCTTAACCCATTGTTAAAGAGAAGATTATGCATGTATCATTATTTACACCACTATATTTTCTTCAAGTGGCTTTCCAGTTATCAACAGGGATGTTGTGTGCCATTGTGTAGATCATTTTTGCAACTTGATTAATTCCTTTTTACATCCTATTCTGACTTCTCTGGATTTAACCAAAGATGACAATGGTTTGGGTTATTCACACATTTTTTTTAACTTGCTACTCACTTTGCAATTTGTAGATCATTGAAAACATATTAGACAGTGATCCTCATACAGAGCCATTAGAAACCCATCTGTTAACCTTTCACCATGATGAAAGCTGACCATGGATTCATTATTGCTGTCTTCTGGTTATTTGTTGGTGCATGAATAAAGCAACAAATTGTCAAAAGTTCAGATTATTTCTTATAGGCATTCATAAATCTTTTGTTTTGCACCAAGAGAAAGCAAACTGTTCAGGTATGAAGTACTGGGACACTTTTTCAAAACATTGTTGCAAAAGTTATCCGCAACAAATAAAGAACCTAAAACATCCCTTATCAAAGCACTCAAGAAATGGTCAGTGATTATACAGATGGTGTTTTGAGGAGAAAACCAAGCAAATATCTACTGATGTATACATTTACATGGTAGTGTACGTTGTTGCTATATTGAATGAGTTTGGTGCAGCTTATCTCACCATAATTGAGAAAAAATACCTACTTGATTAAGGGTTAAGGGACCGAATTCTTCCAAAGAGTATGAAAGACTGTCCACCTAGTAGTGACACTAACAAATATGTGAAAGAAAATGTATCTGCACCTTAGCTTTGACATCTGCGAGACATATATTATCATTTTGATTTTTTTTTTTATTTTCAATGAATTTTGTGTGAGAAATTTGTCATACTGCTACAAAACTCAGCATTCAGGCAGCAAATTTACTTCTGATCTAACTGTAATTCCTATTTAAGGACTCGGATTTTGAGCACTAAACATCTTCCTATTCATGTAGACCATCCTCAGTGTTCTTTTCTTTCCATAATGAGAATAGGAAGAATTTGAAATCCCTTACAGTTAGTTCCTGGATATTTCCCCTTTGTCAAATGCAGGTCTTTGACTGTGTTTCTATGTAATGTCTTTTTATGGTACATTAGGATAGTATATGTGAAATACATTTATTGACAATTATGTATTAATTAGAAAAAAATTGTTGTGATGTATGAGATGAGAACAGAAACAAGCTAGTATTTCAAGCATCAGTAAACTATAGGGGTTTACAGACATATAAATTTAAAATAAAGAAATGTCTGGTTAAGCAAACATGGTCAAATGATAGGGCTGCTTCAGGACACAGGTTAAATACAACACATATATCCACAAAAGATAACACAGGTGAGGGGGTTATCAGATTTCCAACTCTGAAAAATGGCTATAACAATAGTGATAGTATTCCACATTCTCCAAAGATTTGTATGCACAATAGTCTTTAATAGTGGGGAAGTGTTATAGTCATACTACAGTCAGAGAAATGGAGTCATATAGAGGTTAAATAAATGTTGCTCAGGGTTAAGCATGAAGTCAGTACAGAGCTTCAAACAAAGCAGAAATTCCCTTCATCACCCACCGAGGTGCATACCAAATTTAAGTACAGTAGCTGCTGTATCTGTGCCATGTCTGTGCACCCCACTGTCCTCACACCTCAAGAGGTCACCCAGCACCTGGGAAGAGTAGGACTGAGGTGTCTGCAGGGAAGCAGTCTGCAAGGTCCCAGAGCTTGTAAACATGCTCAGACCCTTTCAAGCACTGGAAGCTTTAGTGTTTGTAAGTCCAGGCCCTGCATTTCCAGCATGCTACTTGCACTGAAATCATGGGGCTCATAAAACCAGCATGGTACAACAGCTGCCAGGTAGGCATCTGGTGGCATTTGTCCTGTCCTAGGACAGTCTGGAACAAGGAGCCAGTGTTCTTCTGAGGGAGTAACATTTTTACATTCAGATTTATGCCAAATAATGACAGGTTACAAACTTCTGACCTTCTGAAGGATTGTCCGACTTTTCCAAGACTTCAGCCGGTTTTATCTCAACCTAAAAATACTTCATTTGTTCCATTATGCTTGCGTTGCTGTATTTCTTATCTCTCCAGAAGGTTGACTTCCATTGGTACCTCACTGGCAGAAAACTTTAATGCTTCTCCACCCAATAAAATGAACACTTCATAATAAAAAATCTTTTAATGTCCACCTCCATCATGGCACCTTCTGTCAAGCACTGCCTGATACCTACTAAAAATACACTCAATCTAAATTTCACCTTAGAAAAGATTATGAGATGTACATTTTGATCATGGCATATATACGAACTTAAAATTCACCTCATTATGAAGTTTTAGTTTGAATTTTATTCCCATTAAAATGCTAGTGAGACCTTAGTAAATGACACATTTTATTCCTGTTTGCATAAAAGACTATCCTGCTTACAGGGAACCAGTTATTCATTTAATGTTGGTATTACCAATTTTTGTTTATCCTGGGACCTTGCAAATAGGAGTACAAGGTCAGACCAACTCTAAAACTCCAGCTGTTGTATTTAATTCTGCCTTGACTTGTTGACAACAGACATTGTTACGGATTTTTCATAAAGCTGACCCATGTTTGCTGCCATTGCTGGGACATTCTATTGTAATGGAACTCTCAGATCCTAAACCAACAGTCACAGTTGTTGAATGCACTGCATCCATTTCCCATATTCAAAAACATTTGTTAAAGTCTTTGGTTAATGTACCTGTGTTTTTTTATTTGAGAACTCATTAACAATTATATATGTCAAAAGACTATTTTAGACTTGCAAGAGAACTGCATCGCTATGTACATGTATGGAAATCAGCTGTAAAATGAAAGAAAATAATGAACAATTGTTCTCCAGGAATGAGATTCATACAGTCATGGCCCTGGAAATGACAGAAGAACTAGCCAAAGCCAGAAAATTAACAAATGCTTAGCATGTTTATTCTTGCAGGGATAATTTCTCAGTTGAGTTTTCCATATCTGGAGAACACACAGCAAAAATTTGTCCATCTCTGATGATTTCTTTTGTAATGTTCAGACAGTATTCCTGGAGATTAGAAATAGCATATAATGAAAGGAAACGACATTTTGTTGAGGACCATAATATTTATCTTCTTTTCAACCAAAATATGAGGTGCCTGTAATGATGTGAGATCCTGCACTTCTGGTCAGACCTCACTCTTCTGCTTGAGTCCTCAGACGAGGCCAAGGAGTTAAAGTTAAATGGGCGTATTTTGACAGTTCATAGAACCCAAAGGTTCTAATATTATATTTCTAGAAAGGCTTTAACCTCCAACCCTCCCGCTGAAATTGTCAACATCTCTTCTCAGTTGCCAGGTAATCTTCATTTGCCAAAATTAACTTCCTAAGTTTGTAATGCTGGACATATACGAAGCTAATGGTGGTGAGCTTCTGTGTGTAAGTATTTAAACCATTTCACCTGAAGGCTCTCTCACTATATTTTAATTGTTCAGAAATATAATTTTTCAGTTTAAGGGGCCAGTAGGGAACAATAGGCTAATAGCAGATGTGGGTTGCAATTTTTGTGAACAATTAAAGTGTGGAAGCGTTTTCTCTAAGGACAATCTATCAGTGTGTGTCATCTCAAAATAACTTGAGATTGAGTAATATGAGGAAGTGGTTGACATAACCACTCATCCAAGTTAAGCACCTGAAGAAGATGCTGAGCTGGGGATCCAACATGTTAAAGGAACGCTCAAGGTAGCAATGCTACTGTTCTCTTTGGACACCAGTTAAGACACCACAATCCAAGGATGTATTGCTATTTCTGATGGCTGAGTTAGCAGCTATAGAACTTCTTTTGCTCTGGTCCTGATGAATAAAATATTTTAATCCCACCTGTGTCCTCAGCATTTTCAATTAATTACTGTAAGTAGCAGCTTCTCCATCTTGTGGCATCTGTAAATCCCATTATTGGTACTTAATTGTTTACACTGTATGGAAAATTGGAGCTAACAATTTCTGGACACTTTGAGTCGTTATAATGCCATCACTCTTTGAGGAACCATCCCTTAAGTATTTTTCTTTTTTCATCATCAGGGTGTAGAGTTAGGGTGGTTTAGAGACCAGTTGATACAGGACAGGTGCCAAGCTGTTGGTTCCAAACTGATCAGTGGTCTGCAAACAGCTTTTCTTCCTTTTTTCTTTAAATTAACCACTGAACTCATAACCAATGCTGAATAATAGCTTTGCTGTATATTTCCCTTGCTGAATTTCCTAAGCATGGACTTAGGAATGTTTTATTCTAAGTATCAACATTTGAGTAAAATCAAGTATAGAAGTTGTTACCTGTGATTAGTGATCCTGTGGTACATATACATGTTCTACATGAACATTTGTGCATGCAAAGTTTTGCTAGTGTGAAATTTCTTTGGAAATTTATTTTCCAATTTGCTGTAAATCCTTTTAGGCAGAAAGCAATATGCTTCCAGCTGTTTCAACTCAATCTGTCCATAAAAAGCCAACCTTTCTCTGAAGTGGATCCCAGAATTCAGCAGCAAGAAAAAAATTCCAAGTAGAGATGTTGAACTTATTTATTCTTGACCATGTCAGGATTGCCCCTTGGGAGGTGGTTTTGTCTTTGACTGATCCTATGGGCAGGTCCTTTCCTCATTCTGTGACTCCTCATTTGTGCATTGTCTACACTGCTGACAAGTAATGAAAAAAATTCTGATGTTAATACAGCAAATAGCAAGGCCCACTGAAATATCATCCTGAATGCACTGAAGTATAACCACGGAGGAAACTTCTAGAAACTACCTCTCTCAGCAAGGATCAAGCACTGCAAGTCATGCCATGTTGATGAGATGCCTAGTGTACATTGACGAGCACGAGGAATGTGAGAAAAATAGAAGCCAGACTGTTAAATAGCCCACATTGGAGGTATATTTGTCTTTAGGATGGCAATATTGGAATAGCATTTTTGTCATCAATAATCCTGTATGAATTCTGCTACTGCTAACAAGGATCTACTTCCAGCCTGCTTCATCAGAGCATCTCATAGCTCCAATGCAATAGCAAAGGCTGTGATGGTGGAGAGAAAAGTAAATCGGTGCACTCTTAAATTCTACAAATATATACGGTAGGTCTATGGAATTTTTCCCACCAGTATTTATTATAAGTATTAGTGGAACAAAGAATGTTACATTTGTCTTCAGTTTTTTCACAAATTGTTGTCAAATGTGTGCAAAGTTTTTAGTAGAATTTCAAGAATCCATAATCAATTTCAATATGAATTCTTATGCAAGGGGAAAATTTATTAATTGCTGCATTTAAGTCAGTTGTAGAAAATTCACTTGTGTTTAGTTTGGCAGGAAAAGTAAAAAAAATAGGTCATTAGCTCAAATTAATTTTCCTTCTTAAATATCCTGACTATTGGTTGCTTCCAGTAAGTTTCAATTTTGTCTGAGGTTTAACCTTGTTCTAGGTTTTGTTAAGACTTTAATGTTTGCCTTATCCAGTCAACATGCTAGTCACAGCCAGTATGGCTTTATGAGAGGAAAGTCCTTCTTATCAAGTCTGATTTCATTTTATGATAACCACCTAGTTGTACAATGGAAGTCAGCTGATGTAGTCTTCTGGATTCTGGTAAGGCTTTGGATACTGTCTCTCATAGCACCCTTTGGGACAAAATGTCCAACACTCAACTGGATAAACACATCATGTGGTAGACGAGCAACTGGCTCATGGGTCAGGCTCAAAGAGTTACAATGAATAGGGTGACATCAGACTGGTGATCTGTCACTAGTGGGGTTCCGCAGGGCACCATACTCAGCCCAGTGCTCTTCAACGTCTTCATAAATGACCTGGACACAGGAGTGGAAGGGATACTTAGGAAGTTTGCAGATCAAACAAAACTGGGAGGAGCTGTTGAATGCCTTGAAGGCATGGAGGCCCTGCAGAGAGACCTGGACAAATTAGAGCACTGGACAATCACCAAACACATGCAGTTCAACAAGGGAAAATGTTGGATTCTGCACCTGGGGTGTGGCAACCCTGGATGCACGGACAGGCACAACATCACCAGCTGGGCCAGAGAGGGCATTGTCCCTCTCTGCTCTTCACTGGGGTGGCCTCATCTTGAGTCCCAGGGACAGTTTTGGGTGTTACAATATAAGAAAGACAGTAAACTATTACAGAACATCCAAAAGAGGACAACAAATATAGTGAAGAATCTTGAGAGGAAGCTGTAGGAGGAGAGGCTGAGGTCACTTGGTCTCTTCAGCCTGGAGAAGAGGAGGCTGAGGGGAGACCTCATTGCAGTTACAACTTCCTCATGAGGGGAAGGGGAAGGACAGGCACTGAACTCTTCTCTGTGGTAAGCAGTGACAGGACCTGAGAGAATGGCCTGAAGTTATGTCAGGGGAGGTTTATGTTGGATATCAGAAAAAGTTTATTTACCCAGAGAGTGGTAACAGCCTGGGTCTCCAGAGAAGTGGTCACAGCACCAAGCCTGACAGAATTCAAGAAGCATTTGGACAATGCTCTTGGGTAAATGGTGTGACTCTTGGGCATGGTTTTCTGCAGGGCCAAGAGCTGGACTTTATGATCCTTGTAGATCCCTTCTAACTCAGCATACTCCGTGACTCTGTGAAGTCAAAATTTTCTAAATGAACTCATAACTGTTGAACAACTAGAGATGAATTATTTTAGGAATCCTGGGGAACAAGGAATTTAAACCTTGGTGTTTAGCAAATGTCTACACAATTTTTTTCAGTGTACTTTCCAGAGCTTCAAGAAGTCTATTCCATGCAGAACTGTGCTGCTCTGCCTCAGGTGCTTTCAGTTTCTCTATCTTTCGGATAGTTGCTTGCAACAGCACGTCACCCTCCCATATTAGCTTTGTGGGGTTTTTTGGAAGTTACAAGTTTATCTTGCATCATTTAGGATTCTTTCACTGAAAAGGTGTTAATCTGTAATCATGCAAAAAGTGCATCACCAGAACTGTAACTTTTATCCATTGAGAACAACCAGGACTTTAGAGAGAACTCAAAGTGCAAAAGTAAGCCATCTTTACAATAGTTACAAAAACATGAGCTGGAGTAGTCAGGAAGATATATGGATATGAATAGTTATTAATGAAGCAAAAGTCTTGGCAAAACTGGAAGTTGAGACATCAGAAAATAAGGTCCTGGAGAAAAAGCAGAAGGAATAATTACTGGCAACAATAACCATGTGGCAGGACCGTGTAACCCCGCCTCTCTCCTGCCAAATCTTATCTTCTGATGCTAAGGTTAGAGAACCATCTCCCCTAACTTCTTGGCACCAGCTATACTGGGAAGGCAGAATATCCAAGATAAAGTGACTGACAGACACAAGGATTTTACAATACAAAAGAGCACTGTAAACTTCAAAAACCAGACAGCAGTTTGATTACTTCTTGAAGTGCAAAAACTGTTCTCTCCAACATACTTAGACGTCAGTATGTCGTATCTGTGCTTCTCTTCTAGAAATTGAGAGAAAGGAATTGGTAAGTACATTAATTCCTAACGTTATTATTTCTTTGCTATAGGTACCTTTTATTATTGTGCACTATTTATTCTACTGGTAGTATCTTTTTGTTTATCCTGTGTATTAAGAAGCTTTGATTAAATTCTGGTCTCATATGTGTTTTCTTGTGACTATTACAATAAATCAATCCATGTTGTAATAATCCTGATCTATCATAAATAAAGAACAAGGGAGAATAGGTGGTTTTGGACTGCAGGCACTCCAAGAGAATTAAAACCCATTTAAACTCTCTCATATTCATAACAAACCAATAAGGACTTAAATTTGCAGAGAACAAAAGGATTGTGTTTTGTGTGACCACTTGTCTGGTCACACAAAAATTGCAATTGTGAGTGCTGCTGCTACAAAAATTGACTCAGCTGATTCCTAAAATTCTTCAAGTGTATTTTAGGTGCACTTGAAAATAAACCAAAGGGGAAGAGTGCAAGGAAATAGAAGAAACAGAGGTAGAGAAAATAAATAATCCTGTTGGCATTTAAAAAAAATCTTGAAAGAAGGCAGAGATGATCTAAAGACAAGAAATATTGATAAAATACAGCATGAAGAAGCGTCTATGACCAATGTTCTATCTCTTCACACTGTACTTACAGACCATGTATTAATGGTGATGCTTGGCTCCAGGCTCATTGCCATGTCTTGGACCCAATTTCAAGATCCATTAGCACTCCTTACCTCTTGAAGCTTCTTCTGATCAGGCACTGTTCATGATAAGGAAATTACACATTAATTTGTTCAATATAATTTAAAATTAGGTGCACCAAGATTGTCCTTGGCAAGAGACATGAACTGATCGATGTTAACTGTTCCCTAATTTCATTTATTGTTCAGTGTTGTTCCACTTCATTTTGCAATCCATGGTATTCATAACTAAAAATAGCAACAAATTACAACCTCTCTGGCATCTCTAATATAAACAAAGCTGTGAGTCTAATGGATCTACAAGCTAATTTAGAAGTCAACTTGTTGCAAAAGAGCTTTTAGTAAGACATTTGTGGCTGATGTTTAAGTAACTACAGTCATGCGGGCAAATCACTGTTTCTACTTCACATCTGTTTAGTGGATATAACTGAATGGTTGGCCCATGTACTCAAGGGAGTACTGTGGGTTTATATTTATTCAGTGTTGGCACTGACTATTCTAACCTGGGGTGTGGATAGTTTGGCTTTGTTTAATGAACTACCACTGAGTAACTTAGATAGAAAGAGATCTGTAATATTATGTCACAGGAAGACATGGAGATACTGTGCTCATATGTAAGAACATTGTTCCTTCTCAGACCTAGTAACCTCCTAACATCTTTCTGCTTAAGTTAGAGACTGATAAAGCTGCCAAAGCAAATCCCTATGAGAAAGCCGAAGCCTCACATATCTGCATTCCCTTCTGCCTTAAAACTTCCAAGTTATTTTCTATGTCATCTGGTGGTGGTGTCTTGTGAAGATCGAAGTCAAAGCCCTTCCACAGGTAGCTATTGGCTTTTGAAAAAGCATTTTGTGCTCTACCTGCCAGCTGCAAAGCACATCTGGGGCTAAGGGCTTCAAATCTCATATCCATCTCTTCTTTCTGACAGCAGAATTGTTACCACTAATTAAAGATAATTCTAGAAATCTCCTCAGTCACACGTGGCCAGTTGGTGAGGTTAATAGTCTGGACCCTTACCCTTTTTTTGACCTGCTCCATTTAAATGTCCTGTGCTCTGCATCCTGTGTGCTGGTGTTGTCCAAGGTGCAATGCACACAGGCGCAAGATCAAACATGCTGCCAGCAAGGCCCAGAAGAGGAGCTGTCAAGCCTGCTTCTAAAAATAAAGGATGATGGGATGGAGGTTCATGGATGATTTTACGTAGAGTAAGACAGCTCATTCTCTTTCTCAGTGAATCGTGGACAACTATTAAGCTGCCGTATATTGGCCTTTAATTAGCAGGAAGAAGAACATGATTAAAGAGTACAGGAAAGAACAGAACAGAAAAAAAAGTCTGAGTAAGTTTTTTTCAATAGTTTTTTTCCTCTAAGAAATCCCTGAGGATTTTTAGGATCATGGTGCTACTTTAAATGTCTAGTACATTCTGGCTCATGTCTCCTGTGAATGGTAAGAAGTTGCTTTTAGAAAATTTATCCAATGTAGATGTTTTTATAATTTGCATTTTTCAAACTGTACTTCCATGTTAGTAGTAAGAACTTTTTAAATTTTTTTTTCCAGTGCCTCAGATCATTTTGGAAAGCATCCCTGCTGGGTCCCTTGCAGGCTGCCTACTCCTCTCATGTATAAAGTTCATACTTTTCGTGGAGGCAGTTTAAATTCTGACAGACTGGCGTCCAAGCTGGCACTCTGAATGCTAGTGACCAACATGGGAACTAGCACTTTCCCAGCCGTCTGTGCAGAACTGGTTTGAACAGCCCCTTCTGGGACACGCCAGCCGTGCTTCCAGACATCCTGCTGGAGTGCCACCTTTCAGGATGCCTAGGGACCATGCAGCTGCTCCACACCAGGAGGACTTCACTCAAAATAAAAATGACAATAATGCACTCTTTCCCACCTGGAGCTGCACATAGCAGTGATCATGGCATTTCCTGCTCAGAAAAGCTCCGTCAGGACTTTTTAATAAAATTAAACATTTAAAATGTTGAAACTGGATGTGATTTGTCTTTTGACCATCTGGAACCACAACCTGTCCAGATCAGATGCACGTATCCAGAGCATTCATAGTCCTGTTGTTGGCTCTGTGCCACCTTGTTGATTCCAATGAGATTTACCATACACATGGGCTGTTGCTCTTGTCTTTTTTTAACCTAACCATTTCCTTTTGCACTCTTTATGCCTGAACCTTATAGATTGTGTCATTTAGTCTTACTCTTGACACACTGTATGACTGCTGCCCAGTGTTCTGCCCCTTCCTGTAAAACATTGCTAGTGTAATTACAATGACCCATGTGCATGTGAACTTTCAACAGTTCTGCCATTTATAAAGCACCATTACAGTTGTGCACTGCTGTTGCCACTATGCTTTCTGAAGGAATTAATACCTTCAATGCAATTTTGCAAGTTGTGGGGTGAATTGGTTTTTGATGTAGAAATCTGTGTGAATTTTCCAATGCCCGTTAAACAGTAACTTGTCCATCAGTTCTTCAGTGTGGCACCACAGCCTCTTAGAATTTACCTGAGTTTTCAATTAGGTTAATTGCTACATTATTCTACATTCTGACATTACTTTGCTTTGCCAAAATTGGTTGAAACAGTCCTCTAAAACTTTTAGCTGGTATGGGACTCACACTGGTCTTCCCAAATTGCGGTCTTCTCTTGAGCTTACTTACAACAGGACACAGGTTAGTAGTCATATATATGTCCAAACCAGTGCTGGTTCTGTATTATCTATAAAAAAACCTCCAAAAAAACAAACAAAAACCAAAGCAAAATACTTGTTTTGTTTTGAAGAATTTAAAAAAACTTTCATCTGAGAACCAGAAGAAGAGCAGAAACAGGAATCCAACCTTAGACATTTGCCTTCTTGCCTTTGATGTAAAAAGGAAAGAGAATTCTCAATGGTCAGTCACCTCAAAAAACTGACACTCAGCTCCCCTGTGTTGTATGCTTTACCCTTTTTAATGTTTAGTTTGTTTTCTAATACTGTTCCCACCACAAATTTTTTTCTTTGCTGTCCAAAAAAAAAAAAAAAACCAAAAAAACTTCATCTCACAAATGCTGTATTCAACATAGAGTAACTGTGAACCTTTCTTCTGTAGATTTTGCAATATGTCACTGAAGTTTCCTTGAAACTTCCAAATAAATTCTGTCATGGGGTTTTGTAGCAAATACTTTTATCTGACATTCTTTGTCCTTCAAATGCCCTTGAATTTTTGTTTCTCCAGAAAACCTTGTACTGGTAATTTACTATAAGTTACCATTGTAAACCAATAATATGCTGTGTCTTTCATTTTTTCCCCCCACAAAATATGGCAGCACCAAGAGCTAAGTGCATAGAGTCCTATGCAATTAATATGAAAATTAATCTGAAAAAAGTAGACTATATTTCTAGATGGTGTGTATTTCTTCTACAGATACTGCAGTACGTACTATCTTGCCAATGTTCCCATTAAAGATCTGCTGGGATTTGGCAATAACTACATTAAAAAAACTGTTGGAAGGGTCTCCAAGAGACAGTCCATCCCTGAAGACAAGATTAACTATACATGTTATCATTGCTGACAGATGGCTGTCTAGCATATTTCTAAAGACCTCAGTGGCAGAGAGACTCAAAACAAAATACTCAGCACTCTGTTTTTCTTAACTTTTCACAGTTTAAATTTTCAGCTTCATTGTTTCTTGTCACAATTTATTCTACAGACATAGAATACCTTCTCACTTTTTTACAACAGATTTTCATACTCTAAGGTTTTTTATCATGATCTCCCTCAAGTCTTCTATAGGTAGAGAAATTTCTCCTCTTTAAATCATTCCTCATAGATCATGTTTTCTAAACTTCTGGTCATTTGCACTGCTCTCCTTTAGACTGCCCATGTTGTACCCACACCCCAACTCGGGTCTTCTCCTCTGCTAGACGAAGCAGACATTCACATGTCTTTCCAGGTATACTCCTGTGTGATGATCACCTTTTTCTCAGTACCATTATACCTGGATGTGGTTCAGTGCAGCTCTCTTTCACCCTTGTCTTTAGATTCTTTTCCAAGGGACTGATGCTCCTTATTCTTTTCTTCATCTCATAGTTTGTACTCAGAACAGATCTCTTCACTTGTTTGGAGTGAATTCTATCCCATTTTTAGTAAAATGCAGTTATGACAGCATGCTAATGCTGTTTTCCAACCAACATGTAGTCCTTCCCTCTAAGTAACTCCAGCAAATTTCTAATAATCACACATTTTATTCCATTAAACAGCTTGTTAGTGAAAACATTGAACAAAACAAAACCAAGAAAAAACCCTGCATTCAAAACCAATTTCCATTTTTCTACTGAATTAGTGTTAAGTACTTGCTGAACATGTGATCCACCCTGTAGTTCACCTTCTCTTTGCCAGAGTCTGTCCAGCACAGTATGGACCAGCAAATTCCCCAAAGCTGGGCAGGCTTGAGGCTGTCCCAGCACTGACCATGGGGCATGGTCATGACATGACCCATAGGGCAGGTTGGTCCATCAATTGTCCCAATATGGCAAGTGATGAAGCTTGGCAAAAGATGGGGGTAAAACGGGGTGGAGACCAGCACTGCTGCAGTGCTGCCAGGGCAGGGACTGATGGCCCTGGGGGACGGAAATGGGGTCCTGAGGACTGAAGGGGGGTGTCCCAGGTTGGCTGAGGACATTGTTGCCTACTAGTGCCCACAGAGCCACCACACATCTAAGACTGTCCCATGAGAATGCCCAGAGCTGTGGTGTTCGCCATCTACTGCAGTTTCCTTGCTTTCGCATGACCTGCTATTGAAGATGGTTAGTTTGGTTTTTTCAGCATGACTATCAGCAGCCAGGAGTGGTCTATTTCCTTCTGCAAACAGCAGAGGAACTTAACCCTGTTCTGAAGTGAAGTAGGGACCCTCTTTTGTGCCTCTTTATTTTTCAGACACCAATTCCTCTCTTCTTTCTTGCTACAATACAGTTTATTTCTGTGAAATAATAAATGCGTATTAGCAGAGAGATTATTATATTATTGAATATTAGATTATATTATTAATATTATTATTATTTTTAATATTCTTTAGTGAGATTTTACAGAGAAAGTGATCACAACTTACACTTCAGTTGAAAGATAAACTCCTTTCTAGTGTATCTGATGCACTTGAGTTAGTTACTATGGCGATCCCACCCATGTGATATGTAGTTTTGACTCACAGCTGCTGGAGTCTCTGGCATTGTTCCGGAATATTTTCTTTTTTTGTTATAATAAAAATGCTCAGACTATAAGCATCCTGCTTGAGGCATAAGAAGCAGCTTGAAAACAAAAAGGTGCCTGCTGCTTAAGCAATATATTTTACTTTTAGGGTTCTTTTTAAGAGAAATGAACTAAATCGCATCTGCCTCATCTTACAATTTTCAACTTGGATTGCATAAAGTATGTTTAAAAAAATTCTAAGCTGTTGCAGTAAAACTGTGTTTGTTTTTTCTTAGATTACAGACTTTGAGGGTCTTCATGCAAATGTTTATTCATAAAGAATAAATTGAGCAAGCCTATATTTGAGCCCAGAGAGCCATTCTGTTCTGTGTACGGAGCTCCTAGGGCAATGGGAATTCTGCACCAAAATAGACTCAGAAAAATTTGCAACCTGCAATTTGCAGAGTCCACAAAACTCTTCTGCTACTTTTCAAAGCTACCTTAGACTTCTGTTTAAGACCCTTACTCAATAAAATCTCCTCCTTTGATATACCTTATTTACTCAGCCTACCTTACTCCAACCTCTCCTTAGGTATCAGAAGATGGTCTTTCCCCCCACCCTGTCTTTTTTTTTTTTTAACCGAGTACAATTCCACTTTTGTTTTATTTTCCTCTCTTTGTTCTCCATCTCAATGTTTCAGGGCATGCTGATCCTGAAATAGTCTAATTAAAAGCATAAAATGTATTCTTTTGGGAAAAGCAGACCAAGAACACCTAATCCAGCTGTTGATACTATTGTATTCTTAGAACACAACAACAACCGCTTTGACAATATGTGAAGAAAGAAATCTAACATGGCTGTAATAATCAGTTTAATCTTATTTGGAACCACTAATATAAGTTACACATTGCCATATGGATACTGTGTGATGTATCACATGAAAGGCTTAACATTGTTTGTTAGCTTTGCCATGCACTAGTTATCAGAATATATTTTATCCTAAATTACTTCTACTCTCCAGCTATGCTTTTGATGCAATATGTGCTAAAAATACTGACATTTTTGAGACACTATATTACTTCAGTTTACTAAAGCTAATGACTGTATTACTATGTGTTACAGAATAGAAACTTAACTGGGTTCCTAACATAACTCTTTTATTTTACAAGTTTAGAAAAAAATAGTTATAATTTGTCAGTGAACAGGGGTTTTTTTTTAAACAGATTTTATGCATACATTGAAAGTTTGATTATGTAATCAGCAGCCTACTCGTGCTCTGATGGTTTATTGATAGCTTAAAGCATTTCAAGGAATATGATGAATTTTTTTCTTGTGTTCTCCTTCCACTAGAGAAATTTAAAGTTCACTGTGAAAAGAAGGGATTGACAAAAAAAAACTCACTTCCTCTTGCTCACCCCATTAAAAATTCTGCTTGGAACTTTGGCAAGGTGATCTTACTGAAAAACTAACACACCTTGACAGTCCAATTTCTTTGATAAAATCACTTTCATGAGTACATATACCTTTGAATACACATTTCAAAATTCTACATATTGGTATCTCCTAAAAAAAATTATTACCAGGTACTTGGTCAGGGTGCCAACACCTAGCCATTATTTGCTGTTTACTTGCTTTGCAAGGTACTTCTTTTCAGGCTGCATTTGGACTCTACAAATCAACATTTGCTTAGAAAAAATATCTTATCTACAAAAGTGAAAACTACATGAACTGAGAGAACTGTTCTACTTCTCTGATAAGCAGTACTCTGTTTTTAGATTATACTGTATCTCCCATCACTTGTTTATGGTCAAACATCTTGTCTTTGGTGTAATTCTGCCTCAGCTGTGAATGTAGATGGGTTTAAATCTATAAATACCAGAATTTTGCACACTAAGGAGTATAACCTAAATCTAAAGTGAAATCCCACTCTGTTTGATTTATATATAAGTTCAAATGCATCACAAAGCACACAAACCATTTTTTCATAAATATTTGGCCAAGTTTTTTTGTTTAGTCAGTAGAAAGAATACAGTAAATCTAAAGTTTCCAGAAAGAAAACCTGTTTTCTAATTTAGATGCTTAAGCTGGATCACCCAGATTCATCGCTGAAGGTCTTTAAAACTGAGTAATTCTTTCCATGGATAAGTTAAGCAAATGCTTCAGGAAACACTTACAACACATAAGGGTTAGTCAAAATTTAGGTACAGTTTTCAGGTGAATTTGATTCACTCAAGGACTTTCCCCCACACACGTTTTTCATGACTGCCATGCTACCTTTTCAGATACAGAGTTGAACAAAGCTAAACTTTGGCAGCAATGTTATTTACCATTCTCTGCATAATTTCTGACCTAATGTTCTCATTTTCTTATATTTCAATATCGTTTTGAATTTATTGTACGCCTTAAAAGATTTGTTTGGATTTTATTTTCCAATTTTCAATTCAGAGCACTTCTCAGTTGAAAATATTCTTCACTAAATAACAAATTTCTTTCTTTTGTTTTAGAGGGATGTCTTCCTGAGTGGTTTGGAAACCTGATTTCTAACATGAGTCCTCAACTTTTTTTTCTGAAAAGGAGTTGCAATTATCAGCTGCTTCAGAATGAACTTAAAAAGTAAGGCCTCCTAGATTCTGTCTGGGAATCTTAAAAGTATAACTTCCCTTTTCTTGTTTGTTAGAGGATTTTTTAATTTCCTTACACCTTTCTTGCACATTCATTTATTTTTCTTTCATTTTGTGTTTAAGATGTTGCCTATCTCTTTGTTCTTCATAAACTTCTCTTGGCCTGATTTCTCTTTAAAACCACTATCTAGTATTTACATTCTCTATCACTTAATTCATTCTGGAACTGACTCACTTAAACTCCTCTGTGCCACTTAGTAAGAACTTGACTCATTACCTGTTCTGTATACTTTGCAGAAATAATAAGATTTTTAAAAAGGAGTAAATATTAGAACATCTGTGATTAGATTACAATTACAGAGTAGTAAGTTTGGATTACTAAGAGAACAACAACAAGAACAATAAAAAGCTGCTTACACTTGTATTGGAATATTACCTAGTACTTTTTTTATCTTAGAAAACGCTTTCCTGAAGACCTTGACTTCTGACAGAAATATGGTTATGTTTGAAGTGCACTGCTGCTGTCTCATCGGTAATGTATTACTGTTTAATGCAGTTATGTTCCTACATTCCTTTACATACTTAACTCTTTCTGTCATTTCTTTCTCTGTTTTTGCGGAAGCCCAAGAGTAATAGTCAGCAGCTTATAAATGACTACTCAAATTATGCAAATTGCAATGTAGGTAGAAACTAGGTTTTTGCTTATAGCTGGGGAGCTAGTACTAAGTACATGAATTGTGATTTTGGTATAGATGGGCTTCCCCAGTCCACCTCGATGGGTTTAAAGATAAAGACACTCCAACAGGTTTTTTAGAAAGTCGATTTTGTTACAGAAGGAGCACAGCTGCATTTAGCTGTATTTAGGTGTTTAATTCAAACACTGTTTAGCACAAACAAGTCTGATATCCTTAGGTAAGTCTACATCACTGTTGCTTACTGTTAGGTCTAGCTCTGAAACAAGCTGAAATTGAGTTCTCTGACTGTAAAACTCCCTCATCCCCTTAAAATATTGTAAACTATTGGATATTAGAGAAATGCAAGTCATGTAAATAACATAAATAAAATTCTAATCAAACTTTATTAAAATTCAGAGACATACAGAAAAAAAACAGCTTATCTTTTTTTTTGCAATGCATCAGTCATTAGAGTTTGTGCTGCTACAGATCTTACAACATTTGCTTTCCTGAGCTGGAAAAGTGAACTATCTTCCTTTAGAGTTGTTGCTGTATGAACAAAAAGTAAACTTTGACCTATCAAAGGCGTTGCAGATAAATAGACAAATATGAACAAGAACAAAGCCTAGGTTCAGAGGTTTTCAACATCGTATGTTGAAATTTCCAATCCATTTTTGTGCCCTCTCCATTTTAAGGACTATGCAAATTGGATGACTGCAACACCCTTTCCTGTTTGCTCCTTACTGTAGCTCTCCATAATCAGTTCCATACCCTCACAGATCCTTTTCTTCAATGGCACACATAGCCACCGTCTTGAGACAGCAAAGACACAAAGATATGTGCAAAAGCTTTATTGGCACATTGCCTATGCTTGGGAGGTCAACCACTATTTCACACATTGCACATTGCAGACATACAATGCAGCTGTGGAGCATAGCAGGAGTATTCCTTATCTCACTGTAGTGTCTGCTTGTTCTAGTTTGAATTCCAGCAGCAAAACCAACTCCCAGATGAGTTTCTACTTCATTATATACCAACCCTGAGAGGAATAGTTACTCTGCAAGTTCAGCGTTTTTGGCAAGAAAATTATGTCTTCTTGACAGACACCAAATTTGTGCAGATATACTGGTGGAATATTTTGCTTGCCTCTCTATTTTACTTGATCTATATGAGTGACTGGATACATGTGAGCAATTTTATGGAATAAAAATGCCTCCATATTAAGAATGCTAATCTATTTTGTAAGATTCTTTTTATGGTCTTAAGCTTCTTTTAATTCAGTTTTGGGGAAGTATTTGGGTCTTGAGTAATATAAGACACTAACTTTGAAACACCTGTGTACTGGTTTTGGCTGGGGTAGAATTGCCTTCACAGTGGCTGGTATAGGGCTATATTTTAGATTTGTGCTGAACACAGGATTCATAATATAGGAAATTTTTTTGTTGTTGCTGAGCAAGGCTTACACAGAGCCAAGGCCTTTTCTGCTTTTTGTACTGCCACGCTGGTGAGGAAGTTGGAAGTGCATGGGAGGTCAGGAGGAGACCCAGCCAAGACAGGTGACAGAGGGATATTCCATACTAGAGGACATCATGCACAGTATATAAAGTGAGAGGAAGAAGGAGGAAGAAGGGGACATTTGGAGTTATGACGTTTGTCTTTCAGTCATCATTACAGTGATGGGGCCTTGCTCTCCCAGAGATGGTTGAACACCTGCCTGCCCTTGGGAAGAAGTGAATTCATTCCTTGTTTTGCTTTGCTTGTGTGTGTGGCTTTTGCTTTCCCTATCAAACTGTCTTTATATCAACCCACTAATTTTCTACCTTTTACCCTTCCAGTTCTCTCTCCGATCCTGCTGGTGGGGAGTGACTGAGCGGCTACATGGGGCTTAGTTTCCAGCTGAGGTCAAACCACAACAACCTGTTACTAAACTTCTTTGAGAGCTTTTAAATACATTTTTAATGACAAATGACTCATTGATTTTCATTCATTTTCTCAGTTGTGTTAAAAATGCTGTTAAAACACTGACATTTTTGAGCAGTGTGAGTGAAGTCTGTAATGGACTCACCTGCCTTTTTGAATCTTGCCTTTCAATCAAATAGAGTAACTCACACATTTTGTCAAACCTCCTACATGCCCAAAACCTAACAGATTTTAAAATTACAACACCATTAAAGGCCTCTCAAGTTCTGCTATTGTCCATGTCTAAGCATTTATGCACCTCTCTTCTTTCTACAGTTTCAAGGTGTTCAGACTATGACTTCTCATTTTGATGGATGAAGAACAAAAAAATAAGCAGAAGCACCTCCTGCACGTCCAGTCTGTGTTTGGAATAGATATCTTTAAACATGAGGAAAAGCTAATAACAGAAGACTGGAAGCACCTGTGACCTTTCTTACTATGTGTATCACAAACCCAAAGTTATGGTTCTTAATGTTTGTTCTCTGTGTAGGTGATTTTACTGCACAGTAGCCCAGTTTCAGCAGGATCCACTTCAGAAGTGTGTCTACTCCAGAAAACTACACGTCTCATATCCATTTTGGCTCATAAGGTCCTTTTGATGGTTACTGTGTGTGCACCCAAACTCACTTCCATTCAATCACACTGTTCTAGAAAAGGAATATTTATACACTGTTTAATTCAACAGTGTTAATTTGTCTAACCTGAGTTTAGAGGGTGATTTTCACAAATGCTGACCCAACAGAATGTGTCAGTAATATGAGCTCGGAGCAAGACTGTTGGAGACACAGTACAAGCCATAGCTGTACCACAACTTTGCCTTGATATGTCTATTACTTAAGAGTAATACAAGATTAATTACAACCCATACTTCCTTCAAAGCTTTATATCTGCTCTTGAAAAAGCTTAAATTCAAGAAGTTAAGCAGTGATCCATTTCTTAATTTGACAGCTCCAACATCCTCTGCAAACACCTAATCATACAGACCCAACTTTGACACTTCACTAGAACTAGTTCAGAACATTTTAAGGGTTTTGATAAAGAATATAAGCCTTAGAGATTACTTTCTTACAGAGCTGTATAGTCCTTGACAAAATGAGAGCCTTGCATTTAAAACAAAACCTATGAAATAGTTTAGTTTAGTGCAGAGACTGTATTTTTGAATGAGGATTCTCAAGCTATTTCAGGTGGTTATTAGCTTTTAAATCTGACACCTGCACTGAATGGGTGCACTTGTATATATTTGTAAAACAAGTACATATTTTTTGCCTTGGCTGTAAAATTTAAGGTTAAAATATCAAATACAAATGCTTTGGGATGGGGTATCTTGCATTGTAATGCAATGGTATTTTTTCTTGCTACTCATTCTGATCATTGCTCTGACCTAAGCCCTACCTCTGCCCTCCAATTCTGCAGTACCCTACAACTCAGCTGCTGGGCAGAGACATCCATTTCGATAGTCTGACTGTTCTCGCTTAGTGACAATATTTCCCTTTTGGAGTGTTGCTTCTCATCTGCCTCTCTGGCTCCCTCACTAATCACACACAATAGCAACATGTAAAACATCTTACTTTGGTTATTTTCTGTTCATATTGCAAAGCTCTGGGGAGAAGATTACCCATCTTTTATTGACTAAGTAGTAGAGTCCTTATATACCAGAGATTATTATTTGAATTCTTCTCCACCGGCTCTGAAGTATATTACTCTCACTTGCAATCAGGCATCCAGATTTCTGGGAGTTTTAATTTTTTTTTTTAATTCCTTTCTGGAAAGCTGTTTCATGGCTCTTTATTATAAATTGCCAGATTGTACTTTCAAACTGAAGATATATAGGGATAATGTTAGCAAACTAAAATGAATTCCAGCACAAAAATCCCCCACCTCTGCAGTTTCTCAAGGTTGGTGGATTTTTATATAATAATCTTTTTTTAAAGTCATGTATTTTTTATGAGTCTGAGACATACCGATTTCAATAAGTCTTTGGGCTATAGAAATAGAAAAGAAACAGGATGTAATGTTGCATATCATAATATATGAAGCAATCATTCAAATGTAGCTTGCAGTAAGTCAATAAACCTCTACTGTATTGAGGCAACTGAAGTGTAGGATATTCATGAAAAAGTTATTTATTCAGTGTATGTGAAGACCTTTTTCCCTAGTTTTTGAAATGTGGCTGAAATGTATTGCTAATTCCTCGCAACTAAACCAGTATCAATGTGGTAGGTGCATTAATGTGAGAAAAATAGAGCAAGGACAGCTTTTGTTTGTGCATTTTTTAGAACAGGAGGCAAAGTCCTATGAATACAAAATTCTGTATTTCTTTAGCTTGCCTTGAAATAGGGGAAATTATTCCAGGTATGGGCGTGCAGTTCCTTGTGGTCTTGCCAGTTCTGCAAAACAGAGAAGAGTTTTGAGAATTTGTTCTTCACAGAATCTGGGGGCCTTTATGCAGCAAGATCTATGCTGCAGAGTCCCTAGAAAATCCTGTAATGTTACTAAGAATTGTTAATGGTTACCTGATATAAACCACACATCTTGACAACCTTCCAGGGTTTCAACTCCATGGAACCCTAGCCACTTTCATTATAGACATTAAAGGGTGTTATTTGGACAAAGCAGAGTGAGATGGTCAAGCGGATGGTCTGTTCAGTACAGAACAAGGATCAGCAGGCCCAGGATGACAGTGCTCACTTCATTTACCAGAAGTTACTCTGTGGGAAAGAAGCAACAACAAAAAATGTGACAACAAACAATGCAGAGGAAGTTGGTCCCAGGGATGCAGTCTGGGTCTGGAAGTGGAAATAAAAGGAAGAGGTTTTCTTAGTGCAGAACCAGGCATATGACCTTGGCAAAGGCCACACTGTGTGCTCAGCAAGGATAGTGCCCATTCATTTACTCAGTGATAATCCTGGCATACAGATGACATGTACCACATCTATTTGTGTGATGGACACAGTCAAGGTCAGAAAAATGACTTTTTTATTTGAGGGTCTTTCACCAAAGTGTATCTGCTGGGTTGTAATGAGGAAAATATACTGATGTTGATGTTAGGGCCAGTCCCTTGCAAAACTTAGGGCACAGAAAACTTCTTGTCAGGAAAATGTTTCCATTTGCTGCTGAAACTACTTCCCTTCTGTGTGTGGCAGTGATTCATAAAGGCAGCCATTCTATTTTAAAGAAACTGATACTTGACCAAATCATAGCTGTGACACAGGAGCAATTAAGCAAGGTCTGATCATGAAGACTACAACAAGGACTACACAGGCATAACCAACTCTTTTGAGGTAACGTGAGAAAAGTGATAGGGATGAACACTTTCCCTGTCTTCCCTCCCCAGACCTACAAATGATGCAGGAGTCCAGTGCGGTTCAGAACAATAGGCAGCTCGTACTCACATCAAGAGGGTTCTGCATTAAAAAGGAAAAAGCAGAGAATTAATCTAAAATATCTTAGCTTTTATATTTATTTGCCTGGAAGAAAGAAAAATTGTTTCATTATGCTGCCCTCCAGGTTATAAGAGCAGCATTCATTCAAGGAGGAGAGAAACAATGCTTTATGATTTTTCTGATAAAGCCAGCATGAGTCAGATTTCAAACATTAAGTAAAAAATAGTTATCTCATGCTGATCACAATCAGTCTCCAAAGCAAAAAAGACAATGGGAAATCAATATACTTCTCTACTCATTTGTATTCTCTGAGCAAGATGATGGGCCATGTAAAGGAATAAATCACTTGCTGTGAATTCTCCATTCAGCTTTCATAGTCAAGACTTGTCTTGGTTTTGAAAGACAGGTGTCTGCTGAGAGAGGTTGAACCCTCCCTTATGACAGAGAATGTGATTTCCCCTCCCTCCGATTTATTTAATTTTGAAATCAAGGGCTTTCAGGCAAAGATATGGGAAAAGGAATTACAGTTCTTTACTAGTATTTATAAACAAGCAATAACAAAAATAACAACCATAAATAGAACCAGAAACCAACAGCAGATGACTTTCCCGTGCGGTGTAATCACGGTCAAAAAACAGCAGGGGGCGCTGTTGAGCTCCCGGCCAGGCAGGGCAGGTGCGATGACTCCCAAGCGGCTGCAGGTGGCGCTGTGGCGCAGGGTCAGGTCAGCCTCAGGCAGCTGGTAATGGCGGACAGGCTGGAGAGCAGCCAGGCAGCTCAGAGCGCCAAAAAACAGGGCGGCAGGGGCAGGACCTGGCTCTCTCCGGCTAGCTAGCGAGGTAGCAAGGATCTCTGCAGTCACAGCAGACACCGCGGTCTTGTGCAGCAGAGGGGGGCAGGCAGCAGAGGCAGCCGGACTCTCCTGGCAATTGCTGCGAGAAAAACACAGCCCGGGGAAGCGTGCACTTCCCAGTGGCAAAAGGGTTGAATCAAAGCTCACCCAGCCAGGAGAAGAAAAGCAGGGCACAGTTGGATTTCCTCTGGTCGCAGCCAAAAGCAAAAGAGCGGCCTCTCCTCTCCCTTGTCCGACGAGAGAGAGCGTCTGTTCCAACAGCCAGCTCTTTCCTTACCTGCCCCCGCCCAAGCACACCCTTTGTCTCCCACAAAAGAGTTGATAGCCCCAATTGCCCAGCCACTTGTTGCTTAGTAACAGTGATGGAGAAAAAAAATTCCAAAGCATCCCTCCAACCTCTGACAAGACTGAACTCTCTATATCAGGTAGCATTACATAATCTACTTTACATTTCAGGGCCACACAAAATGATACTGATAATTCATCAAGAAGTTTCAGGCTTTCCTCAAGGCACAAACTTACTTCCAACTATGTCCTGCTTTCAGAGTGTAATGCCCTTCTAGGGATCTCTTCAAGGTGTTTGTACAGGGCTAAGGTTCTAAACAGAGAATTAGCAATAAGACTTATAGAACTCTAATTAATGGCATAACTGCAGAAGAATTTTATACAAGTATAACATTTATGTCTTGTGAACTTAAAAACAGGGTAGAATGCTATTCAGAGTGCTACTTCTTTAGCAGAAGGGTAGAAAACATAAAAACCCTACACAAACCCAATTGTTTTAATAAAATCCAACTTCATAACACACTCCATGACTATTTCATAGAACATTCTGACAAACAGAATGTAAGGGACCAGGGGCAATTTAATTATAATTTTGTGCATATGGAGGTTCTCCAGATGGCAAATATCTTTGCTTCAAGATGAAATCCTTGAAGACAGGGAATGTACAAAGTTCAGTTGATACTTTTTATATATCTGATGTTAAATAGAAGTGGAGCAAATGATAAATTATCTGGTAAGAAAGACCCAAAGGTGAATAAAACTTGTCATAGGTTGGGCCTCTTAATTATCCTCATGTTTATGCTTCTGAGTAAAGCATTGTTAATTCTAGCAAGGGTGTTCACGTTTCAAGGGTGGTACATGAGTACATTTAGACAATGCCAATAATAACTTGTTTGTACAAGGCTGAGAATCCTCTAAACATCTGTCAGAAGTTTAGTTGCTTTGCTTCCACTAGAGTAAAATACTTTCCTGGAATTACATGTTGTCTTGGATAATGCCATACTGTTTTCCATTACATCATCATAACTCTGGAGTGTGAGTCAGGGGACAGATTTTTAGAATTCCACCTGTGTTAGATTTAGATTCTCACTTAAGTTCATGCAGCACTCCAATACATCTACTTTTTGGATTTATACTGAATTTAATACTCATCCTTATCTTTAGCTTGAGTCTTCCTGTTGTGTTTAATTGCTTACATTTGTCCAAAGCATCTCTTCAGGAAATAAAGGAAAAATATCCAAGCAAGAAGCAATGTTTCTTGGGGATGTAAATAAAACCAGTTAAGAATCTGGACTCCATCCCCAGAAAAGCTGCAAAGGGAATAGACACACAGTGTTGTTATCAGCTTCATGTAATATTGCTTTTTGGAGAAAATACCTGCTTATCATGCGTAGACTGGTAGCTAAAGTATTTATCTAGGACATAAAAGGCCGTCACGTCTGAGTTTTCTTCATTCTGAATGTGTTGGAGTCTACATTGCAGTTATGCAGTGGTGAGAGCTAGTGACAGACCTTGTCATCCCTCAGGAAGTTCTTTACAGCAGCTGAGCAGAAGAGGCATGCAGTTAGAAGATGACAAAACTGTGTTACACCCTTTACTCCCTGGAAAAATTAGTCTGAGTTAGTGATGATCTAATGTAAAATACACACATTGCTGGATAAAATATAAAAAATAGATAAGTGGATAATTGCAGGAGGACTTGCTGGAGAAATTTTGGTACTAAGCCCCTGAAGGAATGATACCATTTAGACATTCATGTGAGCACTGAATAGTGGTTTTGTGTGCCTTCCCCCTCCTGCATCATGTAATATTTTTCATTTTCCCTCTCCATGTAGCCCCAAAGTTTTTGCACAGTGTGAGTGCAGACTCAGTAAAGATGGTGTTTAGTGAGGTATCAGAGAGGGTCCCCGGATACAGACATGTTATCATAATTGGATTATCCACTGCAGAATGGATAGATCTTGAAAAGCAGGAGGTCCTGCTACACTCACCAAGACATGTTGCACCAGGAAGATGGTAATGTCACCTTTATGATATTTGCTCTGAAGGCAATGCAGATCCAAAGTGTATTTTAGAAATATGTTTGTTATAATTTTGTTGGTTTTCTGCAATAAATCAGTTAAATCAGGAAGCAATTTAGAACTACAGCTCATAAAAATACATATCTTGCTTAACCTTCTGACTTCCTCCAGACAGAGTACTTTCTGTTATACTCTAGTCTTTCAAGGATCCTAAGGTTGAGTGAAAAATAAATTGAGTCTGCATCCACCTGAGTTGGAGTGGAAAATTTTATTTGTCTACTATACCTAATACTTTTATTGTACTCCACAGTCTGGAGTCTTTCTAATGATCTGCCTGTAATTTTCCCCTGGGGAAACACTGAAGGACCTACTGCTTCAGACCTTTCTTCTCTCTAAGTGAATGAAGGGTCCACTTCTAAAGTTCTGCAATAACTTGCTCACGCTACTGCAGCACAGTTAGGGCAACTGTTTCACTGATTCATGCCAGGAGATTTGTAGTGACTAAAGCTGCAAAGTCTTAATTACTGAGCTGCAATCAATTAATTGTGGATTCAGTGATCCATTTACAGTGACACCCACGCATATCAACACACCAGCACCAGAATACAGGAGAAATAACTAGAATACTTTCTGAAAAAGACAGAATGGCATGTGATGCAAATGTTGGCGAGATTTGTGACAGTTCTTGGAGAGAAAGGAATCTTCAAATAATCATAGAATCGCACAATCATAGAATCACAGAACACCAGGTTGGAAGGAACCACGAGAATCATCTGGTCCAATCTTTCTTGGCAAAAGCATGGTCTAGACAAGATTGGCCGTCATTCTGTCCAGCTCAGTCTTAAAATTGTCCAGTGTTGGGGAATCCACAACTTCCCTGGAAGATTATTCCAATGACTGATTGTTTGAATTATGAAAAATTTTCCTCTTGTGTCCAACTGGAATCTCCCCAGAACTAACCTGTATCTATTAACCCTTGTCTTTTTCATGTGACTCTTTGGAAAAAACAAGAAATCTGCCTTCTTTGTAGCCACCCTTTAAATACTGGAATATGGTGGGAATGTCTCCCCTAAGCCTTCTTTTCTCAAGGCTGGACAAACGCAGTTTTCTCAGCCTTTCCTCATATGTCATCCTTCCCATTCCTTTGATCATCTCTGTGACCCTCCTCTGGACCCTTTCCAGCCTTTTCACATCCTTTTTTTTTGTATGACAAGGACCAAAACTGAACAGAGTGTTCCAGGTGTGGCCTGACAACCACTGAGTAGAGTAAGATAACAACTTTATCTCTTCTGGAGATGTCCTTGTTGATGCAACCCAGTGTCCTGTTGTCTTTCTTACCTGAAGCAGCACAATGTTGCCTCATATTGAGCTTGTAAACAAAAGACAACTTTCTTTTTCACTTTGAAGTGCTTACAGGAACTTTTAAACAACTCTCTTTACTGCACACTGTCTCCCTCTTTTTTTTTTTTTTGACTAGCAATCTTTGTTGAAATGCAGTAAAGTTTCTTTTTCATTTTTAGTAGAACTGCAGAGCACTGGATGCTGGGGACAGCTGGAGTGTGTGGGATGTGGCATGCTATTTATTCTCCTCAGTCTGAGAAAGCAGCAGATGGGTGACTACTTTATTAAATCAGAGTCCATGTATGGTATCTCCCAGATGTTGACCACATGATCTGCCTTGCTAGGTCATGAAGAACCTATTCCTGTGTGCTCACTTTTTAAAATTCTGGCTCATAAGTGCTCATTCCACCAAATTGCTGAGCTGCTGATTCACATCTGTCTTGTTTTACTGATGGAATAAGGGAGATGGGCTTTAAAAAATAAGAAAACAACAACTGAGAGCCTTTCATATAATTTTAAGTACTTTCTGATGCATTTATAAACATACAACAGAGCTTGCTGTCACTTTATTTCAAGTACAGTGGTGTATGCTTTAATGGCACAGCATGCTTATAAATACATTAGCATTTAAAGGAGCAGCAACGTGGACCTGTAAGAAAGAAAGTAGAAGAGGACATTTTCAACTCTTTACTAAGCAAAGGATATAGAAGAGTAAACAGCTATTGGCAACGCAGCTGATAAATAAAGGAGGAATAAACGTCAACGTCAGCTGGGAGGCCTTAGTGATTGAACCTCCATAAATACAACGCCCACATTGAGCAATGTAAGACCCAACCAGGCCAAAACAGAGTCTTGTCCAGATGCTTTGGCTATCCTTACTCAGCACACAGAGAGCTCAACAGAACTGCTCTGTCTGCTTAGGTGAATGGGAGACACACTGTGACGTGAGGGCTGGAGTTATGTTGTACAAGTAATTGCTATTTTATTTGCTGACATGACAAAATGTGAACATTCCATAAGTGAATGGAAACCATTTCATTTTCTCTAGAATATAAAAAGCAAAGGTTTGAAAACTTACGTTATTTCCAAAGAGCCAGACCAAGTCTAAGCAGCAGAGTTTCTTGTACCCCAGGAGGCTTGTACCCACATGACTTTACACCATGCAGTGCATTTTGAGAGATATATTTCTACTCAACAAATGCAGTACCTGAGCTCTAAGGAGATTTGAAACTGACACAAGTTGTACTTTCACATGAAGGTTGCAGAGGAATGATAGAAAATAGAATGTATTCCCTTGTCATCTTGCTAAGCACCATGAGGAGTTAAGATACCCACACTGGGGCTGTGGGAGCTCTGTTGTCCACAATGATCAGACCATAAAGACGAGTGCTCAGAGGAGCATCCATGAGTGGTTTACTGTTCCAGCTACACTGTGGGACAGTCATCCAACAAAACTTGCAGAAGAAGTTTCTTCTACACAAAGAAACAGGTACTCAGGGTGGGTGCAGACTTGATTTTACAAGTACATCTGTTCTGTTTATTTTTGCTTCTTTGCAGAGTTATCAACTTCTGCTCCATATGGATGATCCATATTGTGCCTTGGTGAAATGATACCACATTATGCTTTTATGCTTTTATCATCAAACACTACTCATGAAAAAATCACCAGGTTTGCCTAGGTTCATCTGTTCAATTTATTTTCCCAAAACTTTATTTTGAATAAAACACCTACGGTAAATGTGATTTATGTAAATGAATAAAACAAAACAGTTATATAAGCTTTTTGAATCATTCAGATCCTTTCTGTTGCTGTTAAACCATATGAAATACTCTACCAACATATTTTCTTTGGGCTATTTCATTTCAGAAGTCTTGCAGCTAAATATACGAAATAATAGGATATGTACAAAAGCTTTCATTTTATTTCCACTCTCTATGCCAATCTTTTCAGATGAAGCAGCTCTAATATTTCAAAAAGAGTTTTACTTAGGAATTTTTCCAGTCTCTTTCCAAGTGCCTATTGCAATCTTTCCCTTCCAATCTTGGAAGTGGACTTTATTTTCATCTTTTCTCTTCTACGTTGTCCCCCTCCAGACTTCAAGTCAGAGGAAACAGGCCAAAGAAAAAACAATTTTAAAAAAAGTCTTATAACTTTAAAGAAGAAACTTGATAATTATTTAGTCCTGTGCTGCTATTTTCTCTGTGTTGTTTCCCTTCCCAAGCTCAACCTTGCAGGCCCCTGACAAGTTCTTTATTCCTAGTGACTCCAAGGATGTTCAGGAGAGTGATGAGATCATTGGGATTTCTTGGGATTTCAAATGATGCTCGTGGCCTTGGAGTACTCAACCCTGCCCAGATGGCACCTGTCTTGATATATAAAGGTTCTTTCTCTCCGTTTTGAGAGTAATGAGAGAAAANAAACTGAGTGAGGTCATCTGTGCAACCTTCTTCAGATTCTGCTGAAACTTTGCTCACTTACAAGCCAGCACAGCCCCATGAGCTCCACTAGAGCTGTTCCCTGAGCTTGTCTGAGGAAAAAGGATATCACTCTTTCTTCATCAGGTAGTTGCTGTTTTAGGACCCTGAGACAGCTCTGCCTGGTCCATTCCAGCCATGGCCCCACTGAGCCTCATCCTGTCCCTGTCCCATTATCCAGGGCTGGAGCTGCCCCTGGTGCCACTGCTGCTCTGGCCCTGGGGAGCCATAGGCCCATGCTGTGTCCTGGCATTCCCTATGGCAACCAGCTGGGTCCAAAGGCTGCTTGAAAAAGAAACAAGATGAGTTGAATTTTCCTTCTCCATTGCTCACAGGAGACAGTGCTGGTCAGATGATCCTGCTCAACTCTCATGCTGTGATGGGACTCCCAGTCCCAACAGTTTCATGAGCGGGTCTTCTAGTGATGGTGTGGCCATGAAAGACCCATCTGAATATAACCCAGCAACAATCTGGACCCAAAATGACAAAAACCAGCAGCTATTGGGATTACTTGGGATTTCAAATTATGCTCATGGCCTTGGAGTACTCAACCCTGCCCAAATGGCTCCTGTCTTGATATATAAGGGTTCTTTCTCTCTGTTTTGAGAGTAATGAGAGAAAATTGTCTGCCTCATGTTTATCACACTCATTTCCATCTTCTATAAAATGACTGCCATTCACTTTTTAACTATTCCTTTACAAACAACAGCCCACTGGTATAGCTGATATTATAAAAACACTGTAAGTGATGACTGGAGCTAGTCAAACAATTGCAGTTAAGTCAGATTGACAGAAGACAGGATATTGTTCCTCTCCTAACACATTTCAGGCTGATACTAATGTAGCAGGCATGCAATGCTGATTTGACATCCTTTTGTCTGGTTTAGACTTCAGGCTTATTTTCTTCCAGCAGAGTAACTCTGCCCACAGTGTGTTTACTTCAGTGCTAGTTTTCTGTAAACAGAGATACAGCTTTAGCTACATTACATTACTATTTTATGTTATGACATCAGCTATTATCAAGGGTGGACAAAGGTATTTGATCTAGCACCTCTTCACAATGGAACTATTATCAGAATAGAAAATTATACTTGTGCAACCAGTTTTTAGGAGTATAAGCGTTTCTGCATTAGAAGTTCTATAATTACTTCCTTTTTTCTTTCTTTCTTTCTTTCTTTAATCACAGAAATCAACCAAGCCTTTATGTTGACAGGTTATGTTTCCCTGGGGCCTTAAATTACACTCTACACCTGTCTGGAAGAAGATTGTAAAAATCTGGGGGTCAGTCTCTTCTCCCAGGTAACAAGTGATAGAATGAGAGGAATCAGCCTTAACTTGCAAGAGAGGAGTTTGAGACTGGATATTAGGAAAAATCTTTTCATCAAAAAGGTCATCGAGCAGTGGACCAGGCTGCCCAGGGAAGTGATTGAGTCACCACCCTGGAGGTATTTGAAGGATATGTAGATGTGCCTCCCAGGGACATGGTTTAATGCTGGACTTGGCAGTTCTGGATTAGTGGTTGGACTTGATGAACTTAGAGGTCTTTTCCAACCTTAGCAATTCTATTAGTCTATGATAAGGAAAATATTTTTGTCCTCAGTTTCATGATGGTATTTAGAGCAACCAAAACCACTTCTATCAATAGAACATTGTTAAGAACATACGTCATTGTTTTGGGGTATATTTGTTGCCAGTGGAAGTGTATTGATGGCATGAGGAGAAAGGAAACGAACTGGAACATGTTTAGTGACAGGGAGGAAAAAAAGACAAACGACAGTATTGCTATGATTTTATCCATCCACATGATGTTTTGAATGATTGTATTGACAGTGTTTATCTTTGAGAAGAGGAGTAGCTGATATCATTATAAAGCAAAAATATAATTAAGGATATAGAAATGGTGTAATTAGGATCTTTTGTCTTGTATCATTTTGAAATAGCAGGCAAATATTGTGTCACTTTCACAGGTAGCATAAGACAGGAAGAGAGTAAGAAATAACCTTTTCTCACAGAATATGTAGAGCCTGTGAAACTGTCTGACAGATGGCATTGAAGAGACTATCCATATTTGAAAATGGAAATAGAAGTTCAGTAACAAAAATATCTACCATTTAAAAATATATATATTTACCATAATTGATTTTGGAAATATCTGCCTTTTGACTTAATGGTATTGGTCAGCCCACAAGTAATAAAACCAAAGGAATTATTTGTTAGAACAGTCCGTTCTCTTCTGAAGCATCTGCTACCAACGTAATCAAACTAAGCAAGATGGGAAATCATATATAGTGAAAATCTATTGAATCAAAAAGATCAAGAAGAAAACAAAGTACAAAAGAACAGGATTACACAATGGAGTTTTAGATGTAGTTTTAGAATGAAAATGCAAAGGAGAGAAGGAAGGGAAAGAAACACAATGATTTACTAAGATGATTTTGCAGCTGTCAGGCACTATCAAAGTTGCACATCGCTTTCAGTAAAAGTGAAATCATAGGCATAAATGCACCAGGGTATTTCACTCTTCCAAGAACAATTTTGAAGATTTTGTAAAAGTGCCAGGAAACTATGGCCTATATTTACTCCATTTGTTCAAAACTTTGTGGGTTAGAGCTCAGGGCGTGTCCGGTTTTATTATGAAAAAGGTTGACCAATTATTCTGTTCATTAAATTTCTTAACACATCTGCTGTCACAAAATAGTTTATAGACCTGCTCTGAAACCTAACCTTTAAACTGCTTTGTTCTTTTATTTGATCACATACTATAGGCTGGTTATCTTCATTGTATGGACAATGTGCTTCAAAGTAGTGTTTCTGCTGGCTTGGGGCATTATGAAGGCTGATATGCTTTGTTGGGACCAGGTATAAGTGAAAAATCAGTCTTTACATAACATAGAAGAAGTATGGGAGACCTTAAAACAGGTGGTTGACATTTATGGAGAGGAATGATCATGAACAGACACTTACTGGAGCTCTTTTGCCATAAGGAATTACACTATCCACTGCTGGTGAAGGTTGGCAGAGTATTTTCCTTACCTGTTCAAGGGCAATGAACAGATATGGTGTAGCTGTGTATGGCGTCTTCCAGCCTGAAATGGTAAATTTCCTCCTTGTAGTTTGGGATGGTGTCCTGTTCTGCTGTTAAGAGAGACTCATTTATTTGAAAATATATATACTGTAAATGTTTAATCTGGTAACCTACAATAAACAGCACAAATGTATATGTACCTATATATTTATGCCTCAAATAGCTAAATTTTTAGTATTTACTCACTTTTAATTGTCTTATTTTTGTTTATATATATAAGTGCAGTCACTGATATAGAGAAATATAAGTATTTGGTAAAGAGAATTGTATGAAGAACAAAGAAAACAAAAAAATGATGCTATCTTCTCTTTGTACTCATCGTGCTCTTTTTCCATTTCCTCTTCTTCCCTCTGCCTCAACCTGTCACATTTGATCCACTGAAAATAAGTCAGATAACATGCTCTCTGATGATAAGGCTGCAGCTCATACATTAATACAGCTTTATACCATAGCTTTTCCTCAGTATCCTAAAAAAAAAAGTTAATTTCTTTTTATATAGTACTTCTTGGACTAAATTTTGGGTACTCCACAAACCAAAACCCCACTTAAAAATATCCTGTTAGAAGGCCTCCTATCCAGCTGCAACCCATTGCATCCTCCCATTCTATCTCAAGTCCCAGCAACACAGACAAGAAGGTATTTGACTGGACTGAATCTGCCTATGGTCTCTTCATGTGACATTATATTTCTTTCCCCGTCACTTCATATAATTTTCCTGTTTTTCTGCTGATATTTCAATTGAGCCTTTAATTTGTTCTTTTGTTTTCTTGTCTCTGATGACTCATATTTTTGCTGTATTTTTGCTACAATTTTAAAGGCCTTTTAGACCTTCTGCTGTAACACCTATGGAAATGTCTTCTTGTCTTGTGTTTGAATATAATCAAAAGTTAATGGTCTCTCCTATTTTAAGAAGGGTAGGAAGAAGGACCCAGGCTAGTCAGCCTCACCTCAAAGCCTGAGAAGGTGATGGAGCCACTAATTCTGGAAAACATTTCCAGGAATATTAGGCATTTAATATCAGCAAATATTTTGTTACTGTGATGGTGACTTAATTTTGCATCATGGGATCATAGCATCAAAGAATAAATCAGGTTGGAAGGATCCTAAGGAGATTACTAGTCTAACCACCGGCTTAAAGCAAGGTCATCCATGAGATCAGACAAAGTTCCTCAGAGCTTGAAAACCTCCAGGAATGGACACAATCTGCCTCGGTAGCTGGCTGTTCTCATGGTTGCTTTTTCATCAAAAGGAATATATTCTCTTAGAAAACATTCTATTTTGAATTGAAATATCCCAGAAATTGAAACTCTACCACAGGCCTTCATCAATTCTATCAAGGGTTGATTTCTTTTTTTACTAAAAACAATTCTGATTAATTTCAACTCTGAATTTTTCTCCTTTTAATTGCCAGCCACTGCATCTATTTATATTTTTGTCTAGCAGTTTGAAGGACTCTTTGCTGTCATAGTATTTACCTTCCTATACATATGTTGTCTAAACTTTGACTTCTTCTCTCCCTTTCTTAAAGGAAACAGACTGATCTCTTTAGGTCTTTCAGTTAAGGTCTGTTTGCCAGTGCTTTATCTTGACAGAAGTTTTTCTCTATATCTCCTCCAGTTTATCACCCTTCTGGAACAATAAAAACTCGAAATTAATAAAATTTTTCAGAAACAATCCTACAGCACTTCCAGTTATACAGATAATAAAGTTATTTACTCATTAGCTCCCATTTAAACACAGTGATTTGATAAACATCTCTGGTATCATGTTATCCAAGAACTACCATTTCTTTATGGATAACTTGCACATTTAAGCTAAAATGGAGAGTCCTTGGCTGCGCTAATCCTTCTCAAAAAGAAAGGCAGAAGAAACTTAAAAATTTTTTCTCAAAAACTCCAAAGAATTGGGCCTACATTTGACATCACTGGAGTGCATATGCAAAGTGATGTGGTGCTGCTGCCTAATCATAGAGTAAGGCCATAGTCGGGGCTGCTGCCAGAGATAGGTTATTTTGGCTTCCTGGAGGGACAGCTGGGCAGAATCAGTCTTAATTGACACTAGATGTCAGTACTGATCCATGAAAATCCTCCCCAGACTGCCTTTTGTGTGGCTGGAAATAAGGTGAACTGCAGAAAGAAGTTCTGAAAACCTACGTTTGAGCCTCACTTCTAAAGATCCCCTTTCTCATTGGTCTGCAAATTGCATTCCCATGGAATCCCTTCACGTTTCACAGCTATGCAAGCCATCTTTCTCCACATCTTTCTACTCAAATTCATTTAGTCTTCTAAATTAGTCATCTTTTATTATGCTGCAAATATGCAGCATCAGCAACTTATGGTTTAAATTGATTTACATTTAGAAGCCATTCACTAACTACATTTCACATTTGCCAAATGGAAAAAGATGAGATTAAGGATTGATTATTCTGCCACTTAAATTTTCCTTTCTCTGCAATATGAAACTTTCAGATCGATACAGCTGCACAAAATGTAAACAGAGGTCAAGTGTGTTTTTGATACAGGTATGTCGAAAAGGAGAATTTAAATCAGAAAAGACACTCACAGGCTGGTCTTTCTCAGATGGCAGAAAATTCTTGATATGTCCATTCATCAAAACCCTTACTCATTTCTAAAATGTGAACTCAAGGCCACATTTTTTTCTTATTCTCAGGGGAGATTTAATTTTATGTAATGTGGCCCCTGTATGCCTTGCATTGCATGTGCGTGTGTGTGTGCGCACTTTCCCCCCAACATTTCAAACACTTGACAGCTGGGTGAAGTTTTCCTTCCGCCCAGAGAAGGACTTTTTGCATTTCATAATGGATTGCCAGTGCTGCCAGGGCTATTTTCTCTCCAGCTGTGAGAGTGGCTTTTTAAAATGACTCACAAAAGCTGCTAGCCAGCTGCTTCACCTCAGCCTTCACAAGGGCCTTGCATTCTAAACAGGGCTAGTGCTGACTTACTTTAGAAGGGCTCATTTATTTGGATGTTGCAGATGTATTCTGCACACAACGGTTGATCCTAAAGAGACCTCCATTCAAGCAGGTGAGTCATGGGCTTACATCACTGCAGGTGTTGACTTCGCGTTAATGTTGTGAAGAGGAAACATCCCATGTGTTAGTCAGTCACCCTTGGACCCCTTCCAGAAAGCACACAAAGCAATGTATGGACAATATGCTAATTTGTAGCTACTGTATGTATTATATTACTTATAAGACATCTATAAAAATCAGTGCTTACATAGGTATGAAAACAAAAATGTTTTTAATGATGTCCCGAAATGGAAAAAGTAATAAGATGCTTGGTATTTTTGTGGCAATCAAACTTGAATCAAATCATAGAACTATAGCGATTAGAAATTGCAAAGACATAGAGGTCATTCAGGCTTCTTTTACACCAGCTCATACGTGGTACCTGCAATATTTTGCTAGTTTTTATAGGCCGAGGAAAATAAATATTCTTATAATAGTCTGGGATGAACAAGAGCTTTATGATTTGGTGTCAGGCAAGACATGCTTTCACATTTAGACTTGAGGTCAATTAACATACTTCTGTTTCTTGAAAACATAAACATTTCTACCGCAAGCATTGAATTTTTTTAGAGGTAGGAATTGCTTAAACTCTGCTTTTAATTAGTTCAAGTAGTATCTCATTATCGTAAATCATGGCTCATCAGGCATACTCTGCAAACCCCAATCCACATTCCCACTTTTTCCTCTTTTATTGGGATTGTAGATACATAAGGTTTGAGATGGTACCAACTCACATGATTTAAGCATAAACAGCAGAAGAAACCAGGAGTGCCTAAAAAATGGGAGTCAGATAATTACAGTATTCTGCACGAGTCTTGATATCAGTGTGATAACAGCATGCTTGGTGAAATACAAACCTTCTGGGCAGTCACAAGAGCACCAATTGCCTCTCAAAAGCAATGCAACTGTGGGAATGTTTGTCCAGACTAGTGCAGACGAGCCTGATCTCCTCTGCTGCAACCAGTCTGGACAGATGCCAGTTCCAGTCTGGATTCCATGCAGCCGTGCTCTCCACCTGACAACTGTTCCCTTCTTTGCAATATTCTGTTGAACAACTTCTCATGGTTTTCTTGCTCTTCAAGTCACAGAGGAAGACATACCAGCTTAGACATAGTATTTTGGTAACATTGGTAAATGTCTTCTGGACCAGAGTTCTTTCTTGCTTGGCCCATGTGGGACACAAGAAGTGTACAGTGGACCTGTCCACATAGACTCGGATAGTTAAAAATGTTGTAGAAGCTTTTTTCACCTACATTTGGTCCCAGCCTCCTTGAGTCCCTTCCTAGTGTTTGATAAATCCATCCATATTCTTCTCAGGACAACAAATCTCTGAAGGCAACTACATTTAAATTCTGAATGTGCAGAGGCGATTCAGCTGTGAAACAAGTCTAGAAACCTACCATCACTGATCCCATGAAAGTCTTTTAGATTTTGCTCAAACTTGAGTAGTACAAAATCATCATCCATGCAAACAAAATGAGCCTCTGTGCATTCTCAAAGTCCCTTTAAGCCTAATGAAGGCCACTCAAAAGCAAAAGTGCTTCCTATAGATGACTGACTACAGGGTTTTTGGCTGCTAGCTTGGGGCTTTTTCACAGTGCCAAAAGACCACCCATCACTGAAACATGTTGCAACACCCACATTTCAGACAGGTTATTTTTAATCGATTTTATAAGGAATAGGTGGGTGTGACCCAGCAAGTAGACTGCAGTTGTGCAGGAGATCGGATTAGATGGACAGAACTGTTTCTTCTCACCTGAAATCTAGAACTCCAAGTAATTTTTTTACCAAAAGGAAAGCAGGAGTTGAGCTCTCCATTGCTATGTCACACTGTTTGGGTCAGAAATCAGGAGTAATAATTTCTTTTTACTTTACAGATAAAGCAGGGTGAACTCAGAGGAAATGAATATGATGAGAGAGTGAGAAGATTGTAACAGTTTTATCCTGAGTCAACAACCCGGACTGCTGACACTTCTAGTTTTCACTATCTGTTATTCTGACAACTGAACCTGTTCATTGCCACTGCTGGCAGTTCTCTGCACAGTGTCTAGAACTGCTATTAGCAATGAAGAGAGAACATTTTTCAATTGTAATGAAATCTTTTTTGCCTCAGATTTTTAATGCTTATTAGATGTTTTTCTCAGAACCTATTTTTCACTATGGATTTTTACTGTTTATGTTTCTATTAGTCTTTTCATGTGGTCAATAAAAAAATCTCAAAAATCAATGCCCTTTTCCTATGTCCATAACATCTGTAAATACCGCATATGTACTTCTGACCTAAACTTCTGTGTATATCCACCATATCAATTGCTCTGAGTATAGTTGGTCTTAAACCTGACAGTGTCTACCATTTATTTTTTTTCACAATACATTTTCATATCCCTTTCATATCCTGTCTTTTCATATTCTGCTTGCTAGGATACACCAATTATGTGCAGAGCTTGGTGGTCTCCCTTTTAAGAAAGAGGGGGATGTTTTCTAGGTGCTAATGAAGAAGAAGGCAGCTGACACAAAAACCCTGTTAAACTGGGACAGCCTTCACTTTGTATTTTTCTTTGGTCCTCCTCTCTTCATCTTGCCAACACCTTGCCAGCATCCAGCCATAAAATTTTTTCATTTTTAATACAGGCAACTGAAGGAAACCAAAGTCTCCTACATGAAGTGTTTTCAGGCTGGTCACATCTTCAGATGTAGTCTTCTTCAAAAGTTTTTGAGCCATCAGGGATTGTGCCACTGGTGAACTTCAAGGTACATAGCTCAGTGGAGGATTAGCTAAATTCTCCAGTTGGCCTCTAAAATTCATTGGTATGTCAGCCCTGACAAGACATTTAAGGAACTTATACAGTACAATGATGCCTTGAATATAACTGCAGCTACACAACATAAACATTGTGGAGTGACTTCTTATGACATATTGCTGCAATATAAGATAATGTAGAAGAAGGTTTTCTCCCTTTGAAGCAACTCATGACAAATCTTTCTACCAGAAAATGGGCCAGGAGGGTGAGAGAAAAAAGTCACAATATAAGGCATTTCATAACTTCCACAAACCTCTGTTATAATTACTGTTTATTTAACTCACAACATCTCTTTATTCATAGTCTGCACTGTATATCACACCCTTTCTGACCTTGTTTAAATCTGCCCAAATAACATTAGATGAATTTGGTGAAGGAACCTATGCTTCTCAGTCTTAAATCAGAAATATTATTATGGGGGAAGAGATTACTGGTTTATGTATTTCGTTTCTCAATCCTCAATCAAATTTAGAACTTCATTCCTGAAGTTCCTCTTTTTTTTTTTTCCAAAGAAAAACAAACAGTGGCCCACACTAATGCCTGAAAGATCCTTTTAAGACATCAAATTCCCACTGACATGTAAATGAACAATTTTCATTTGCCTGGTGTAATGTATACAAAAGTGATTGATCTACATAAAAGAATGTGATTTCTAAATGTTTTCTATGGCCCCAGCTGTTCAATGCTCTAAACATGTGGAGAATATCAAGGACAAAAAACTACAAAGTATGTGATTTTTTTTCCCAATACAATGATTAAATTATATAGCACAAGAGGTTTCCTACTGCCATATCAGAAAAAAACTCATCTAAAGCCAATAAAACAGAATAGATCAATGGATATTTCATCATAGGAAACCCAGCTGCAAGATAACAAAATGGACTGCATTTAGCCCTTCATCTCTCAAACAGCTGACACTGAAAGTGGGCAGCTGTGACTTTTTGGTTGTGCTGTTTGTTTATTTCATGGAAGTCAATTGCCTTTGAGAATGTAGTAAATACTAGAGTATTAATCACTTACTTGAGGGAAAGAGGTAGACAGTTGCTGTTTGCTTTTTTCCCTTTTTTGATTTCTTAAGATACTTGGCACATAGTATTTAATATGACCTAACTATAGAAGAAAGAAAAACAAAAAGTAACATGCTTGCAGTGTGGTTTGCTGAACACCCACATTAAATGTGCTCTGTAGAATTTACAATAATAACTCATTCTGGTTACAGGAGAAATGATTTCTAAAAACAGATTTGAGGAACTTTAAAAGCTCATATATTGATTTCACAAATCATAACAAGATTAATTTTTAATAGATTTTCTTTCCCTTAAAAGAAAATACTTAACACATTCCTTACAAGATGAAGAAAATTCTGTTGGTGGAAGTTTCAATATATGTGAAATATTCTGGTGAGCATCCACAAAGCTCTTCAAACAAGTCTGATATGTTTCATCAACACTTGGGAAGAAAATTTTAAAATAATTCAATAAAAATTTTCCCATACCTGAAATCTTGACAGGAATATGGTGGCAAGGCAGTAATACAGTGTGTCCTTGGATCCACCATACTGGCTGGTTCTGTGTAAACTGTTGCTCTATGTAGCAATGCACAAAGTGAAATATCTCAGTCAGGAAGTCTCCAGCATTGATCTTTGGTTGTGCTCATCCCAGATGATTTGCAGTACTCGAGTTAGACATGACTACAAAGTTAGGTCTTTTTGCAATCACTGGTGATACGTTAATTTTACATACTGTGGAAATCAGCATAAATGATGGGCACTGGAGAGATAAGAAAACAACAGAAAACCAGCAGTTTTCTGAATTGGATGTGAATTGACATCAAAATTAGGTTTGAATTTTTATCAATGGAAATTATTAACTTTGGGAACAAATTACTGAGGATAATGATGGGCTGTCCCTCCCATTTCCCAAAGTGCTCCCATCAAGACTGACAGCTATCTTTTCACAAAGATGTCCTGGGGTGACAGTATCATATCACCACTGTCATGTATTCCTATCATCAGTGGACCTTTTTCAGTATGGAACTATGTTCCTGCCTGGAGGACAACGGAGTTCCTCCCAACAGACTGTACATAAAATAAGGTGACTCCCCTGGGATTTTTCTTCTTCCCAGCTGCGGTGTACAAGGTCGGCATGGTGAGGAGAAGGAGAGGTTTTGTTTGGTTTTTTTTTTTCCTTTGTCTTTTTTTCCCCCTTCTGCTTGCCTTTTTGACCTTCTTTTTTTTTTTTTTTGGTGCCTTTTTCTTTGTTTTTTTGGACCTGTGCCATCACCTGGAACTGAGGAGGGGA
>VZRZ01008555.1:2491098-2563831 GCA_013398175.1 Climacteris rufus
GGGGGGAGGAAGGGGGCAGGGTGCGGTGCTGGTGAGAGCTGCCTTCTCTTTTGGAGGGGGTTTCCCCCGGCTGTTATCTCAAATGATGACCAATACCTTCAGTGGACATAAACAGTGCTTCAGCTGAGGACTAGGTGTTAGGCTCCAAAAAACTGAAATGACATTGTTCTTGTAAGATATATTAGATGTCACATTATAGGATCAAGTCACACTACAAGATCTCATGGTTTCCCTTAAGCTGTTCAAGTTCACTAGTCTCTGAAGTCCCATCCAAATACTGAACATCAATGCATCCTTCTGATGTAGATATTGTTATTCCCTTACAGATCCATTGGGGTAAAAGCAGAGCAAGAATTCTCCAGATATATGTGCCAAAAGTTGATAACTTACTTAGATATATGAAGGGAAAAAGTATTTCAGCCTCTCTATTAATCTAACCACCATAATAGAAACAGAAATATTGATTTAAAATGCAATCTAACTTTGAACTCAAATTTGAAAGCATTATGTATAGGATATAAAAATACGTGCCACATGTTTTCAAAAGTCTCAGTATGTACTTGAAATGCACTACAAGGCTAATCTGTCCATGCAAAAATAAAATTTGAAGTATCCTAAACCCCCTGTCTAAGATCTATTAATATCTGTGAACCTGCTCAGATACAAAACTATGGATCATGCTGGAATCAGATTCACATTTTTGTGAAGACCTGAACAGATACAGAAGCCCCTCAAATTGCCTGCACATGAAACTTCCGAAGGTGCTTTTTTTGTAACCCTCTCCTACTTCCTCCGTATTGTATTCCATGTCTTTTTAAATATGAGGGATTTCATACCTGGATGCCATATCCACACTCTCATCTCACCAATTCTGTAACTAAAAATGAAGTTATCCCATATTTAATCACTAGTCTTATTACTGTTCCTAGAACTGGGTATGTGCTCTTCATTTTATATTTATATTAAATTCTATATTTAAAATTATAATACATTCACAAAAATTTCTGGTGTATTTTCTTTATCCACAAAGGTCATGCTGTAGATACTGACCTTCTTTTTTAAATGTAGAGAAGATTTGTCTGGCACTACATTTACTTACTGAATTTTAAATTGCTCCAACAATATAACAGCAATAAATATAAATTCACTTTGTTCACAGAATTTCCAAAGCATATATTAAAGTAAATCTTACAGTATACATTGGTTACATATAATTTAAGTGCATAATTGTATAATTCACCTATGTGACGGTGACATATTTATTAAGTAAAGTAGATTAACTCCTTATCTGAACACAGCAGCATTTCACATGTAGCTTATGGTAATTGATGTTCTTGCAAGTAAAAGTGCTTGCTAATTATTTTTCTTTTCTTGTCCTAAAGAGAGAAAAATTCAAGTAGTTTAATTTATGAAATAATTTTTTGTGTTAGGTTAATGCCAAACTGCATTACATTCAGCTAATTTGTTGCCAGGTTCAATCCCTTATACCTTTTCACTACTGATAATGGAGCCAAATTTGTTGTCAATCCAGACTGAACTGTCTATTCTGTCAATATGTTCCTCAAACATACCCTGAAGGAAGTGTTTTGTTGTTCACAGAAGTTTTATGTCAAGCATTAGCATTTTTCAATATCCTATATCTGAAAGTCCTGCCTGAAAACATGTTGATGAAGACTGCAGTAGTCTTCAGAGAGAAGGTCTGTATTTTCCACATATAAGCCCTGTATGGAAATCAAGCAGGGCGAGTTTATGCAGATTGTAAATGTTTCTAGTGTGGTCCCACTGTGACCAGCACCTGATAAGGATGCTTGAAATTCCTTACATCATACTACATAAGTGTTCAAAATTCAGATATGAATCTTAAATAAAATATACATCTGAGGAGGGGGTGTATAAAACAGAATATAGACAAGTCTAATGCAGAATTTTTGCCCTGACAGAAGTGTTTGTTCCAGGTATTTCCAGAAGTTGGTGTTTTAGTTTGGGTCTTACTAGAGGTATCATGCAGAAGAAGAAGAACCAGAGATGAGTACTAACTACTCCTAAAAGATATTGTCTCTCTATATTTTCAAATAAATAATATTTCTCAGCTTTCAAAACTGTATTATCTAAAAAGTTTATGGATTGGGATGAACAAGGGACTTCAGTGCCAGTAATGATCCAGCCTGTCTGAGGCAAAACACAAGAATGATTCAATCAAAGCTCTGTATAGCTGTGTAATGGTGTTAGAGATCTGACAAGTCAGTCCAGTCTCTCAGCAGACATTTGGCTGATGCATGCCTTAAATATCTCTGTGTACATAGACATATGTGTGTATACAGATAAATATATATTCTCTGAAGTGTAGAGTTCAATAACTGATTTGATTAAGTAAAATCCTGTGATCTGCCTTCTGGCTTTGTAATTGTCTTTTAGCTTATCTAGAACTTGGCATCAGCATGCTCATGGTGCCTGGGTAGCAGCACTTTGAACACCTGGGCTGCAATTTACCTGCACGGCTCTGTTCAGGCAGAATGGATAAGAACTAAGCCAAAAACTCTTCCCAGCACAGACGAAGATGAAGCATTCATCATGAGGCTCAAGCATTTAAAGTGGTTTCAGTCTTTCTGTCATGCCCTTCAGAAGCACCTTTCTCTGTTCATTAGTAGTGCAAGGAATTTTAGGTACTTGTTTTACAAGCTACCTGAAATAGAAGCACAGAGTAGGTACCAAAATAAAGAAGACAAGACCAATGCTCAATGATATTCCCAGAACAATGGAGTACTTCACAGAAATGCAAAACCTATAGCAGACACTGGTATTCATAACTTTGTATTCCCATCTTTTGTGAAGGATGACAGTAACTAGTTAATCTGTAAAAATCTGCTGTTTCCAATGATTTCTTCACTTTTTATTTGGTGGTTGGTATTTTGCATTGGTTTGCTGGGCCTTTTTTAATTTTCCTCAAAACAGGCACAGTTGTCTTAAATACAAGTTTTATGGGACAAAAGTCATGTTTTCTTCAGTTAGCTTCTTCCAGTCTTTTTCCATTATTTTTCCATTCTGCCACACTGCAGACTCTTGTGATAATATTATTAGCCAGGTACTCAGCTTAATCACTCCCTTGCCATATGTACATATGCAGTGTGCAGTCTCTCCTCTTCTCCCCACACATGTACATGTTTCAGCAAAAGCTACCTCTTAATTGCTTTTGTTTATCATAGTTTTGGTACAGCATATGGCTTCCATTTCCAGAACTTCCACATGGAAAATTCCACACTAAACTCAAAAATGTTCTTCTTTTTTTCATGTCAGCCAAATAAAACAAACAGAAAAAAAAAGGTTCCAAAACCATTTAGATTTTAAGGGAGAGTATTCTGCTGTAAATTAGGAGGCACTCGTGATTTATGAATTAAATAAAATTCAGAAATTTAGTCTTTGCAGCAAACTGAAAAACATTGGATTTTTACATTTTCCACATTTCTTTCTCTTTCTTTATTTCAGGGTTTTTGTTATTATTGCATTTGTTGTGCTTTCTATGTTTTGTTTATGCCAAATCTAGAAAGAGGCTGTTGTCCTTCACAACCCTACCAGAGCACTACTCACAAAAAGTGACCACTAGGACTGGGGACAGGCACTCTGGAACTGTTCAGTTCTAACAGAGGTACAAAATTGTGTGGTTCTGGTTCATCTTAGCACAGAGTGTATCCAAAAATCCAGCACTGCTGTGGTGGAATACACCTGGAATGCAACTGGAATGTAACTAGGTCTTACTCTGAAGCCTGTAGGATTGATCAATTTATGTTTATATTTGGTACACATCACTTCTTGGTTGCAAGATGATCGGCTAGTACTCTTCTCTGAGACCTTCCAAAGCTGCAACTGTTAAAGTAATACTTGTAATTAAAAACAAACAAACAACACAATAAAAACCCCCACCAAGCAAAAAAACCACCACACAAATCTAAGCTGTAAAAATTGAAGTATCCTTTTGTGCTTTGTTTACGGCCATAGTAGACTGCACATGAGAGAGGGAAAACAGGCTTGGAGAACCATCCTCACTTGAGGATCTCTCTCTCTCACTCTCCAAGTGAGAGAGTCCACTGATGCTTTTGAAGATCGGAAAGCTCTTGCTTCATCATGAGATAATGTAAGGGATTTGGTCATGATCAGGAGTAGGGTTTCATCTGAAGTCATGTAAGTATACAGCTCCAGGTGTTTTAAAACAGATGTCATATGCACAGTAAAATAAATCAAAAAATCTGTAAGGATACTTAACTTGCAATGGTGGCATATAGAGCATTCACTCAACTTGGGAGTTTCTGAAAACTTCTTTTTTATTTGTCATGGTGTAATTATGAAAATATATAAATTACATATTGAAGGTAAAAAGGACTATTGCAGAATCTGCACAACAATGAAGATTGTTCTCTTATGTCATGAACAAGTCTTGAACATAACAAAATGTATCTCTCAGATGCACATTTTCTGTCTTTCCTTTTTTAAAGTTAAAAACATCTACACTACTGCCTTAAATCTCATTCATCCCTGAGACTAGAGCTATCTCTGTCCATAACGTCATCTGAAGGGTAACCAAAAATGAAGTCTACCTCTTCTATTATTATTTCCAAAGACTAATCACTTTCACTATTGTAAGTGTGTGGGTTTTTCACAAGTTGAATTAATCTGCCTTTAGGTACAGACTTTGTTTTTTCTCAAGTCTTTTCAGGCTTTTCTCACAAGTCTTACATTAAGGAAGTCTGAAATGTGCAATATTTTCTCCACATGAAAATATTTATCATATTCTACAGTCTAAATCAACACTGGATACATTTGATGAAATAAACAGGTCAAGTTCCCCCGCGTGTCCCACTGTAAAGTTTTGTTCCAGTTCTGTCACAATTCTGTGGCATCTTTCTTCACTTTTTTCCATTTTGCAAGATAATTTTAAAAATATTTCCTATTTTTGGTAAATATTTTTCAGATGGTAGAGAAAATAGCTTTTAGCTTAGAGCATTAGCTCAACATTAGCTTATAATACTTATTTACTTATATATAAAAATATTTAAAAATCTATTATATACTTATATATTATATATATATTGCATATACTTTATAATATAGATTATTATATATTTTATTGTGTACTTCTATATAAGAATATATATATATTCCTATAATACTGGTATAATATAAACACATAATAGGAAATACTTATATATAAAAAAATGCACACCCTAATAACTTTTGTCAAATTGCTGACTTTTAGTTACTTTCACATGTAACAAGGCTACATACAAGTAACTTCCTTAAATTGAACCATGGCAGATCTGTACCAGTCTCTGTTTCAGGCAGTCACACTGCAGCTCCTTATGCTGAGAGAAGCAGTCACAGTGCCAGTCAGCCTAAGCATCGTAGAACCACAGCACAGTTTGGGTTGGGACTGGTCTTTAAAGTCATCTATTCCACTCCCCGTGTCATGAGCAGGGTCACCTTCCACTTGATCATGTCACTCAGAGCTCTGTCCAAAGGGACTTGGAATGATTCCAGGGATGGCACACCTCCAGTGCCTTCACTACCTCTCTGGGAAACCCATGCCAGTCTTTCACCACCCCCATAGTAACTTCTTCCTAATATCTATTCTGAGACACAAATGCTCTGCATCTTCTGGCCTAAGGTTTATGGATTGTTTCTGGTTATTTGGTGTTGTGGTGCCTCTGGTTGCCATTTTTGGTTCCAAATTATAACGTGTAGAAGGGTTATGTCCAATCTTGCATCCCCTCTCCCTTGAAATATTGGCTAGTATGCTTTGTATCAGCTTGCCTGATGGTAAAGCTGATGGGGTTTGATAGTATTTGCAGTGAGTTTTAAGATTTGACCAATTAACATTTGTAGTAAATACTGCAGTCCTCTGAACAAAGGCACAGAAAAACAGGTGCCATTTTCATCTCCTGGGATTTACTAGGGTTGGTGTCACTGAGTGTCACAGAGTGCCTCCAAGAGCACTCTGACTTAATAAGGAGCAATGAATATGAATGGTATTTAGTTTAAACAATATTAACAATCTTTCTTTAAAGAAAAAATGTCTTCATCTGTGTGCAAAATTTAAGTTGGAAATTAGCTGTGGAATTGTTCTTTCAAAGTAGAGAATATTGGCATCTGAATTATGTCCCAAGAAAGCACAAGGTGCTCATTGCCTCCAAAACTGAAGCCAATCACGTGCACAATGAGTGTGAAAGTCTGGGAGAATCCAATCTTATTTCCATTGAAGAGATTCAGAGATTCCTTATGATTTTAATGACAAGAGTAATATTAAAGAGGTTGGACAAACACAATCAAAACGGAATTGAAATGCTGAATACAGTCAATGTTGTTTTAACAACACCTTTGTATTCACCTTGTTCAACTGTCTCAAGCTCAAAACAAAAACAAATTACTTTTCTTTGCATCCCCTCACAACTCTGGATTTAGGAAAAAAATGCTCGATGAAGGGGATGCTGCAGTGTCCCAGTGACAATCAAATCCATCCATTGAAAGCATTTAAATGAATGAGAAAATTAGAAAATCATATTTAGGATCAATTGTCTGCCTATTCAGACATATGAGAACATAAACGTGTATCACAATCTCTAGCCAACTTTTTCTGAATCTTTCACTTTATATAAAAATATACTTGAGTCATGTTTGAATTTTTATTCATTTTCTCCTGACTTCTAAAGCAGTGCATGGAAGGTGGAAGAAAAAGAATGTTATAAAAGCACCAACCTGATAGAATGTCACTAGGGAAAAATATAACATGGAGCAGAGATAATAATAGCCTGTCTGTCCTTCAGCAATGGGCTACAATAAAAGTTGAGAATCCTAAGTGAGAATAACTATTTAAGCCTAATCACCTTGACATATAATGAGATTGAAAGGGGATGGGAGACAGAAAGAGTGGAATCAAAGTTCCTGCTTATTGAAATGCTCCTTTTAACAACAGCATTTATTTCACCTAGGCTGAATAAAAACTGTGACTTACCACAGGCTGTCTCCAGAAAAGCAGCAATTTCTAATGAATGGGATTTTTTCCCCTGCTCACATTTTTAAGCGGATCTGCATAAAAATATGAGAACCCAGAAAACAATCCTCTACAAATTGAATTTCTTTAAAAGAAATAAAACATAAGTGAAAAAAATAAATGAAACAGCACCATTATTTGGATTACATTTATCTTTAATCCACTTTGTCCTCTATATGAAATACAGTATGAAGACATCTGCCAATATTTTAAAGGCTTCTGCCTGTGTCTGAATTATGTTTTTAAATTAGACCCTAAAGCTGCATTCTAATGCATTACTTTCATTTACTGGAGTATGCATATACTATCATACTACTCCCATGACATTCTTTATTTAATCAGTCTGAGAGCTGTACAGACCCCTATCTATTCCCACATAAATCTCTGCCAAATACTGCTGACTTTTAGATTTAACCTCACTGGCAATGAATGACCTCCTTGGGAAAAAAAAAATTATAAAATGGACAAATATTTTAGGGGAAGAAGCAATCTTTTTGGATAATCAGTGGAAGGTATGCAAATCTGCCTAGTTCAGAATGGAGGTGGTGTCCTTGTGGTGAATAGGAACTGCTGCAGTAAACAACTTTAGCCTTTCCTATTAAAGGTTAGGGAGAGTGATTGATGTGTTTGACAAAGAAATATAAGGTTAGGAGCAATAAAGGCAATCTGTTCTTTATACAATAAGTACATGAAAAGCAGTACGTATACTAGGTATTCTCTAGTTGTTTTTGGTGCACCTGCTATTTCAGAATAATAAATGGAGCTGTGTCCTGTTGCAGCCTGTGCAGGTAGGAAGAATCACTGTTATCTCACTCTATTCTCTGATCATCAGTGCTTTAAAGCAGAAGAGTCTCCTAATGAGGCACTGCTTGAGCCTATTTTAACTGTTCCACTCATTTAAGTACAATGTTTTGAAGAAAAGCAACACAAGGTTTCAGGTAAGGATATTAGAATTTTAGTCCTGTCTTGGGTTAAGATTTCCAGAAGTATAAATTGAGGATATATCATGGCATCATGCTAGTTATATCTGTTGGTAATGTTTAGGACTTATGTATACATTTTCTATAAGATTCTATGTGTAGTTACATTGTCTTAAATTGGGATAAATACTCCTTTAGACCACCACTACAAATCTTAATTCAAATTATCTATGCCTTTTAGTTCCTTGTCTTCCAGTGAGCTCTGAAAGCACAAATTCCTGCCACCAACCTTCATCCTCTACAGTGAAGAAAACCACAGATGTCACTGTAGGTCTATTAAATTACACATTCACTACAGATAGTTCACTGTGGAATCTGGACTTCTGTATTGAACGTGTCGTATTAACATTTCCTTTATAGCACAATTGACTCACAGTACACACTAGTGACTTAATAGCAACAATTACACAAGGAAACACAAGGAAATTCACAAAAATAAGCCTGCTTTTATCAGTCAAATAAGTTGGGGTAATGTGTTTTCCCCCAATGCATACACCTTTTCTTACATTTAAGGCAATACCAGACAACACAGGCATCTTGCAATACTGATAGCAGCTAGTTCCTGGAATGCAGAAGACAGGGGTAGAAAGGACTTTGAGATATTAATTAGATTTTTCTCTATTTGAAAACAGGAGCAGATATACCAGAACTGTTTCTGATAATTGTTTTTCTGACATCCAGAAATGGGACTTTGGTAGTTTTCTGAAACAATCTGTTTTTCTATATCACAATCTTCTGCACTTAGGATCCTCCCAAAGTTTCTGATTTTAGTAGACCATTTCAAAGTATTTTAGATCATTTAAACTAACTAATATGACTGACTCCTTTTTTATTTAATAGAAAAATATTACCTCTAACCACAAAATATTCCTGACTTTTTGAACCTAAGTCACATTTAAACTCTGGAAGATAGGTTTATCCAAGGTAGATCTAATACTACCAATAAAATCTGAAGGAGTTCTTAATTGGCAGGGATTTAGGTAACGCATGTATATGCCCAGGGCCACAGAAGAGCTTATACAGCTCATGCCCTAAAACTCCCACTGTTGTTGTCCTCCTGCAGTGTAATCATAAAACCACAGCTGCATATCAGGATATTTAGCTGACACTTCCTTTTCTATGGTGAATATACAATAACCATAATCAAGGACTTTGGTTTAATGGACTCATGCTGAAACTGGAACATCTTCTTCAACAGTTTAGCAAACTGGCCTCTCTAGTGATCAACCTCATCTGCAGAACTAAGTTCTCACAGCTGAAATTAGGGTCTGCCTGTGTGTTAAATGTTTCTCTTTGAAAGGACCTGACCTTGGGGGAGGAAGGTGGTGCACAGAGGAATTTCTTATGCCTAGCAAAGTTCTCACTAAAAGACAGTTACTAGTGATGAATTTCTGAGCTGCCTGTACTACCTGTTAGAAACAGAGGAAAGAAAGAGCTTACTTGCTGTGGGGCTCTGGTGTCACTCAGAAAGCAATCACTAATTTGGTGGAAGAAGGGTGGAAGCTCCATCTGTAATCACTCCTCAATTGCAGCTCACTTTCATCCGTACTTCACATCAGACATGAATGGGAATCATAGAATCATTTGGATTATAAAATGCTGACGAGTCCTCCGCTAAACCAGGTCCCTAAGTGCCTCCTCTGCTTGTCTTTTAAATATCTCCAGGGCTGGTAATTAATGCACTTCCCTCGGCAGCCTGTTCCAATGCTTAACCATCATCCTTTCTGTGAAGAAATGTTTCCTAATATCCAAGACGTCCCTGGCAGAACTGAGCTCTTTTCCTCTTGTTGCCTGGGAGAAGAGACCAAACTCCACCTGGCCACATCCTCCTTTCAGGAGTTGTAGAGAGTGATAAATTCCCCTTTGGGCCTCCTTTTCTCCAGACTAAATACTCCCTCCTCCCTTGGCCTTTCATCACAGAGCTTGTGCTCGAGACCCTTCAGCAGCCCTGTTGCTCTTCACTGGACATGGTACAGCACCTCAATGTCTCTGAAGGATCCAGAACTGGATACAGGGTTTGAAGTGTGGTCTCACCAGTGGCAAGTACAGGGGGACAATCACTGCCCTGATCCTACTGGCCACACTATTGCTGATACTGGCCAGGATGTCATTGGCCTTCTTAGCCACCTATGCACATGCTGGCTCATGTTCAGTTGGCTCTCCAGCAGCACTTCCAGACCCCTTTTGCACCAGGCAGTTTTCCAAATACTATTCCCCAAGCCTATAGCACTGTACAGGGTTGTTGTGACCCAAGGACTCAGCACTTTGTGTTGAACTTCATACCATTGGCCATAGCCCATCCATCCAACCTGTCCAGAACCCTCTGCAGAGCCTTCCTACTCTTCAGCAGATCAGCACCCACGCTCAAATTGGTGTCACTTGCAAAATGGCTGAGGGAGCCCTCAATCCCCATGTGCAGGTCATTGTTAAAGATTTTAAACATAACTGTCCCCAATACCAAGCTCTGAGGAACACCACTAATTACCAGCTACCAACTGAATTTTACACCACTCGCCACCACTCTTTCGACTTGGCCATCCAGCCAATATTTTTATCCAGCAAAGAGTACTCCCTTCAAGCCATGAACAAATACACCTTATTTCTCATTCTCACAGTCCTCTGACCATAGCGATGGCCACAGACCTTTGGCTTAAGTGTTCAATAATTTAGGTATATTGTAAGCTGGGACCTAGCCTTGGACTCAAGGAGGGTTTCAGAGATTTCTAGCTTAGTAGCAATCATCAGCACACTGTTTTAGAAAGCCTGAACCTCTTCTTCTGCCTTCAGTGTTTCCTTTCTTTCACACTGTGCACACATTCAATCTCACCTCTTTAAATCTTCCATTTCATCATCTTTTTTCTTCTTCAGAGCATAAATCTACCCAACGGTCTTAACATAAATGCCTGTCCTCTGGACTGAACCCCTCTTTACAGCTTTACACATCTCACAGAAACAGATTTATTTATTTCAGTAGGTTTATCCTCTGAAGCCAGGATTTTTCAGTTTAGATTCAACTCTCAGGAGAGAAACTTGCAGCACAAGTCATTATATATATCCAGGCAATGACTCTCAGCTGCCAGAAAATTACAGGCCAATGGGACATTGTTGTAATCTCTGATTTCAACTGGTCCATGCACTTCCAGTGGCTGTGCATAAAGAGACTCAGAATTCATTAAGTTTGTTGTGAAACGAAGTGTTTAATATCTGTAATTCTGGAGGATCAATAGGATGTTAAATTGGGTGAAACTTGTGCAGTTTCAGAGAAACAGCCGCATCACATATCTCAAAAGAACTCACATTTTCAATGTAGCACCACGATTTTGAAACTATTTCTATGTTTCAGGCTGATGAGAGTTTTTCATTGTTGTCATTGATTTGCTTTTTAATGAACAGCTTCACTATGCATGGTAAGAAACTGCTGCAAAAAAAACAAACAGCTGCAATGTTCATGAGTAGAAGCATTTCTTTTACTGATAGGTTATCAACCACAACCATATTATTTGAAAAGGCTTGTCAGCAAGAAAGTTTCCTTTTATACACCTCACTTGCACTTTCATGTTATTATAATGCAAGAAGAAAACCATGTTGTATTTTGTAATAGCTTATTGTTTACTATGGGTTCTTCTGTCTACTTGGGTACAAATTACCTGGTTCATTGATTTAAATACATTGAAAATAGTGACTGCACTCTTTGTTTTTTTTTCTGTGCAGTTGCTATTAGAGTGGTCTCTGTCCTTTCCTTGACAGGGTGCCAGGGCCCTGAGGACACCACCAGCACCGAGTGTCCCTGACCAGTCTCCTCAAACTGTCCCTCACCTTGCGCATGTTCCAGGAAGCAGTGTCAACCCCCCAGGGCCATCAGTCCCTGCCCAGATTTGACACAGCAGGGCTGGTCTCCAGTTCACTGCAGTCCAGCCCTGTAGTAGCTGGGCTTTTCCACCAAGCCCCATCCACCCAAGGCCTTCTGTGCCCATCCCCAGGGAGGTGCTGATGCCTGGGGCAGGAGCACCTTATCTTTCCCCAGCTCTCCTGCTGCTGTCTGAGGTGGTGCATCATGCCTTGGCTGTGTGAGTAATTAGTAGAAAATTATACTCTTTGCCTCTGACATGTTTTCTCTATCTGAGTAGGGGTAAAAGTATCGAGTCCAGGATGGGTTCCTTGGCTCAGGAAGCAAGGAGAGAAGTGCCCTGCTAGCAGAGACAGGCTATCAAGAGGCAGACTGTATCAAACAGTGGTTTTCTGTATTCCCTAGAATTTCAAGTAAATAGAACTTGTGGATTTTTAGGTATGCTGGTGCTGCTGAGCTAAGGCATAGATGATGAGAAGTTATAAATAATTTTGAACAGTTTTATAAAGGAAAATTAATGAAATAATGCATATGAATATGAATACAAATAACACATACAAAATGCATATAGTTATTTGGAAATTTCTTTGAAAGTTTCCACTTGAAAATTATCATCTTTCTACAGCAATTTAGGACAATGGTATAGTTCTATATTATCTCAGCCAGATTGTTTAAAAAAGCAAACTACAACTCTTTAAGGCTTGAGACTCTAATGGCCTTGTTTCTTAAAAGTACTTATGTAGTTGCCTTGAAGGCTGAAAGAAGATGAATTTTTGAGAATGTTGTCTGAAATAAATTGTAAGGAATATGTCATTGCTAGTATGAGAAAATATACATTCCATTCTATTTTAAATGGAATATATTCCTGCTGGGGTACATGTGTTTTGTGCCATGCCTTGCAAATTAGCAAATTAGAATTTGTTACTCCATCACCTGGTACCCCTTTCTTGAAAAAGGATTCTGAAATTCAGGAGAACATGAGAAAAATGGATCATTGCTTTTTTAGTTGGTTTAAACATTTTTACCTTGTAGGTGGCCAAAAATCTCTAGAAATTATATGGTATCCCAGTGAATTCTTTGCAGTTACACTTCACCACAAGGGACAGGTCTGGAATGGAGCACAGCAGAGGAGTTTTACCAGCAAGGAAGCATCCATATTGTACAATAGAAACAGGAGCATAGGGAAAGCAGTAACACTGTTGTCTCCAGTCAGGATTTAGGAAAAGTGCACTTTTCCCTTTCATTGCTCTTCACTTTGGTTTTTTTCCTGTGGATCTGTGAAATAAAAGTACTAATAAGAGACAAATCTACATTTGCTATAAACCAGTAATGAACCTGTGCTTTTTGTCTTTGTGGCTGTGGTGGTTTGCATGAAAAAAGTTCAGACAAAGGGTGTTTTAACAGTTTGTCATGAAGAACAGAAGACGGCAGCAGAGGCTGTGAAAGGAATATGGAGCCAAATGCTTGCATTATCCTATGTCTTATTAATCATAAAATGAATCAAAAACATTTAAGCAATTTCTAAGTCTCTACTCTGAGAGCATACAAAATAAAATTTATTTTCCATAGGCTCTGCCCTGCATCTTGCTGCCAGTCTAGACATGATCCCCTCTAAGCTGTAAATCACAATAACTGTGGTTAACTTGTGATATACTCCTCTGAGACAGTTTTTCTCAAAATAGTAAATATCATTTACTATAAGTCTCTTTGTTCTTCATTGCCACACTTGATAATTGTATCCTGGTGAAGCAGAAGCAATTTCCCATGATCAAAATACCATTGCATAATGTAGTAAATGTTAATAAGTATTATTAAAATAGAATGACATATTTTCAAGGCCAGAAGGATCTGGTCTTATAATTTAGTCTGAACTCTTGTTTAAGAAATGTCACATAGTCCCCAGTTTGTCACAGCTGAGCTCTAATTCCTGTACAGTCAAATCAAATTCAACAACTGAGCAAATAACTAACTTTTTTTTTTTTTAAAGCAATAGGTATGGAAAATTACTTTGATATTGGCTGTTTTTCTTATTCTGTAAACAGCACATGGCCATGCAGTGTCCAGTACAGTATGTACAGCAATATGGAAGTGTTTTCTTGGCAACAACAAGAAAGTAAAGCAAGAGATGTCCAAAGGAACAGAAGCGGAAGGCTGGTTGCTGATGGGCAAGATAAGTCTCCCCACCGAATTAGCCTAGTTTGTCATTCCAACTGTTGAAAACCTGATATTTTCCAAGATGTAATTAATATTCACTTTGAAGATGCTTTTAATGAGCTATGGATGCTAAGTTATTCTCTAACAGCTTTCCAGTTGTAAGTAATGATTCATTCAGAGAGTAACAGATTCAGCTTTGGAATGTCCCATCTTACTGCCCAGTCTTGCTATGCTCCTGCCAGCAAAACTCAATGTCTGCAGTGGTCGACCAAGCCATGTGGCACTAGTACTGTGTAGTCTCTTGATATTAACCTGGCATCTAGCCCCCTTATTTCAATATTCCTCATTTCATGTTGCTATTAAGGTAGACTATTATTCCACTATTATACAGCACCAAAGGACTGTTCAGTCCAGCCATTAATATGCATAGCTAAATGTTCTACTTCATGCATTTGCAAGTGTCAGGGAAAGAAAAGACACTGAGGATTTTTTGCCATTTTTATCCCATATGTACAAATGTGTTCAGTTTATGGCCCTGGAGAGAAACTTTCCAGCTTCCAGAAGTGCATTCATAGCCTGGAATGTGAAAATATAATTGTTTTCTTTCTCTTATATTATCTTTGATAAAAGAGATTGTACAGTCACATAGCTGGCATTTTTACTAGTTACTCATAAGGAAGAATAGAATCTAATTTTCTTGTCCTTAAGTATCTTGGCTCTGATGGTGCAGTAAACAGAAAGAACTTATTGCCAGATAAGTATGATTCAAGGATAAAGGGGGCCACAGATCACTTCAGGAAAAAAAAGTCATTCTGTGAGCAGAACAAATGAAGTCTGATTTATTGTGTCTTATGGACATCCCAGCATATTGTCTTTTCCCTTCTAAATCTCCTCCTCATCTGTCGGGCTGGATCTGTGTCAATTCTGGTTGAAACTGAATAACAGGTTCCTTCATTTAGAGAAAGTGAAGAAAGGAACAGCTCTTTTAGAGAAAGAAAGACAGGCAGAGAGAAAATACCATTATAAACACTTAAATTCCTTGGGAAAGCAAGCTAGAGTATATTTGGTATTCTAGCATTCTGGAAGTGACTTGAGACATGAACAATACTTAGTCCTGATGCATTAGGTTGTGGTAGGACATGAGAAGAGGGAAGAAGCTCTTTCTATCTGGTCATGTCCTGCATGTTGAAAAAAGACACATTCAGCTAAAAAATTTATCGTGTGTTACAGTTCCCTTACTATAAGGCTTTGTTTTGCATTTTCCCCTTAAAATACAGTCTCCAATGCAGTTGCAGCTACTAGCCTTGTAATAAGAATTAATTCAAAAGTTCACAAAGTGTGTTTCTTGTTGAAAATCAGATATCAAGTGATTTCTTCCACTTTAAAATGTCATATCTGAAGAATTGCACATAATTATGGGAATAGTTTCCTTATTCCAAGTAGCTCTGTTTGCAACAGTCAACATGTATTCTCAAATGCTCATTATTAGTTATAAAGGCTGTTCGATTTTCTTTTACCACTATTAAAGAGAACACCAGTCTTTTCCATTTGTGCATTTGTGCATCATATTTGCAAAGGTTATGACCACCAGATATACTAGATCCTTTGGGCTGATAAATGTTCAATACCAGAGTTTGGTCACATTGCAGTAAGAAGGTCCCCATGAATATGATATTTCAGAACCAGTATGTTCAAAATCCTTTTGGCCTGCAATTCACCTTAAGAAATTCAATTAAGAGCACTGTGTCACTGCAGTCACTGTTAAATGGATCTCTGTACAGGATGATGATCCTCCCATTTCTTTAAGGTATCGAAATCTCCACTACCATTTTCCTTCTTTGCTGTTTCTTCTATATCAAGACAGCCTTCATTAATATCTTGACAAATATTTCTGAGAAAACACACTCTTATTGATAGACAATATGCAGAAAAATCCTACAACCACATCTAAGTCATGTATGCAGTTTGTGAGATATTAATAGCTGTCTTTTTCTCTCCTCCAAAAAGGATTCAAACTTATATGTATGCACGAAAAAGTTTTAATGGTTATTTGTTGTAAATACTTAAGTCTGTTAATGGGCTAGAAAAACTTGATTGTTAGAATGTCTCTGTAACAGTGCTCATGGTTCTATTTGGGTGGGATTTCATCCTGTGGATTCAGGTATGTGAGGCAGCCCTTTAACAGAAATGAAAGAGCCAAGACCAAAATGTCCAACACACAGGCTAATTCTAGTGTTCTGCTTCTGTATTTCACTTTGCATTGCAATTCTACCTCTGCATGTCCCCAGAAATCTCTGAGAATCTCAGCTCTGCCCCAGCTTCTTCAAGAAAACATAAACCCATGGCCCAGCCATCCTTATTGCCTGACTGCCCTAATTCCACATGTGTTCTTAAACTTATTTGACATATGCGGACAGGATTGACAGAACTGGCTCAAATTGAAGCCATGGGAACTTTCTTTTGAGGTATTGCAAGAGCAAAATAATGGATTTTACATCCAAAAGGATATAAAAGGATATCATAAAGCACTACACTTTTTGTATTTTTTTGCCATATGGATTTCAACATTTTTCTGCACTCTCTATGTACATAAAGTTTCAGAATAAAAGGTTGCATTTCATTTTCTGCTGCTGTTAGGTATAGACTTAGTTACAGTGACCCAAGACTTCAGATCAACACTGACCCTAAAGTCACCTTTAATTTCCACAGTACATACAGTGATGATAATGTAAAACACTTTGTTGCTTATATGATGAATTATATTTTGGTACTTTTACATGAGTTCGGCATTTTCTGTGATTTTCTGGACAGCATGCAATTCCTCGAAATCAGAAATATTCAGAAACAAATAATTTCAGGCTCAGCTACTTAAAAATATCTATAAAATATATACAGAAATATTAATAACTAGACATGAACGGTTGATCTCATTGTCCTAGACTGCCATTTCTGTTCACAGATCTTACAACACACTTCCTGACTTGTGATTCTATTCTAGGAATTTCTCTGATGATGAAAACCACTTTCAAACATTTCAGCCCGCTGAGCAAATTGTTAATTGTATTTCTGATATTACTTTTTATTTAATTATCTCTGTTTACTTTGGGTAATCTGTAGGAAGAGTAGCCTCAATACCTGCAATTCTTGATTTTAAATTCCACCATATAGTTTTTACCTTTCTAGTACTGGTAAGGAAACAACACCTACAACCTCTCTCTATGCCCATAGTGTCCCCTTCATGCTCCACTTCAGGCTTGGATAAGGATGGGGGCAGGCAAAAGACTTTCCTAGAAACATGCTATTAACATGAGATATGTTTTACAAATATACCCTAATTTAAGCAGTAGAAGGTCATGTGCATGCTAGATAATTAATTTGGGGATTTAACACATCAAAGGTCAGAATCACAACAAAATTAGCTGGTTTCTTTATATCAGCACTTATGAGGCAGGTGGGGTATATGTACTGTGAGCACTCTCTGGTTAAACTGTTGTGCTAGCACGAAACATTGCTGCATTAAGCTGTAGCCTGTAATCAATCCCAGCTGGAAGCTCATATCAACATTACTGTTCTTCTTGCCAGTTCCTTGTTAATCCTTTGAAAGGGTAGGTAAAACCAGGACTAGTGTCTTATATTACATAGGTTGATTTATAGAACCCAGCTATTCAAACATTTTATTCTGCACAGTTTACAGGCCAAATTATTTTATTTCTGAAATGTTTAATTGGTTAATTTAGACCATACAAAATAAATGACAAAAGGCTCCAGAGGAAATTCCATCCCATAGTCTCATTTTGGAGTATTTTGTTCCTGTTTGTAATGTCAGGCTTCCCTCTGTTCACTGTAGAAATGCTTTGTTAGGCTGAGGAGTGATCTTTTATATACATATGGAATTCTTAGAAATACTGTCATTGAGCCAGGTATTTCAAAATGTATGTTTTCCCAGAAACCCCAATATATCAGATAGCATGCTTATCCATGCTGCTTCTCTCCTTTTTTAGTGCTGACATAGGATGGATAGGTGGCTCAAGTCAGAAGTTTTAGCTGCCCTGAGAATGGCAGTATCACCTTGATGTACCTCTTGTTTTCCAAACCAGTTAGTCCCACCATAATGAAGCCAAAAACTTGTAAGAGATTATGCCCTGGATGAAAACAGAGAAATTGAAACAGAGAAAAAAACACAGTAATTCTAGCCAGAAAACAACTAGCTAGAGCTTGGTACTCTTTCTTTACCTTTCTTTTTATGTTTTTTTTTTCTTTCTTTTTTTGCTTAAAACCTTCTCTTTCTTCTCCCTCGTGACCCATAACCTTCAAAGTAGTTTGGATCCTTGGAGTCCAGTTGACTCATCATGAATCCTGGATAAGTTAGTAGCCTGTCTGATGAAAAAGTCCTTTTCTGCTGCAAGTTACTGACAACCTCCATCCCCTGTTCACAGAAGTAGCTAGGACCATTGGGATCCCACATATTGGTTTGTCCCTAATCAAATTCCCAAAACATACTTTTACTAACCCTGAACATAAGGTTGTGCTTTCAGCTGGCATCAAATGCAGCTGCCAAGGCTCAGAGGACTTTGTATCCCATAATTCTGCCCATTTTATTCCCATACATTCATACTGAACTTTCATATCATCTGTAGGTACGTACAAGCCAGTTTTCTCGGTTAAATAGCAAGCTATTCATGCTCTGGATAGCTCCTAAATACAATAAAACCTGCTCAAAGGCATTGTTTATATTACTAAGCCAGTTATTCAGAAAAGGATGCTACCTAAAATGAGCAGAAAAAACCACAAAAGTCACTGAACACTGAAAACACTCGTAGTCTTAAAGGGTTTGCTTTGGAATAATGCTGCAGCAAATGGGGGCAGTTTTGGGGTATAATCGTACAGTTAGGGAGATTTCAATCTGTGCCATACTCCCTTTACACACAAATGAGGGCAATCCTATTTCAAGCCTGCTACTTACTTCCAAACTACTTTGAGCTGTGTTTCAAAAACTGATTCTTGTGTTTTTCTTTATTATTTTGAAGATTTTTTTTCCAGCAGAGACGAAATATTAATGCAGATAAAAGTTTAAGGTAAAGTCTAAATTCTGTAAAACAAATTTCAGTCCTTTAGCCCAGAGAGGAAGCTGTGCCTTGATAGTCACAATAGATAGCCAGAGCTCTGTGGAAACAACTTGGAGAGTTTTTTGATTCAATGCTCTAGTGGATTTTCTAGTGGAAAGAAACTTAATTATATTAGAGTCAAATGTGTTAGTCTAGCTACTTCATTGATTTTTTTTTAATATATTTTAACTCTTTCGAAAATCATCATGTTAGAATCTAATATTGTTTTGGTAAACCATTTTCCTGCCATAGACAAATAGAATAAAAAAAAAAAAACAAAAAAAAAACCACAAAAAAACAACTTTAAACTCAGTATTACCTTGATTTTCAACTCTCAAACTTTTGAACGTCTTGACATTTGAATCCCTGTTACATCTTCGACCTTAATCTTGCAAGTGTTTTATTTTCTAAGCTTATAACAGTAGGTTCAGGGAGCTGGAGAATTTTCTTCTATTTACAACAAATTCTGTTATGGGGGTTTCTTTAACTGAATTTAAGTCATCACTTTATACAGCGTAACATTTCCTTTTCTACATTCTCATTATTTGTCTTCAGAAAATCTTTGGTTTAGTTATTAACCTCTCATTGGTTTTTAACATTATTATACCACCCTAGGACTCCAAGTCTTCTTTTTGTGAGTTGAGGAAACATTTCCTACTTTAATTTCACACAAATCTGTAAGAATCCAAATAAGATATAGTGCTCTAGGTGCAGAAGAAAAATAAAAGTAAAAATAAAAGTAAAAAAGCAAAACATAGAAAGCTTACTTGCTTTAGCAGAAGCCCATACTATGCATCAATGGATGGAAAATTTACAGTGACCATGATTGCCATTTATTTGATATACACAAGGGGTTTGAATATATACGTCAGCATTTCTTGGCTAGAGATAGGTACACACACACAAAACATCATATCTGATGTGTTTGGGTTTGCCCTACACACTGGGCTTTGCTTTATGAGGAGTCTGTTTGTTCATGCATCCAAATACCTTCCCTATGCATCAGATATATCAGCTGCACAGTGACGGACAATGATTCCAATACACCCAGAATAGGCAAATTTGTTACACAGGCACCGTGTCTCTGAGCAGCCAATGGAATATAGGCAGCTTCTTGTTCTGATGTCTTCCTGTCCCTACAAGTCCAGCAGAGCTGCCCTGAACACATACTATGATCCACTGCCCAAGGATTTATAACCTCTGCCCTGACTGGGCTGTAATGTTACGCAGGACTTTCCTTGAAAAATAACAGAAATTGTCATTTCTCCCCAGATAAAATTTATAGGTGGAGAAAAAGATGTTTAGAGAAGTGCCATAGGCCTAGAAATGCTATATTGTCATGAGACAAAAGCATAGAATTACCTAAAATTTACCCCTAACTGATCAGGACTGGTTTAAATCACTGGTCCTCCCTGTAAATAATATAGCAAAGGACCTCTGCCAGACTTCTGGACAGAATATGAGGTCTGTGCTTAGATATTTAATAATTTATGGATTATTTGTTTACTTTTAGGTATTCTACCTATAAAAAAAAACTTAAATTCTTTAAGAAATCTTTAAATGACTAACAAGTTATTTTATTTTGGGACAAGGTACTGTGTGACATTCCCAAGATATGTCCTGTGTTCTGAAGTAATATTGGATGAGTAGTCATACTTGTGAGGAGAGAGATTTAGTACTTGTTTTAAAGTACCATGGAAGCGAAAACCCTGAAATGACTGGAATATTCCATGACAGAAGAATTACAAAAATTGTTTTAGGTGTCTTCATGGGCACTAGACTTCAATGAAAACAATATAAAGAAAATAACATATTCATAGAACTGTTTTTTTTGGATTGTTTTCTCTATAAATAAATAGATAATCTTAGAATTCTTAATCATCTTAGAAGTATTTTGCAACCTTAACAATTGAAATTGAATTTTGAACCTTAACAATTTGATTCCATAATAATGCTGATATCTTCAAGCATCTTTGTTTAGTACTTCAGGAGCCTCACACTATAAAGTAGTAGGAAAACAAAAAGTATAATCGCTTTATACAATAAAATCGAGCATGAGGAATAAGACACTTTCTAGGTTTACTTCCCTTTTGCTCTCAGTGCACACTGACTTTATCCACTCCCTGATCTTTATTAAATTGACATTCTGAAAAATATCTTAGATAAATAGAGTTGTGACCCTGTGAAGGAAAACTCTCTTGCAGACTATTAGGAAGTCCAAGTGGACTATTACGTTCATTTTAATGTAAGAAATAGGCTCAGGGACTCAAGGATATTGACGTGATTCTAGCATGGTAAGACACAGTTCCAGACAAGGTTTAAAACCTCCAAGAGTCATTTGCAAAACACACATCTACACAATGTGTGAATATGTCATTTTTGTAAAAGTAACACTTGTACTGAGCAGTTTTGTCTAAGGTTATCTACTGCAAATAAGTACAATTTTCTGGTTTTTTAGATGTGTTCTATCTTAGTGTTTCCATACAGATTTGAAAGTAGATGAATAGTGATTTGAGAATACTCTTTAGTAAATACAGGCTTCTTGGGCCCCACAGGTCTCTTTTTTTGATCCTAACAGGAGCTTTAGTAAATCTTTCTCATGAACTCAGTTTTCATACTGATGCAAACATAGAGAACTAAACTTTCACCTTCTAAAACACTTTCATTTTAATTTTGTGAAGGCTGCACAAGTTTGTCTAATAGTAAAATTTGATGCTTCTTTTGATGGAAAAATTTCATGCAAGAAAAAGTCTTCTACAAATCATTCTCAACAGCTAAACACTTTCAAGATGTGATAGACACTTGTATGTCAAAGTTTATTCATTTTATGGGCTTGTTCTGAGGATTGGATATATGTTCTTTATGCAATCTCCCAGAAATCTTGGAAAGGCTCTTTTTAAAAACTGAAAATTTTTATGCAAGTTTATGTGTACAAAGAATTCTAAGTGCTTAATATAAAAACATGAAAGTGTCCTTTGAACCATGAGCTCATAGGAAGAGTACATTTAGGCTGCTTGCAATGCCCCAGCTAAAATTTCTTTTTGGGTGAGATGTCCATGTGTTTTAGAGTTCCCAGAAAGAAAGTGATTTACTTTAAGATATATTTTTTTTCAAGGCCATTTATATAGCACATTGTCAGTCATCTGCAGCATTATATGGCATCTTCACAGCAAATAATTTTTCCTAAAGCCAGAGTCATTACTAGAGCTGGACAAAAAGAGAAATAACTCTATCTCATAGATAATGTAAAAATTCTGAGAGTATCTTTTTTCTACATGAGACAGAACTGAGTCTTTTCAATGTGTTTAACAAATCAGCCTGAGGATAGTCAATAGGCAAGAACAAGTGTTTGAATTTACATTTAGCATAAAACTGTCTTTGCATTGGCTCCTAGGTTAATAGTCACATCAGTATGAACTCTCTATCTTGATCAACCTTTCCAGCAAAGTTTCATCAAAACTGGTAAAATTCCACTAAAAGTTTTCATCTGAATTTAAATTATATTTTAGTGGTGGGGGAAAAAAAAGCAGAAAAATTATTGTTTGACACTTTTTGTTGTTCTCTGATCCTTGCTTCTTTGGTAGCAAAAACTAGCAAGTAGTGTAGTGCAATAGCTAGATGCAAAAAACAATTCCACTATAAATTATTTTAAAGGGAGGACAGAATTTGAATTCGTATCAAATAAATTTCTGCTATATAATTTGGTTGTATAATCCAGAAAGTGTTTTGGTTTCTATGTAATTGAACAAACATGTCCTTTTCTCTTCCAAATCTGGGTTTTGATTCTGTGGACTCCAACTGGGATATCTCTGATTAAAGCTTTCTGTGGTATTGGTCACTGAAACATGAAGGAACTTAATGTGCTCCAGAGGACTGTCCCTCCATGCAATTTGGTTGCAATTAGTAGCACAGTCAGAAGTTATTAGGGAGGGACTGACTAGCTGACAGGCAGTTTCGTGTTCATGCTGCCTCCTCTCCCACACAAAATAACTTCATTATTTTGGAAACTGGAGCGATATTCCTTAACTGCACCTTGTCAGAGAAATTTCTGGGTTTTGGCTTTAATCTTGTTAAATTCCATGCTAGTTTTCTCTTAGTCAGCTTTTAGCATTTTTATATTTTCAAAAAAAACCCACACACTTTTAGTTCTTATACAATTCTTATACAATATACAAATCTCATACAATATATAGACACATTACATGTCATTATTCCTTGCTTGCATATTTAAAAAAGAAAAATTTAGAGAACATTTAGGGCTGGCTGCATAAAGGCAAGAGACTACATTATGCTAAGGCTTCATTGTAAATATCTGTTGGCACGTGTCTGTCTTGTGTTCCTCAGTATTCCTTGGAAACAAACCACTGAAACATAGATGGTTGTATACAGGCAAAAACTGGAGATGTGCAAATGTAGTCCCACGTGGTCACAGGCCACAACATATGACCAAATTAATTTTTCTTCAAGGGATAAATTGTATATTGGTTGCAGCTCTCCTCTCCTGCCTGTCTAATATTCAAATAGAGACTGAGCACTAGCAAGAAAGGGCAATGTCCACACCGTGTTGCTGGAGGAATTTCTGCTTCTTGTCTAAGTTTTCCATGAGAACTTAAAACATTATGCTGAAAACTCTCACTGTTTGTGTGATTGTGTTGTGTTTCACACACTATAAAGAATCTGATCCACCATTTTAAATTATGTAAGAACCATTTGTGTGCAACTTAAGATGGAAGACATTTAGCATTTTTGCCATGTTGAGTGGCCATGGATGTGTGACATTGTAACAACCAGCAGTTCTCTGGAGACATGATTTGATAGTGACATTTGAACTTACCTGACTTCACACTGGAATTTCTAGATTGAAAATATTCATATCTTTCATGCTATTTTCTGAGTAGTGAATACAGCACAGACTTAAAATTCTAGTGCAGCACGTGCAAACTTTGTTAATTTTTACCTGTGTCACTATAAAAATGTGATACCATCCTTAACTATTCAATCCAGACTGAGTTGTGTGGATTTCTGACTATTGTCAGAGTCCGGGAACAATTAAGCTTTGTGCAAGCACAAAGGAAGAAAGCAAGCCACTGTTGCTGCCACTTGCAGGAAAACAGACTTGTCATTTACTGTCAGAAACCAATGATTATACTACAATAGCAGCAGCAGCTTTCTGATTTTCTTAATTTTTTTAGTAAGCAGAACTCAGCACCTGAACAATGAATTTTCCACCTAATTGTCATCACAGATATGATGTTCAGTTTGACAGGGCAAAGATACCTCTACAAGGAATTACAGGTTTTCATCTTAAAAATGTGCAATGGGTACTAATTTACTGTTTAGGACATTCAGTGGCTGAGTTTCAAGGCATAAATCTAAGTGTTAAATATTCACTTATTACTTTGTAAATTAATCAGAAAATTGTTTTACATTTAAATAAGACAATTTGCAATCACTTTTAAGACTTATGTGGAGGGGGGGTGTGTGTGGTAGCCTTTTGGAGACTTTACAATTTAGTTTCGTCCTTGTAAAACAATACCTTTGTTTTACTGAGTTTTGTATTTCTTAGCCAAACATTTCAATGGTGCAAGAGACAGGCTACTTTTGTGACTGAAAGACTCCATCAGCCTTACAAAATTTTCTTTCTAAGTCATCTTTTTAAAGTTAAAATTATTCAGCTTCCCATTTGATTTCGGGAGCATGTTACTATCTACCAATATGATTATCATTTAATGATATAATCCTGGAAAACGTCCTCCTAATTGGGTCCTTTGTTACCAATTAGACAAAAGGGGGCCTTTTTTGTAGGGCTGCTTACACCAACGATCTGACAAAGCAGGCTGCTCATATGCATAATACCTGCCACCAGTTGTAACTAGTCTCATCTAGAATCACATGCAGACAGTCAAGTACCTGACTCTGGAAGTTACATCTGCTGAGGAAAAAAAAAAGTATTTTTAATGGGAAGTGGTTTTTTTTATTTTGTTGTTGTAGTTTGTTTTGTTTGCTTGGTTTCTTTTGCTGATCTGAGCCTCTGCTGAAGTGATATACTAAATAGAATATATCTTATTTATTATTTTCCAATTTGTGATAAGCAAACAGCATGACATCTCAGAGACAGTAGCTGGTATAATATAGAGAATATATTGCTTTGGATCTTATAAAGTTCCAAGATGCCAAGGCCTGATACTGATTTCTGAAAACATATGACTGTTTCAATCTTTTTAATATAAATATTTTATAGTGCTCATTATCACAAGCACATCACATTTACATCACCTTTGTAAAGCAAAAATATATTACTCTCTAATTTTTTTCAATTTAGACTTCCTCAAGATAATACAGATAAACTGCTAGAGAAATATCAAGAGCATGTTTTTTGACTGCATCCATTTTTTACCAGGTAGTTCAGAATGTTGCACTGAATCTGGGGATGAGTGTTATATCAGCTAAGCTCAACATGTTGCTGAAGAACTCAAAGTTGTTCCTGAACTTGTAGGTTGAATCTAAATTTCCTGAAACTTGTCAAACACCGTAAAGCTCTGGTAAAGGCTTCCTCCTATCTGCAGCATGTCTTGTCTAAGGACTATTATAAGAAGAGAGTTTGGAGTTTAGTAACATCTGCATTATATCTGCAGAAAGCTTTCACCACCAGGAGCAGAGTTGTCCTGCTGCCTGTGGAGGGCTGCTGTCCATGGCTCACATAGGAGCTTTCCAACCTCCCTGTAAAACCAGGGCAAAGATGTGACTATGACACTAAAAAGTAATGCAGCCATGTGGAGTAGGAAGGCACAAAATCAGCTCTGAGATATTTATAAGGGGAAAAGTTTAACACCATTTTTTTGCCCTAGGAACTGTCTGGACAGTATAACATACACTATATGTATAATTTGGGTTTAATTGCAAAGCATATGAAGTTTACCTTTCAGCTTTACCACTGAAAACTAGAAACAAAAGTACAGCACATATTTAGGCAACAGTTAAATTAAACTAAGTCTTCCAGTTAAAGAAGTTTTTATCCATGAATCTCACTGTATTTGAAACATTAAAGTTTTACTAATACTGTCGTGTAGAAATCACTACTGGAAGATAGTCTTTACCATTCCCATCTACCCTTATTTTAGATTGCAGTGCTGTTCCATGACAACATGGCATGTTGTCAAGCATTTTGCCTTCTTTAAGCAGTTTATTCATTTGGTGGAATGACTTTCAGGTTATGTTATTCCTGCAGTACCATCTTAGTAATTTTAGAGAGGATCTTTGTAAACCACCTCAATATTTAACTCCTTCCCTCAGAGGAGATTTTTGTGTAGAGTTTACTCTCCAGAATTGCATATGGACATTCAAACTACACATGCCTTTGCTTTTAATCCAATTAATGCCACTTATGAAGCCTACAAAACTTCTTGTTTCTCCTTGTTTATCTGTATTTCACATTGATGAATATGCTTGTCATGTCTTTGTCACTGTTGTCTATTCTCTACAGAATTTGTTCCATTTTTCTTCTTTCTAACTCTTTCCTTATTTTTTGGTATATTTTAATTTTCTTCACTTTGTTGTTCACATTTTTTCATCCCTGGTATTAGTAAAATGTTGCATTCTAGCTTTATTTTCATAAGAATATGAAAATAAAAGTTTGCAGCTTTTTCTGTCTTGAGGAGTCCTTGAGGTGTTGGGGGGAAGTTATTTGTTTTGTGCATATTTTTCTACACTGCCTTAAACTATGTTGGTTTAACATTGCCATTTTTATGGGCATTTTGCTATGCCTTGTCATGCATAGCCTTCTATAAGAATTACTGCTTTCTTCTTTTTGGTCTCCCAGGATATCTGGGTATTACATTGTGGTTGGTTGTTTTCTGGGGTCTTTTGTTGTTGTTGTCATTGATTTGGTTTTTTTTTGCAAAAATTCTTTTGTAGATTTTGTCTTTTAACATCCTAATTCTTGTAGTAAATTCATTGGTTTCCCCTGTGCATGAGCATACATGTCTACTCACCTACATGTCCCCATCAATAATTTTTAAAGTCATTGTTCAGGTTGAACAAATGGTGACAGAAGATTGAATTTTCAAAAATACTAAGTTTAATGAAAAATATATAGATTCTGTTATTGATCTCAACTGAGAGAAATAGGCTGCTACGTTAAGCCAGAAAACACACATAGAAGAGAAATGTTAAGGAGGACTTCATCAAAGGAAGATCTTCTCCCCATTTCTCACCTCCCTGGACAACAGAAAACCCACTCAAGGAACACAAATCTGCAGAAGTACAATTCCTTTGGTTCTGTTATCATAAAATCACGTGCTTTGTGATAAACTCACTTTATTGTTTACAGTTTTTTGGGTTGTTTGTTTGTTTGTTTGTTTGTCTACTTATCTGCCTGTATATTGGCTCTTTGGGGGCTCGGTTACTTGCCCTAAATTGTCTGAATGATGCCTCGTGGGCATAATGTAAAGGCGAGAAATTGTAAGGTTTAAGCATTCTTATTTGAAGTGAAAGCTGTAAATACTCAGGAGAGAGCATATCTAGAAGTCTACATGAAGAGTAAATGCAACAAGAAAAAAACACATTAATTTTAAAATGGGGTATGGACGTATGGACAACACACTTCTTGGGAGTTATACTGCCTGAAGAATTAGTTGTAAACATTGCCTACTCTGAAAAAAAAGCATTTTCATCTATGCTATTTTTCTTTGACAAGTCAGCCCTATAAGAAATTCTACTGAATTCAAAAAATACTTTGAAAGAATCACTTTTTCAAGCAGGTATAGGAAATGGGGCAAATTGTATATACCTTGCACCAGCATGAAGAACAGGAAGAATATTTCCTAAACTCTGCTGGAACAAGGCATTGCTTTATTATCCTTAAAGGCATATCAAATCCTTCTGCTTCTAATCTGCTAGAAACACTTTAAAAATCTTTCTCACTGATGTTTTCATTGGCATTCATCTTCAAAGGTTCAATTTCAGTGCTGAAATTATTCTTGATAGTTTTCTTTTGGTTTTTCCCTCAAGCATTATTGATATGACAACTGTCTGGTTCTTTCATTCTATTTGCACCATTTCCAGATTACCAGGTACCTGGCTTGTAGCAGAGGTAGCCCATCACAGCTGACGTCTAAGTAAAGCATGATTGCAGACTTTGGATGCTGGAACAATTACCAAAATAAATATGACCTATCCTTCCACACAGTTATGTTGAGGCTTTTTTTGTTTTGTTCTGGATTTTTTAATGTAAAACAAAGAAAGAAGCTGTGTAGTTTCTGAAAAAATAATTATTTTTTTATAGAAGCAGATGTGTATTTATGTGTATATCCACTTTCCAGAAAAAAACACACCAAAAAATTCTATTTATAAGGCAGGTCTACTAATTCTGTACATTCTAGGATAGGTCAGCTCTCCTAAATCCTGTCTAAATTACAGTGCAAGAACCTGACTTCCATGAAAAACCAATTTCGTAAATGACCAGTTATTTTACAATATAGACTATAAGACTGCAACAGAAAAAGAAAAAAGAAATGCAAAAAGAGACATTTTCTTTCTAAGCTTTTCTGTACTTCAGGTTTAGGCAGATCAGTGCTGGTCTCCTGCTCAGCTTCCAAGACTGAGTTGTTAGCTGTGCACCAAACCTCCTAATTATGGTACATACCCTTGGTTTATCTGCTTAGTGACTAAAGGAGAAGTCAAACCCCACCCTTATTTTAGCAATTAATAGTTACCTGGGAACTCTGAGGGTTGGAGTCACGACCCTCCTCAGCCTGAGCAGATTTCTACACGCAGTTCCCGCTTTCCCCAGCCACCAGACTGGCTTTTTACCTGCCTGAGGATCCCATGTTTGCTTTCCCTCAAACCATTACTGTAGACGAGTTTGGTGCATGAGAGGCAAGTGACATAAAGAGGCAAGGCAAGATGGAAACTCAAAGTAGCCATAGGGCTGTTGAACCTAGGGCAGGGAAATCTTCCGGGAGCTTCAGGGGAAAGAAAGGAAGACAGTTTACAGATTAAGGCATTAGATGTACAGAAGAGCTTGGATCACATAACCCTGGGGAGTGATTTGTTTCATTCTAGAGGAGGCATTTTGCCATCTGTGCCAGGGGTCCTGCTGACTGTGCTTACTACAATTCCAACAGCTTTAGGGAAAATTTTCTTATCTGCATTGCTTATAGACACCTACATGAGGACAGATAAATGCAGACATCTTATCTGAGATCTGAATCACACAATTTTACTTTATTTGAAAATCGTAGAGAAAATATTTCAAGGACCTAGATCAGGAACTTGAATTTATTCCTTCCTTTGGGAATGTAGCCTTCTTTTGCTCATTCCACGTCCATCTCTTTGTCAACAGCAGGGATGTTGCACTTTTTCCATTTTTCAAATATCTCACACTGGCGTGATTAGGTCACACTCCTGAGATTGAAGTTCTATGAATTAAACCCCCCATCTGGTCAAGAAGAATTACAGCCAAAATTTCCTTTTTCCAGTGTTCTCTAGCTATTCGGTTTTTGCAGGAAAGAAGTAGGTCACTGCTCCACCTTTGAAAAAAGATTCTTCTGGGTCTGCTGCAGGTTGAAGATTACTATATTTCCAATGCAGCTCATAACTATGACTGAATGACCTAGATTTCCAAACCGAGATATTTGGAAAGTAGCTGTTTCCACAAATTTATGTAACAGTTGTTGATGATTTTCCACATCAGCTGACACTGCTAAGCTAAAATACAAGGCATATCAGAATGTTTTGGAGCAATTTTGACTCTGAAATATTTTCTATGTACATTAGATCATAAGTTTAATTTTATCATCTCTAGGACACAGAACATTTCATATCGGGGGCTGCTTATTCTTTAATTCAAGGCTCTATTCTCTCTGCTGGATAGCTGCATTTAATATGCAGAGACCTTTCTAAATCCTTACTGTAAGTCACCATTTAACCAGAGCTCTACAGCTAGAATGGTGACCCCCATGCCACCAAATTTGCGATAACACACTGGAGATCTATGGGGTTATACCCATTATATGAAAGCAAGGATTTTTCTAGCCTAAAAGGCTTTCAGCTAACCATATCCATCTTCACATCACTTATTTATGAGGACACAGAAACAAAGTTGGAGTTTAAGTTGCTGTGGAAAGTGTGGCTTGTGTTTAGCAATCATAGAAGTGAGATATGAAATTATAGAAATACAGTTTTCTTGGTGCTGAAGGGCAGAGTCTGGCTTCTTAAAGGTATGTTAAAAGTGGTAGACAGACACTTCAATTCACTTCCTATATGACTGAATAGGTATCAAATAGAAATATGGGTGTCCTTGGGGAAATTTTGTCCAGACTAGGATGAGTCTAATTTTCTGTATTCACTAGCACAATCTGGATAGCAACACCAAGTCTCTGTGGAGCTAAGACAACATTGCACTGCTATGAAGAAAAATTAGAGGATAGTCAAATCTGAAATTTCATTACTGGTCAATAGAGACAATATCCTTTTATTTTATAAACCATCTGATTTCCCATTAAAAATTTTATATTGAATATATTAAACTATGCTGACCTTTGTGATAAATGCATAAAGCATGCTGCAAGCAGATCAGAAAGAAAAGAAAAAGAAATGTCAATATAAAGTAACAAATATGGATGAAATTAGTTTAATTACAGTGGAATTCCTGGTGGATTATATTATGCTCATACTAAAAGAGTTCACCATGATTAATGTTATTAAAGTGTGTGCCAAACGAAATAACGATTGTTCTCCTTTCATAGGAAAAAGGTTTCCACTTACAGTGTAGTAAGATGAAATATTTAACTTTTAACTTTTGCTGTGTATGTACATTAATATCTGTAATTAAAGGAATCAGATGCAAAGGCTTACATAGCATTTTCTAAAGATGATTTCTCCCTGTTGGACTCCATCTTTAACCCTTTGTTTTCCTTGTCTCAACTTCTTATTTTGTGTAGGTCCTCTTAGTCTTTTTCAAGACACAAAGGTTTTATACTGCCCCCTTTCCCTCCCCCCGCCCTGGTCCTTTCTTCAGTTTGTTTTTTTGTCCTGCTGTCTTCTTACAGATACAGAAGTTTCACTCTTTCTCTTTAAAAAAAAAAAAAATCCCTCCTAATTTCTGGCCTATTTCAAAGGTTCCATAGCCTTCTTTCCAACGTTTACCACTTAAAATGTCCCTTTTACACTCATCTTGCCTTTCCCAACCATGAATTTCCTTGTAGTTAAGCAGTGATCACTTTTAGCAAATTTTTTTGAGCAAGTATTGCACTTGCATTTTGCCAGACCTGTCAGTTCATAGAACACCACTACCAGTTCTGTCTTTATTGGGTTTTTTTCTGATCTTTCCTGTTTCTACTCTTGGGGGTTTTTTTGTTGTTTTGTTGGGTTTGCTTTTTTTTTTAATATTATTGTCTGTTGTCTCTCATTCCTTTCCCTTGCTCATTTTTCATGTCCCTAAGGAAACAAATTCTAGCAGCATCACTATTCTGTTGTTTCGTAGATCTGCGTTTATATTCTAAACTTTTAAATTAATTAACGTATGATACTGAATTTTCATTCTCTGTTTTTTTCCTCTAGCTTCAAGATTATATCCAAATAATATGCCTAAAATATAAAATACACCCTTTGCAGCCCATATATGAAGGCAATACTTATATCTTAAACATGATGACATCTTTTATTCTGATTCAGCACAACTTGCTATATTCAGAATGATGCTGCTCTTGGTTCATCACTTTGTTTCTATTACATCTCTTTTTGTGTCTTTCTACTTGCTGTTCCACAAAACAGCTCAAGAAACGTTTCCTGTCTTGCTAATTCATCTTACTACTTCCAAGTGTTAAGAAACCAGACTTGCTTTCAGTTCCTAAATCTCACATTTTATTTCAGGTTTAATTTTTAGACTTATACTACATTACATACGTATTATAAATATTCCCTCAAGATTTAAATATTCCCCTTCAAATGCAACTTTAAAACTTTTGTATATGAAGATGTGTAACAAGAGAATGACCAAAGGTGACACAAGAGCACACTCTATTTCCTGACAATTGTGTATTGTAATTCCCCTGCAGTTTTCTGTGTGTATAGATATGTGTGCCTGTTAACTGCTAGCCCAAAGTTTGTGCTTAAGCCTTCTTTAGCTCCTTCTGTTAGGAAGCCTCTTGTTGTATTGTATTTGTCCATCTTCTGGAGAAAAAACATGTATCATAACCAAGCTCATAGCTAATATAAAAGTATAAGCAGCATTTCTATGGGCTTTTTAAATAAAAATTTCATATGTGTGTAGGGCATGAAAAGATAGATGGCTTATTTACTTTGAATGAGTTCACCTCATCTAACTTCAGCTGCATGGTAAATTTCTTTTGTAGTCAATAGGGAAAATAAGTACTTCTAGAATGTGATTCACTTCCACTTAATACGGATGTCAAAACTTGGTATACAGCAAGAATGAAATCCTACTCTGCTAATGTTCAATTGGAATCCTGCCATCAGCTTCAGTAGGGCCAGAATTTATTCCCAAATACGCTGAGCTTTTTCAGAGATATATTCAAGTCAACTTCCCAAACTCAGCAAAGCACACCAAAATCTTAAGCCAACACAGCAGAAGATCCAAAATCAATATGACTTTTCCAATATTATAACTTCTAAAGTAGAAAACGTATGAATTTCCACTTAGAACATAACATGAAGTAACAGTGGCATATCGAATAAACAACTAAGTTACAATTACATATATTAATCAGAGACAGAATTTCGGATCACCTCTGTAGAAAAAATAAATACCAGTGAGCAAACAAGCCACCACCTCAAAATAAAAATCAATGTTCATTATCAGTCCTAATCAAATTAATTAATAAGAATATGTACTGGAAACAGAATGACTAAAACAAATTAACATTTTCTTAATTTTTTAAAAAATCTCACTCTCCCAAGTGAGTCTGATAACTCAGTCTAAGGCACCTATTTTTAATGATTAGTATCAGTGAAGAAAAATTTCTTAGTAGAAAAGCTAAAGTCTGGAAAAGTCATCAAGGTGCATATAATGTTTGCCAGTTTCTTCTTCAGAAAATTATTAAGGAGAAATAGCAGAACATTTTGTGGAATTGTATTATTAAAATTGCAGTAATAATTATCATCTTGTCACAACATCTCTGGATTGCTTTCTGTGAAACCCCACTTCAAATATAAAAAACACTTCCCTAAACGAGTGTGGTGGTGCATCCACCCCCCCTTCCTAGATCATGATCTGAGAAATACTTCCTAGTCCTTGGCCTTGATGAGCTCAGGTCCTCTCGAGCTTGTCAGAAACACTGTCTGTTCCCAGGAACTTGTGCTCTCTAACCAGCTCCTGATTTTTAGCCAACAGCCTTGGAAACTAATTTTTCTTGCTGGAATAACAATAATATTTTTGTTATCAAAGTTTCAAAGAAAGTTACTGACCTGAATTGCAGCCAGGATGGAAAATTACTATGACTAAAACCCACTGTCTTGCAACCCTATAAACAGCAGTCCAAAGCGAGACCCTTTGAGCTCTCCTGGCCTGCAGTAGGCTGTGACAGCATCTCCCTGAGTGGGGCCTCTCAGACCCAGCAAACTCTCAAGTTTGCTGTACTCAGAGGAACACCAAATGATGACAGATCATGGGCTGATACCCCCACCCCTCAAGGCTCAACCCTTTGCCCCTTGCAAAGGCATCCCAAGTGAGTATTTCACTGAATTTGAGGAGAATTCTTCACATGTGTACAGACTTTGTGTCTGTGTGCACGTGAGTGTGAATATGTGGTAGCAAATGTACTAGAAATATTGTTCTCCTAGATTCTTAAGTAGTTTAAATTTGTAGTAAGTCAGGCCTGTAAGTAAGTTACTGTTGTGATACAGTAAATTCTGTATGAATCCTTTGCTAAATCGTTTAACTTAAGCTATCAATTAAATGCTGTTAGGTTTAAGTGCAGTTGGCCCTTTAAGCATAAACTGTTTGTCAAGTTCAGGCTCATTTTAGCACGGGGGGTCTACTCCGAACCATGTGACTAAACAGGAGGATCTTCCATATCCCATTTTATCCTTACCTTTTCCTACCCATTTATATACCTGTCAATGCTCCCCCTGACCCTTCAGCTGCCATGTAGATAGTTTTAGGATTATTTTGGTTCGGATTGATTTATTTTGGATTTTTGTTGGCTTTTTTTCTGTGTGCTTTAACTATCGGTAAGTAGTACAGTGAATCTTGCCAGTAAACTTTGTGGTGCTTTTGTTTTCATATTAAACCTGTTTTTGCAGATACCTTATGGGTGATTCCTCAAACAATCAGGTGATCTCCTTGCAACAAGGAGTAAAACTTGAAATGTGATGTGTGAGGATAAAACTTTTTTTAGAGTTTATTAATTTGTACGTGTTTTACTTCCCACATAAATCTTATGCTTCTCACGACAGGATCACAGCACTGTTTATGAAAATAGGTGACAGACTGTACTGGGTTTGGCTGGGATAATTTTTTTTTCCACAGCAGCTGGTATGGGGCTGTGTTTTGGATCTGTACTGGAAACAATGTTGAAAACTCAGGGACTCTTTAATTATTGCTGAGTGGTTCTTGTGCAGAGCCAAGGCTTTTTCTCCTTCCTACCTCACTAGGAAGGAGGCTGGGGGTGCTCAAGGAGTTGGGAGTGGACACAGCCAGGACAGCTGACCCCAACTGATATCTCCACACCATATGGCATTATGCTCAGCATGTAGAGCTGGGAGAAAAAGAAGGAAGCAGAGACACTGGTCAGAGTTCTGGCATTTATCTTCCCAAGTTATGGGTACATGTGATGGAGCCCTGTTTTCCTGCCTGCCCATGGGAAGTAGTGAATTAATGTTTTGTTTTGTTTGGTTTGCATGCACAGCTTTTGCTTTTCCTATTAAACTGCTTTTTACTCACCCCATGAGTTTTCTCACCTTTACTCTTGTGATTCTCTCCCCCATTCCACTGAGTGGAGCAAGTAAGTGACTGTGTGACACTGACCTCCCTGCCAGGGTTAAACCACGGCACATGTTAAGATATAGATGTGGCAGGAATTACTTATGTTGCAAGTATAATATTCAATAACATTAATCTCTGGTTTTCTGCTTTACATGGTTTAGACCAATGGGATAAACATACAGGAAACCCATGGAGAAGTAAAGAGCCTGTGACTGAATGCTTGTGTAATAGTTATGGTATATTTGTCTAAGAAATCAGGAAAAGCCAGTAGGATTAAAGCAGTAAGATATTAGTACAAAAGGTGAAGACCAGTAATCAATTTTAAAGATCTTTCTTCAAAGTATCACCCTATTTCAGAAAAATTAAAAGGAGTAAGGAAATCTGCCTACAGTCTTGCAAACTTGCTAAACATAAAAGATACTCATTAAAAAAACCCAAACATAAAATATATTAAATCCTATTGACAAAGGGGGAGGGGAAATATTCAACAACTGGCAAAAGTATAAAAACAAGTTCAAATGAGAACCATAAGTTCCAAAGCAACTAGTGAAAAAAAAAAAAAAAAAAGGATGGAACTACAAGTCAGCTAAATACTGATTCAGCTCGCAGGCTATCAGTTGGCACAAAGTGATATATGAAATTCCAAAGATTGCCAAAATCCAAACCAGCATAATATTTAAACTATAAAGGGGCCCTGCTGACCCATTCCAGAATTTTCCTTGTTTTTTAAATTATAGGTTGGCCTCTTAGGCGTGCTTTGGCCAAGTTCTCAAAAGAAGCGATTTAAGCCTTTTTTTATTTGAAGTCACCATTTACTTAAAGCCCGCACTTCTCTCTTCAAAGCCTAAGCAGGGGCTGTATCATCAATGTGCAAGAGCAGCAGAGAGCAGACAGGCCATGCACACTGTAGCTGTCCAGATATTTTGAGCCATGCTTTCTGTGCAGAAGAATTATGAGTCTGAGCTGGCTTGAAAATTTAAGCAGGTTTGCAACTGCTTTTCATTGTTGAAGTGGCACAAAGGAGCAAAACCCCTGTACTGGGGAGTCTGGCCCTGAGACTGGAAATTCAAAGGACATTGATTAAAACACACACACATTGGTTAATCTTGGAGGAAGCACACAATTATAATATTTGTATTAAACATCAACTGAAAGCAAACACTTTTTTTTTCCACCTAGTGAATGACTAGAACAATTCTTGAAGACTACCTTGGGAGTTCAAATGACTTATTACTGTGCCTATGTTTTTAATGACTTTCAATTTTGTTGAGGAACAGAGGGTTCAAAATTCTGATATGTGGCAATTTGTGTGGTATTTGTGGTCTCACCTCAAAATTCTGGAAATAGCAGGAAACAGTGTGTACTCTCAAGATTTATAGTCAAATTTCTCGACTTCCCAGGCTAGCTAACTATTTTATAGACAAGCCCAAAATAATAATTCTCAGTTCTGGACAACTGCAAACCACAGATCAAAAGCAGTATCCACAATCTGTACTTCTGTGCTTTTGTACTTTGGATGAATTATCTGAATCAAACATCCAAGCCATCAATAATAGGGAAAAAATCAATCAGAAACATATGACATTTTAAAGACCTTCTTCCAGCTGTTTAGGGGAATAGAGAGATGGTTCCTTGAACAAATCCATAAGGAGTTCTGATCCACCCCAAAAAGCAACCAGTAGAAGGAACAATGTGAAAATAACAGTGTAAGCTTGCTGTGGTGACCCAGCCCACCTTGGGACTGAGTGATATTCACTTGGTGGATTTCCCCACCCGACCCTGAGGGTGGATCCGAGAGCAAGACCGAGGTTTAAGGCTACTCCCCACTGGGTGTCCCTCTAGCAGCATCTCCTCCTCTCCTTCTAGAAACCTCTCTGTTCCCGTAATGCTATTGGTTTAGACTCCTATGTTTATTCATGTCTTTCATTGCTTATGTATTGAGCTCTGGAAAGTTCTGTTCAGTTTGGTTCCCCATTGGTTGATTCAAATATGTTCCTCCCCTAACCCTCTGTGATTTGCTCCCTGTCATCCCTCGTCATTTCCCTATTGGTTTGTCCCTTTGTTCTGGCCCTTCTCCTCCCCCATTTAAAAGGGGCTGTAACCGTTTCCAATCTCCTTTCTCCTCTGCATTCCCTTTCAACTTGAAGTCTGCCCCTCGGGGCTGAAATAAAAGTTGGGATTGCAGGCAAAGAGAAGGCCCCTCTGTCTTCCTTCACCCTCGCCTGTTGCTTAGCAGCAACCTTGCTGCAGCCACCCTCACCAGCTACTTGCAGGCAGCACTGACAGCTGCTGAGAGGACTCTGATTGCCACGCTGCCGGGGCATCAGAACTTGTTGCCTGCTGGGCCACCGGGCGGCTTGCCGTCAGTGCAACATAAGCTGTCCTTACTATCCTCTTACACACTTGCATTTTAGGATAGTGTTGTATTTAAGTGGTGAAAATTACTACTTGTCCCTTCTGTCTCTGTGTGGGGATGGCACAGTTCTGTCTCATTTTTCTTTTAAATGGAACTAAATTCCTTAATACGGAACCACAAAATGTGTCTGCTTAAGTTACAGAACAGGAAAGAAAGAGGTTGATGTTTATAAATGCTTTACTGGAAATTTGTGAGGGGGGAAAATTTTATTTTCAGAAAGTAAAATACAAAATTTGGAGCAGACGCCTAAGAAATCTTCTTGTAGATGGTAATATATATGTATATGTGTTTATACACTTTTTACATTAAGTTGAAATCTGGAGATAATATGATCCAGCAATTATTTCAGCTGCAGTCTGTAGGTTCCTATCTCTCATTCTTACAGTTTCTAATTTATGTACCTCGTGTAAGTGTTTAAAGATGTCACATTAACCCATAAGATGCAGTCTCACATGCAGTCTGTGCCACAATGGGACAATGGGAAGCTTTAGGTTCAGCAAGCCTGGAACTGTCTCAATGCCAAGGATGCCTGGGGCTATAAAGCTGGGACACTACAAAGCCTTTTACAGAGGACAATCCCCACAGAAATTCTTGGATATCTGTAGGCAAAAGTAAACTGGAAAGAGACCAGTCAGTTTTCTGAGACAAGCCAGTTGGAAGCTTGTTGACATCAGTACATGTCCATCCAACATGGAAATCTACTTTGCTGGAAAATGCCTGACCTGTTCTGTGCAATGCTGCCACACTAGGCTTATGACTACTGAAGAGCTTTGAACTACCGCAGAATCACTGAATTTTTTAAGAGCTGTAAGGAAGAACCCCCCCCAAACAAACCCAACAAACAACATTTGGCTTCTTTGTATCCCTCAAATTTGAATGTTGCTTTCAGTATAACAAGTCTTATCCATTGCAAGAACAGGAATTTATATGCAGTTGCATGTACTGCTGAGTGTTCCCTAGAAATAACAAGACAGTTGGGAAATGGGGAAAATGTTTGCAAGAAGACAGACACTTTCTTTCAAATTGCCACATCATAAAGTCTCTCAAACTGTTACAGGATATATAGAAGCAGCATGCATAAACCTTAGATAATTTTCACAAACCCACTGAAGAGGAGTAAGAAGCCACTCAAAATGCTGCATTGCTTGTACAGGACTTTGGTGATATTCTCTCAAAGTACTTTGTCAGTTTTCCTTTTGCCTCTGTATTTTAATTTTTCCTGTCCCTTTATTTCTAAAGACATTCACAATAGAGTGGCATTAGACGCTAATGTAAAATCAATTCATCAATTCGTCAAATTGTTTAACTGACTTCATGAAAAGCAGAATTTCTAAAATAAAACTGAGTAGTGGATTTGAAGCTATTATAACTCCTCTGACTATTTTTACATCTTGTATCATTTTTTGTCCACAGAGATATACCTACAATTTTTTTTGCTGAGTGGACATAGTATTCCATTTTTAGTGTGACTGGAATATATTTCTTTAATTTTAACTGACAAACTCAGTTTAAGCCAGTTGCAGGAGAATTAAACAAATGTTAATATGAGGAACAGTCTTGGAGTTGCTGCAGAGAGTGGGGATACTGAATAACTGCACTGAACGTCAGGTTCAACCATCAGCTGCTTGTGTTATCTCCAGCCAGCTTGCTTGCACTTTCTGTCCCTCTTTTCTATCTCTGTAAAAAGAGGGAAAATATTGCCTTTTTAGCATCTCCTTTGTTCTCTTTTGGGCAGAGACATATCCTTTCCCTGTGTGCTTGCATGGTGTCCCTCACAAAAGTAATTGATTAGTAGCTAATTAGCATAAAAAGAAAATTTGTATGTTTGCTAACTGGACAAGGTGTTTTCACCTGAAGCAAAACATTTTCTAGTAACTTACTGCTATATTTTATTATTAACATACCTTAGAGTCAAAATCCACTTTCTGGAGAGATAAACAACAGAAATCATATAGGGCACTAATTTGGAATGCAGAGTTCACATCTAATTGATTCAAAATAAGGATCTGGATTTAGGTCTCATAGTAGAAAAGTGGGTTTTTCAGAATCAAAGTATTTTATCTTCTGTAACTGTTTGATATCATGTAACTAAATATTCTGTTGGCAAGAAACATCCAAGTTACCATGACTTCATTCTGGAACTTAACTGAGGTTCTCTAATTAATAGCTTAGGTATCCTGTATACTCTGTAGAAAAGACAAAAAGCCTCTTGGATTGTTTTTTTTTTGTTTGTTTGTTTGTTTGTTTGTTTGTTTTGGGGTTTTTGTTGTTTTTTAGGGGGTTCGTTTGTGTGGTTTTTGTTGGTTTTTTTTTTCATTTGGAATAAGGAATTAATCTTGAATGTTTTACATCATCAAGAAGGCAGAGTCTAATTGTAGGAGATGGACTTTGTATTCCTTGTGGATCCCTTCGAACTCGGCATATTCTGTGATTCTGTGATATTTCTTTTGTGAGAAATTCACCAATTATGACCATTTAGAAAAGTTTCATTAGCAATCTAGCAAAGAAAAGCTACAATGTTGATATTTCAGATATTTACAAAGAATATTAAAAAATCTTCATATTGCAAGGAAGTAATAAACAAATCTTTAGGAAAGTGAAGTCAGCTCTGTGTCTTTGATCTTATCTTTCTAGATGACTAAAATAATATATGAAGTTAAATAACCCTCTCTGCCCAGAATATGATCTTTCTAAAAATAATGCTTCTGCTGCATCCAGAAACTCTAAATTATTATTTGTTTGCTATCATTGGGAAACGTCTCTTGCCATAGGAGCCACATACAATTTTCCAAGTAGAAGAGCATACTGTCAAAATGGTGCAGCAAATGCATTGCCATAAAGTAAAAATTCATTGAATTCTTAACCAAATGCTGAAATTAAATTTAGCATCAACAAGTTTTTATACCTACGAGACATCTACAAATGTCAGTAAACATTCCAACTACTTCATTATTTATTCTGCTTTTAAAAAGCATGAGCCAGTGTAATGTTGTAGTAGTTTTTGTTCTCCTTTACAGAACTGACGACTGGGAGGGCATTATTCACTTGAGAATTAGGAGAGTTATTTTTTGCGTGTCAAACACAGTAGACAGCACAGTTATTGTACAGAATTTCATTAGCACTGTACTTCTTTTAGAAGCATATATAGTCATGAAGGGTGACAGATCCTCAAACCATTTTGATACTCTAAAATGTAGGGCAGTGATGCATTTATGTATATATGTGTATAGTTTGCATACATATATTATGAAGGAAAATGGCAAGGCTGCCATTCAGACAGATCTAGCCAGGCTGGAGGAGTGGGCCAGCAGAAGCCTTGTGAAATTCAGTGAGGACAAACGCAAAGTCCTAGATCTGTGAAGGAAGAAACCTTGGCAGGAACACAAGCCAGGGCTGCTTGGCAGGAATGTATCTTGTCAAGGAGCAGTATGGCCCAGCAGCAACGCCAGGGCCAGGGAGCTGGTGCTGAGGGTGACCCAGTGCTGTCCGTGCCTTCTCTCATGGGGCATAGTCCCATGGGTCTGGTAACAGGGTCCACTGACAGACTCTGACATAGCAAGTGATGAACAGGGGCCAGGGCACAGCCAGGCAGCAAAGGAGCAGAGGAAGGGCTGGAGCCCACCAGTTCTGTGGTCTAACTACAGAGACTGACAGAGCCAGGCTGAGCTGAATTCAGGTCCTGGGCAGGACAAGTGGCTGGGCAGGGCAATTAGGCTGGGCTCTGAAACGTCTGTGTTAACAAGACTGCTTTTTGTTCACCGCCTGTGCTGGTGAACACAGGGCGGACATTGGTCAGCTGTGTGTCCTGGCAGCACAGACTGCCAACAGCATCATGGGCTCTATGAGTAGAAGCTCAGCCTGGAGAAAGGGGTTATGCTACTCTGATCAGTACTTGTTAGACCACATCTAGACACTGCATAGAGTTTAGGGCTCTTAATACAAGGAAGATACTGTAAAACTGGAGTAAGTTTGGTGAACTCCACCAACCTGGCCAGGGCTGGAGCATTGGCCCTGTGAGTGAGGCTGAGGGTGCTGAGTTTGTGCATCATGGACCCTTGAAAAAACACAGCTTCAGGGGGGCTAACAACAGCCCCCCAGTACCTCCTGGGACATTATAAAGCAGACTTGAAGTGCATGGTGGAAGACTGAAAAACAACAAGTATGAATTGCAATAAGAGAGATTCAGTCTGTATATAAGGAATTTTTTTCACCCCAAGGACAGTCAAGTACTCAAGCAGGTTGTCTGGAAAGCTTTGGAGGTTTTAAAGACCTTAGTATGTAAAGACTTGTGCCACCTGGCCTAGTCTCATAGCTTACTCTGCTTTGAGCAGGAGATTGCATTGGAGAGCTCCAGAAATCCCTTCCAAACTGAATCATCATGTGATTGTATGAAAATAAAGAGCAAGAGGTACTGATTATACAGGCACCAAGAGGTTTTCATGTCCCCAGAATAAATTCAAACTGAGCTACTTTCTGTAACTGGACAAAATATTTACAGGACTGTGGAGGCAATTCCACATGTTCAGAATTCTGCCTTTTCAAGATTGAAATTTTGTAAATCTCACTCTTTAGATGGACAATGTAAAACTACAGTTCATCATATTATTGCCGCTTATCCTTCCTGTGTGCTTTCCTAAATCACTCATTACCTAAATGCTGGCTGACTAAGTTTAATTTAGAAAATGAAAGTCACAGCAGACATCCTCCTCAACTTCTGCATTAATTTTTGCTTTGATTTACTGCAGGCTGAGATATGAAATCAAGTCCATTCATTTATCCTTTTACCCCCAAGCTGGAGGTAGCAGGTGTTAGACACATCAAGAACAGTAGTCATTTCTCAGACACAAGGAGAAGAATTTGACATTGAGCTTGGTTCTGATTCAATTGTCCATAGTAATGCAAATTGATGTTAGTCCCACAAACGTTCGCTTCAGAGAAGTATAAAATCTTAGAAATGCTATGAAATAAACACACATCAAAAGCACTTTTAGGATTGCATTAGTGTGCATATTGACTATAATTACAACAATTAGAATATAGAAATTACAGGAGGAAGACTCAAAGAGCAAATGAAAGCTTGCATGTAAACATATCATTAAAATATTCAGTCAAAACTTGGACTGGAAGATCTAGTATGGCCAAAACATGGATTTTCTTTTAGATGTTTATCCTTCATTACTGACTGCTTACATTCTCTGACTTGAGCCAAATTTCACAGATAAAATAGTTTTTAGTCTGACTACCTATGTAATCTCCTTCTAACATCAGTAAATAGAGATGGACACTCCTGGGGAATGATGAGTTTCACCTATTGGTAAGCCTGTCTTAGGAAAGGATAATCAGTCCTCTGCAGGCTCTTGTCCTTATCTCATTGCCTAAGGATAAAGTCCAGGAGACTGTCTTAGAGCAGATGCACAGCTTTTAGATGAATTCTCCTCGTCTTCACTTCCAAATATTGATTCTACAATGTGTTGAAAGTAACCTACTTTTCAAATGTTTCTTGGACACTTAAAGCATTTCAGTCTTTTCTCTTGTATTGCTCCCATTCCAATTTTGGTGCGAAATTACAGTTAAATTACACTTTCATCTTATTTTTAAAAACATATATCTGCAGCTGGATTCTTCTTTTAAAAAACATATATCTGCAGCTGGATTCTTCCTTATTCTGCATTTCGTTGGTCTTACTTGTAACAATTCCTTTTGCTCATTCTTTCTGAATTGCTATTCTGTTTTTCCCTGTCTGGTATTCAAGCTATTTGCTTATTACATTGTACATTTTCAGATGTCTGTATACAATTCTGCTTATATTTTTACTGTGTGTGTACATATAATGAAATGGACTATTTGATCTCTGTTGCACCACTTATTTTTGTAACTGCATATTATGAGGATGATAAAAAAAATCTCCTTTCTGAACTTTTAGGTGATTTCTGACACTTGAGTTGCTAGTTCAGAGAGGTCTGACCTGCTCCGTGGTGTTAAAGAAATGCATTTCTACAGTGGCACTTCAGACTTGACAAGTCTTCAGAGATGATGACTTCATCTTCCAGGGGAAAGAGAGAAAATATCTAAGATGATAACCTGCAATTTTAAGGAAAAGGCTGACTTAAACAAATGCACAAGAATAATGCACCAGAAGAGAATACTCTTGTTATGAGCCTGTTAACAGGGTGGTTTAGTACATACCAGTTGCTGCAAGGGCAGTTTGGACATATTTATGTCTACACCATCTGCTGTCCTATGCCCATAACCCTCCAAAGCAAACCTGCTGTTTGACATGAGATTCAATATGGTCATAACCTATACCTAATAACTGGTGACTGATATCTGATATTTCACATTGATGCTGTGCTGTATGCAGCCTGGTGGTGAAGGAAATACCTCCTGAGTTCATAATTCAGATTAATAGCAAGGATAACAAATATGGATAAGGATAATAAGGATAGCAAATGTGTTTCACAATGTTGTTCTCTAGAAAGCTCAGACTTACTCTAACGTCTCAGGCTGTGGTATTTGGGATCATGGAATCACAGAATATAGGATCAATAATTATTGATCACTTAATATTCTATCAAGTCCATACGCTGTGGATATTTTAAGGTGTTTGTCATTTACAGTATTTGAATTCTACCTGGAGTTCTTTGAAAAGACCTCAAACTGTCCAGCACAGTACGCATTGCTCACTCAGCTGTAACACGATCAGCTTGCCTTGGAATTCATCTGCTGCTCCTTGCCATCCGACCCAACAACCTTTCCAGCTGGAACAGCTTACTATCACCACAGAAAACCAAGTGTCCATTCCCTCAACACCAGATGTCAGTCATCCTCTAAAATCCATCTAGCCTAAAGGGGAGGTACATTTAATTCCCCAGTGCCCCACAGGACAAACTGAAAAATGCCAAATGGCAGAGCCTTCCCCAAACTCTCAGCTTAAAATCAAGCCTGTTGGACCCTTGCAAAAGGTAGAAGAAGAATAAGTTTTCCTCAGCCATATTTGCTGTCTGCCTCACACACCATTTTCATCTACACTGAAAGCTTCAGCTGAATCCCATTAGGAAGAGAACTGGTGCGAGAGACATTTCTAATTTATAACATGTCTAATTTCTTTCAATTTGAAAACAATATGGCTATAATTTTAGCTGAGACATGTCATGAGATTACTGAATATATGCAAATTTTTAAAAAGACAACAAAAATGACGTGGCAAATTGCATGCTTTTCTTTAAAAAGCATAACAGACTTTTGTGGAGACAATGCAGTCTTTCAAATACTGCTTACAAAAAAGCCCTGAAAGGCAAGGATTGCCAGTTTGATTTTCTAATATTTGTGATATTTGTTCCATCAAAATGGAACCAATATTGACTCACATGTATTTATATTGCATTTTGCTTTCTGTATTAATGTTTGTTTGAATTAATCTGAATGTTCCACATAATTTAAATTTCAACACATGGACTGAATTAACCTCGTTAATGATAATTTTGCCTTTGGCACCCCATTATAAATGCTTTTCCATTGAGAATCTTGCTGGGAAGACAGTTTGATTGTGAATATATTGACATTCTTCTTGTTACGGCAAATTTCCATTTTGTTTTAGATGTTTTATTATCTGATGGCTAAATTGCCCTGAAAATGTATGATATAAAATATTTGATTAATAAATTCTTGAGGGCACTGAACTCAGTGCAGTCAGTTTGCTATGATCAAAGCAGTAAACACTATCCACTACTGTTTTCTTGGAAATGTCTTCTTCTTTTCATTGTAGGGGACAGTCATTATCAAAAACAGTACCAAAAGTTGTAGCTGACACAAGACCTGCTCTAATTACCATTTTGATCCACGTGATTTCAATATCTTTATCTGGATTAGGACAGTTACCTATTCAGTATTACTCCAGGGTCCAAATATAAGTATTTATTTTTTAATTTAGAGAGGCGACTTGATAAGATTTCTTTTGCTTATCTATATGCAGAAAATGTATTATCCAATTACAGATAAATAATGCCTTGGTACAGAAACTCACTTTCAGAAGAAAACAACTGCTCCAATAGTCTTCCCACTCCTGTTAACATCTTGGTAGTAGAAACAGAGAGAAAAACTGAAACCACACATTACATTTGGGGTGACAAATTTCTCATTCTGGAATTTTATGTAGTGGTTTGTTTTCCTCTCTGATGCTTTACTACAAGACACTAAGGGTTCAGCCAACAGGCATATCTATTCTCAAGTGGAGGGAATCAATTACTAGTCATTAGTCCCCTTACTAATATTAGGATAGCAGCAATAAGCATGTAAATTTGTTATCGAGAAAAATGCATGCAGAAAGGACAGTTTTCTGGAGTTATATGCTAAAATCCGCAATTTGACATGGTAAAAAACAACTTGTGGCATTGGAAAACAACTGCATAAAATTTTACTGGTTCAAATTCAGCTCAGGTTGTTCTTTGCTGACAGCTATTATCATCTGACAGCTCTTTGATAGCTGATGTGATGCAAGCAGGCAGGCTCTGTCCAAGTTTCACTGTGGACTTCAATGGTAGCAGAATAATCTCCAAATGCTACTATGACTTAAAACAGCAAAACCAAATCATCAATATTTACTCTTTTAAAAGTTCCTGAAGAAAAACCAATAGACTAATGATTATCTCACCTAAGTCCTTCAGTATCTTCATAGCAAAGTTGTGGTGTGACTACTGAAGACCTTCCATGTTTTGCTGTGCTAGTAAACATTCCATCCCTGGGAAGTGCTGCAAGACTGACTTCTTTAATATCATGAAGAAAACCATACCATGGCAGACATTTTATAACTTGACTGAATGTCAATCATGTTCCCATAATGTTGATTTAAGATAGATTTCCATGAGGACAGGACAGACCGCATAGATAACAACAGTGAAAGGGCCACAGAACATTAGTAGGATAGAAAAATATAGGATGTTAATTAAAATAGTAAAAATAGAAATTTTTTCACACAATTCATATAAAATTAAGTAAATTCCTATAAAATGGAACAACTTCCTTGGATTCTTTGGTGGGACACAATTTGTTTAGCTTGTCTTGTCATTTGGTACTGTCTCACTGCTTAAAATTCAAATAGCAAAGTTAGTGTGTCACAGTACTGGAGCATATTACAAAGCAATCTCCACTCCACAAAGAAAAAGGACAGGCAGATATCTAGTCCAGAATGTACTCAGCTGTTTCACAGATACTTCTACACAAAGTTCAAGCCGTATCCTATAAGAGATGATCCATTTTAATCAAATTATTTTGAATATAATTTCTTGGGTTATGACAACATTTTGTCCTTTGGATTATGTTATCACATAACATAGACCAAGTAGAGTACATAAATAAATGGACTAGTTCTTCCATAGCTCCTTGTTTGACTTCCTTTTTAGAACTTAAGATTCAAACAGCTCTATCCACTTAGACCAGCTGAAAATCTGTCTTAGTATCTAAGTTGTGTGAGTACCAAGTATATTTTTATTAGAAAAGCTCTGTAACCCCCATATAATAATTTTGAATATACTTCAAAAAGTGTTGCTAATCCTACCACCATACCACAGGACTAAGGGTTGGGAGAGGCAGATTTAGTACTGCTGAAGTAAAAGCATTTGTCTATGCCTTGCCTTCCAAAAGAGCATAGGAAAGGTGCTTTCAGGGCATAGTTCGTTCCTGGTATCTCCCATTGCTATCATATATATCAGCATAGCAAAGCTTATCTGGGGTCTCAACACTGCACATCAGTGATACAGCTCAGTTGCTTCTCAGTCTTTGCCAATTGCAAAGTCTCCATATGTGACCTTGATATGTATTTTACAAGTGCTTAAAGACCTCTCGATGAAAAGTTCAGAGCAAGATTTAGGTGGAATTACCATATCCTTTCTGTTAAGCTACCTGTAAGTCTTAATTTCAAAGGTGCTTTATCAGCCTGCTCACTCTCCTCCTTGTAATAAACTTCAACCTGATAACTTTATTAAACAAATATTGCAAACCAGCTTTAATTAGACTTTGTTAGCTATATTGTGAAAGTAATAATCTGATCTGTAACCTTGTGCCTGCTACAGCTGGAGAAACATTGTACAGGAAAGATGCAGAGAGGAGCTTAGAGGACAAGGGGATACACCATTCTCACGCTGAATTGTTTTGTTTTACATGACTTTAGAAGTGCTTTCTGAGAACAGGAGGCTTTGTGAAATGCTTGTGCCATACGCTGGATGCTATTGAGAAAATAGAGAAAAGCTGAGAAAAAACTTGGTGCTTAAGTTTCTTCCAATAAAATGCAACAGTACTCACTCATCCTCAGTGAGCTGGGGGTTAATGACAGCTGGCATTCTCTCATCCGATAAAACTATAGGCAGTTTAACTCTGACATGAGTGACAGCAAAGCATCTCAAGGAAACAGAGTTGTAGCCCTGTCGGAGCAAATCTGAGTATTCTTATAAACAAAGCTGACCCGCTGCTCCAGTTCTTTCATCTGGATTGTTTAGTTTGTACATATTAGTATGTATTCCTTTTTTTCCCTTCTTCATCATTTCACATAATGCACTGGGTTAGGCTTCTTTTTACCATCTTGTTTTAGCTCTTGATCAAAGTAACCTTATTATCCTTGCATCATCTGAAAACTTTCTAATTATTATTACCATAAATTCCCATTGCTGGACCAACAGTAGACTGCTTGTCTTCCTACAAACATATTTGAAGCTTTATTAACTTATTAGGAACACCTGTTGTAAAATGTTTAAGGCTATTTCTGGAATATTCTACCAGCTTCATAGAATTAGTCATATTATATACCCAAAAGCTGGTAAAGCAATCATTTTCTCTGGTGTCTTGTTAGAAATGCTGAGGCATGGAGAGAAAAAGTGAAAGAGTATGAAATTGTTATTCTGGGATGACAGAAGGAGTGAAATCTCCACTCCAGAAACACTGGATGGGTACCTCTGCTCATACTTCAGTCTACCTAAAGTCATTTGTTCTCTGAAAGCGCCTCTTCACCAACCACCAGTGAGCCAAGAGCCCATCAGTCTCCTACCTTAGCTGCTTCTGTTAGGAACTTAAAGTTGGACGTGAGGAGTTCAAATCTTAGGGGCCAAAATAGCCAGTAAGTCTTTGAAAGATTATTTTCAAAAGGAAAAACCAACAAAACCTCTGAAAAATATATTAAGGTGAGATTTGACAGTGCATTTACTATTCTTTGCTATCTCTCTGCATGACTAAATCCCAATAAAGTCAAGATATATAATTTCACTTTCAGAGTAAAACAAATGTATTTACATTTACTGAACATGAAGGACACCTAGATGGGATAGTGAAGGGGAATAACTAACCCCAGCTTGCCATGTAGTAACATCCTCCTGAAGAGAAAGTGCAAAACTGTGGAACTGTTCTGTAGAAAACAAGTTGCAGAGACATTCAGCAATACACAGACTACTTGGCACTTACTTGAGACTTAAACCCCTAAGTATTTTGTGAAGTTGGGACTCCTGTCCTCAAGATTTAAATGTGATCACAGTAAGCAATAACACCAGTGAATTAAGACTGAAGAATTGTGGGGCACAAGAGGAGAAGGGGGTATTTGTTTTTTTAAATTATGTTAACAAACTTGGTGGGATATGAATATTGCAGCTGCAGCCTCAGTGTTGTAGACTGAATGTACACATTCTATGAGGGCCAGAGGGACTCATCCCCAGCCAGACAAACTGGAAAGTCTGTGGACAGGTTGGTGGATGGCTTCCTTCTGGCTTATATGTCTTGTCTGTCATTTTGTGGCGCAGGTCACTCTTGCATAGAGTTGGAAGACAGCTGGAGGCAGCTGGATGCAACTCACAACTTCAATGGAGAATTTCATACATATATCACCTATGCAAGATAAACCTGAAAAAAGGGCAATGGACTTCCTAAGAGTATCCACGAGGGAGTAATTAGGTCTTCCTATGCTCCTTTTTTAATAGTGTCATGTGTTAATAGAAAAAAGAAACATTCCTGCCAATTCGCCAACTAAACAGAAATGTCCTGTGCTTATAAAATGTGTCTTCACACTCTGCTGCATTTATATGGCTTTAATACCAGTTATATATATATATANTATTGGGTTAACAAGTCCAGTTTTCTTGGAATGGGAAAAAAAAAGATGTATTGTCTGATTTGCTTTTTTACTCCTTCCCTCACCTCAACTTTCATGATCCCCAACTTTAATAGCACTTACATGACACCTCTCTAAGACAGATAATGAAAAGAATGACAGAATTAATGGGAATCTCAACTATTAATTTTCCTGGCCTTTCCACCTGATGTCAAAGATGATCATTCCTTCAATGCCAGAATATAATAAAGTTGTTATTTAAAAGTAACAGGATCTGGATTTCACATGCTTATCTCTATGGAGAGTTACTTACACTGGCAAAAAAAAAAAAAAAAAAAGGGTCTGTCTATTACTAAATCAAGACAATCAAGTTTTGAATTCACTTTACCCACAGGTGAAAGTGCAAAGCTCTGCAAAATCACCTACCACACTGTCATGCAGCTGACACACCTTTTCAGATGGGAAAGTACTGTTGGTTTGCAAAGGTCATGTTTACAGTTCAGTTAGAGGGAAAGTTATAGACATGCATTTCTATACCAGATATTTCTAGGGGGGAGGGCTGCTCTTTTTATGCTCTCAGCATCTTTAATAAACACCACCCAACACTGGGTAAGAGGATGTGGTTTCTATCAGAAACCTTTAGAAGATAATCAACAAGAGTAGAAAAACACACCTACACAGTCACAGGTGCTTTCAGATCCTCCAGTCAATGGTGAATGAGTAGCCCAAATGTATATGTTCTTAGTTTTGTATTACTCTATGAATTAAATTTAAAGAGATATGTGATCTATGTGTTTTGGGGGTTTTAAAGTGAGAGAATACACAATAGTGAAAATATTTGTGATTCAAAATCTAGAGCAGAGGATATTTGCTCCTCACCTTCTGGCTATCACATGGCTTAAATTAACTCTCTTGCATAAAAATAAAATATTCCGTGGTTTGGTGACAGGTTGACACTTTATGTAGCTCCATGCTGGTATTGCTCCAAACTGAAGATATGTATGTATGGGATCTCCTGAATACCATCTAAATGTTTTCTAGGTTTCTTATCTTTGGCTGAGATTTTCTAATATTAATAATCCTGTCCTAAGTATTATAGTCTCTATTTCTAGATGGTAAATTTGATATTTCTTACCATGGTGATATTCAGAGGAAGGATGTGCCTTCTGTTTTGTGTTTTGTGTTTCACCTTGATAAATTATCTCCCACTGATCACCCAACTTTGACTTTATTTTTCCCAAACTATGTTCCTGGAAAAGGCTTCTGTCAGAAGTGCTGCTCTCTTCAGAAAGTTCAGTGAACACATTAGCACATCTGAACTGCTGCACACTCTCTTAAGTGGTCAAAGACTTAATAAAGTGACTGTACCCACACAGCTGGTCAAACACACAGCTGTTTGGCATCAGTCAAATGGAATGATGAGCAGTGGGACCAGACCTGAATCAGGCGAAGAAAGGATTTGGTTGTGTCAAAGTGGTACATCCCACATCTTCACACAATGCTGTTTACTTGAGGATCACAGTAGTATAGGCAGGGCTTCCAAGCAGAGTAAATTGTAGGAGAGAAAAAGGAAAGACAAGATCCTTAGTAGGCAGCAGAGGGGAAATCACTTGGGTCAGCCATACAGACACAAAGTGCTGGAGGAGGTGTAAGGGAACAGTACAAGAGGGCAGGAGCTCATACTCTGAGAGTGAATGTGAGGCTGTAGAGAAGCCTCAGGGGACTAACCTATGAGTCAGTGCCCAAATTGCAGTTTCAAGCTTCAGATCTCCCCTCTGTACGTGTCTTCTGCCACTGCAAGTGGTTTCTGTAGAGGGGGAGGGAGAATGGCAGAGAAAAATGTGTGCATCTGTGTAAAACCCCATTCTTTTCAAACTAAGGCAGTTTTGACACGGACGCTAATGAGTCCAAGTTTTCTCCCTTGATACTGTAGAAAGAGTGTTTCTAGCCTGTGGATGCCACAGAAGGTAGGATATGTGGACCAGAGGAAGTCCTAGAGCCACAAATCGTTGAGGGCGGAGTGGGTGTTCAGAGAAAGGGCAAAGTTGTTTTCTTCTTACATTTCATCTTAAGCATGTACTTTTGAAGACTGTAAGTTGGACTAGAAGGACTCAATGTGACCAAGTATAAATGTGCTTAATTTAATATTCAGTAATGGTCTAAACCAGCAGACACTGTTCATCTTAACACTAGACAATGTCACCTTGAGAAAAGCTGTAGTGTGCCAGCAGACTGACTTTCTACTATCAGGTTTTGTCTTTTTTTTTCTTCCAATTGCATGTGCCATGTTTCTTCCTGATCTATATAAAATCTCTGCTTTTCAAGATAAATGCTCTTCCACAATACTACAAATAATGTTATTCTTGTCCCTCTCAGCTGTTAATCTCATGCTACATAACAAAAAGAGAATGCAAAAAAAAAAAGAAAAAAGTGAATTAGAGCTAGGTATCATGATGGCTTTTCAAGCAGAAATGCTTTCATTTCTATAATGTGCATCAAGTCATCACACCCTTTTTTCATCCCCAGCCATCTTAGTGCAAGTGGTGTACTAGCCAATTCCCATTCATTTGTTTCTAAAAGAGGAACATGTTGTTTGGCTTTGTTCAGGGTAGATGAGAGCGAACTTTGATTTTAATAATTTTTTAGCAACTCCATGGCTAAAATAACTACAAACCTTTCATACACTAAAAAAAAAAAAACATGCACAGGGCTGCAAAAATCTGTCAGTGCGTTTGCAGGAGGAACAAACAGCATCTAATGTAAGTATAATGGAATTTGGAGTGACACCCAGGCTGTGAGCAGCCTTATGTTGTCATGCCTGGTGTGCAGAATATCAAAAACTCTCTTAAGAACTCAAGCTTGTTTTTCATCAGGATATTTCTTTTTCTGTTCTTCTGTGAGCACTGTATGAACCATGAACACTAAAAAGGACATTTGTCCTGCAATTGCATCTCTGCCTCTATTCTAGCCTTGCATTCATCTGCTAAATCTCACCTCCAAATACAACATGTCAGATGATGAGAGAGTCCTTTAGTATTTAATGTAACATTACCTCTTAGAAGCTCTTCCTGAAAAGGGAAGAATCTTTACAAATCACTCATAAGCAGAGTAAGTTACAGTTGTTATCCTGAAGACCTCACAATACTGGAAGAAAAACGCAGAGAGGGAAAGTGATTTTTTTGTAAAGATCAGTGCATTCTGTAAGACTCCAAGTTTCTGATACAGCCGTCATCTTACTACATCTATTTTGCAGGCAATTCATCTACTAGTTACAACAAATCTTAGCCTCTTACTTTGGCAATAAGACATTTCTTGTCATGAAACTATAATAAACTGTAATTACTTATGAAAAACACCTTCTTTTCTTCAGATACAGATGAAGTTTATAGGTGAATAATATCATCAAGTCCTGGAAAAAAAAGATTTCCTGTCTAAGGGGTTTTTAGCAAGATCAAAATGCAGATTGGAAAAAATTCAACTCAAATTTATATTAAACTAAGAGAATGTATATACTTTAATATACAGTCATGTAAAAATTTGGCTGTCTTGACTGAATTTCTTTTTATATTGGTGAATTTATTTGAACTGAATGTTGAAGGGGATGAAATATGCCTGCTTCTGAAAGTCTCATGCATTTTTAGGGGTTATGTTTTCTGAGAATGTCTTCTGTCTGACTCCTAAACTAGTGGGGTTTTTTTTGAGATATTGGACCTAAGAAATGGACAGATTTGGGGGCAGAAGGTAAATTCTTTCCTCCAGCTTTTGAATTTTCTGAGGTTATCTTGATTTTAATTTAAAAATTTTAACTTTAGAGCATTTTCAAAGCAAGTGACATGCTAGGTTATGTATTTATGAGGACACACACTTGAACAGTCCACAATTATCTAAATAAAGCCAGAAAAGAGAAGTTGAATATCCCTGCAGAAGGGCAGAAAATCAACCCACTGCCAAAGCAGACTTGTTTTAAAGAGTCAGGTAAAATGACACTAAATTTTTTTTCTAGATGAATAACTTTATCCTAAATGCGCAATGGAAAGGTGGAAAAATATCATTTAGAGTGTGTCTATGAACACCACCTAGAATGTAGGATTTGGCTGCCAGAGTTCAGTAACCAATTAGGGAAGATGAATCGAACCATCGACATAATAACAAGTACACAGGGACAAAGATGAAATAAAAGAGCGGAAGTTGGCTACATTTTGTAGTGGAGGCTATAAAAGGCTACAGTATGATCTGAAAAGGAGTTGGATCTGCCAACCTTGCTGTTTTTCACTGAGCTTCATCTTTTTACTGTTCTGTTTCTCATTGACACATTAGCTGCTGCACCAATACATCACATGCACATGGCTAAGTCAATCCTGAATTAGATGAGCCATGGAAAACCATAGAACCTGCCAACAGAGAAGAGATTTAGCCAAATATTTCTAAGTAAAGCCTGAGTATGCTCAAACTGCCAAAGAGCAGCATTTGCGAAGACAGTGGGGAGGTAGACGGACCCACTCTGCACTGATCTAATCAACTGATCTTAAACCTTTGCTTGTCTGACACTTCTTGTTCATAATACCACAGAAGGAAGAGTGTACAGGAATGAGTTGTACTGAAAAATCTTGTTCTCTAAAATTCAAGGAACTAAAATGAAAGCTAGAAGGCCTTTGGGGCAGTTTTGCATTTCATATAACACCAATACCACGTCAGGTCTGAGTAAATATGCTCTTCAAAATAAAACAGAAAAAGTAATTGGATTTTTCTCTTCCTGTCCTGTGCAAGTGCTTCACCCATTTTTACTGCCAGCATAAGGTAAATGTGATATGACATGTAACTTTTTTGATCAACTACAAAGAAGTTTTCCAGCATCTATGGAGCTCAGCTAGTAAGCACAATTTATAAAACAATGAATGACTAACCCCTGTAACCATTTTAATGACCCTAAAATAAAGTGCTTAGAGCAACATCTGTCTCAGCAGCTGGGTTCTCTGCATGAGTGGGCAGAGCGACACATTGGGACAAATTCTGTTCTCCCTTTTGACAGAAACAATTGCAGCAGATCATTTTTATCGTAATCAATTTAGGTACAGTTTCTTGGAAACCATCTGTGTAGTGTTCATAGATTGTGCTTAAGAATTTAAATGTGTGTATTTTTGGTTGCTTGATGTAGCATCTGCTAATGACCACATAAGTTCCAGTTTTTATGCATAAAGCTGTTTCCTTGTAAAGGGATTAGTAGAATGACTACTTGATTTTATCCTTTTAACTACCCAATAAGCTGTCGCAGCTTGAATGACATCCGCCACAGAGTGTAAGTTACAGAATTAATTGCATTTTTGAGCTGGAGTTGAAGCCATAAGGATAACAAAGCATTAGAAAAACATTTTATTACATTTCTCTCTCAAGTTAGTAATTTAAAATTAATACAGGTTTTGTGTGAGCATTTTAAACCAAAGAAGAATAAAGAGGAATGTTTTATTTCCCATTTACTTGAGAATTGTCTGAAAAGACAATTACTTTGAAAATGCTGGGAATATACTGGAGGGGGCATTCTTTTCGAACGGAGTACAAAACATCAATTTAAAAATAAAAATTAATTAAACCCGTGTCATTATTTTCTAGTGTCACACAGATTTAATATGTTATTAATTGATTATCATTAGGGCATTTATGATTCCATATAAGTGTACCACACAAAATTCATACACCAGCCCTCCCCCCTGCTAATGGGTGCACAAGTGGAACCTGTAACTGTGCATAAGAGACTGGCATTCACAGAATGCTTGCTCAAAGGAGAAACACAAAAGGACAGCTCAGAGGAATTAAAAGAAAAAACATTTTAGAAGACAGATATTTATAATTTGTTTTTTTAAAAAGGTTCTTATGATGGAGTGTGCTTACCTTAGGCATTGGACTGAGGCTTTGTGATGCTCTTTCACAAAGTGGAGGTACAGGACCACTTTTCAAAACAATTAATGGAAAAACACCTCTTCCCTCAAAGACTGGGGAAAAATATTTGTAACAGTTCTGCAGCAATTTCCAACAGCTAGGCAACCAGGTAAGTGCACAACACAAGGGCTGATGCATATGTGTGTGCATATGAGATATGCATCTGTGGCTTTATACTCAAAGTCCAAAACAAGGATAAGGTACCGTTTAATTTACCTTGTTATGGTGCAAGGCCAACTCTATTGACAAATCTACATTTCTCAAAGAAATATGTTCACTTCTGCTTGTGGGAATTTTTTGGATTCAATTAAGTTATTAACAAAAAGGAAAAGGATTCACAACATTGTTACATTCTCAAAATCACTTAAGAGTCAGAAAGAAGGAGAGGCATGGTAATAAAATATTAGCAACAGAAGGTATTAAGGCTGCATCAGAGATGCAGAGATAATTAATGTATCTATTAATTATCCAGAAATAGAGTCAAGAAACAAGATAGTAATGCTTTCAGATAGCATTAATTTATTTAGATTTTATTTAAATCCAGAGGTACAGTGAAGAATTTCATAAAGGATAAGCCTTTATGAATAATACTTTTAAATAATACAGTGATGAAATTTGAAGGCAGACAATTGAAAAAGTATAAAAGGAAGAAAAACACAATATGCAATTAAATTTCATAAGTCATAGACAATAGATACTACTAAGGCCAGGACTTTGGCAAAAGTCAGTGGGTAACTGGACATTTAGATGAGTACTGAGAATATGCAAAGTTTTAAAAATAAAGGCTAAAAAATAATGATGGGAATGAATGTAAACCTCATGTTCAAGAATTTATGTCAACTACCAGCTATTAAGAATGAAGATAAGAGAATTTCATAAGTGTGGGTATGACTTGCTGCCCACTCTAGGACTTGTGCTGTCCTCTGGGTGCAGGGCCATGAAGAGCAGGGACAAAGTGGACACTGCCACAAGTCTGATCAAGCTTGGAATGCTTTATGTTGCTCTAAATCGCTGTTGTCAGTGCTGCATGGTATCCCAAAACAAACTTTCTTCCTTGGGATGTAGACATATTAAATCTGCACTGTAAAAGTTCTTAGACAAACTCTATTTGCAATAAGTTTGCAGAAAGTTTCTTAAATTACAGACAGATCATGGTTCATGACCACACTGTGTATCTTATAGGAGGACTAGAGTGGTGAGTCCCAGATGAAGCATGTACCTCATTGCATCTTTGTGTCAAGACCCAGATAAAACAAGCAAACACAGCCCAGAATGAGCTCAGAAAGGCTCCATGGATTAATCCACTTCTGAAGCTTAACAGACCGCTTCAGAAGAAACATTTTGTTAATTAGAAGTGTCTTTGGTAGCAGAATAGCCATGTAGTCTGAGATCTTAATGAGCCTGTCTTCTACAGTTTTATTGTTTAAATGTGTGTTCACAACTATGTTAATTGAAAGGGTCTTATAATTTTATTCCCTTTTGGATTCTTTTATATTTTCACCATAAAAAGATAATGCAGATATAATTCTGACACTTAGCAGCAGAGGAGTCTGATGGTACAGGCAAACAGCTAGGTTCCTGAGCAGAAGCTCATAAAATCCATCTAATCTGTGGGAACTGCTTGTGTGCAAGAGATCTTACCCTTACCCTTCAGTAAAACTGGGTAATCTCTCTTACCTTTGTTCTGCTGCAATATTTTGCACCAAAGCATCCACTGGAACAACAACCATGGCAGACATTGGCTTTAAAATAATACCACAGCTTGCCTTGCTGTAACTTTTGTCATGTACCAATACCCTACCTCTGTTTAGAAAAGAGGTAAAAGCTTTTTGTAACCGTGATCTGTATCATGGAATTAACTTTCACCTCCTATCAGATTTCTGAGGTAGCACAGGATATGAATTTTATATGTTCCTTATCTGAGCTGCTTTATCTATCTCTGCTGCATAATTAGTGCTCTTTGTGTGAGGAATACAAGGCTATCATATAAAATATTCCCCTGTTAAAATGTAACCAGCTTCAGAAAGTCTCAGAAGCATCTTTGGTTGGTAAATGCTTAGGCCAAATGCTACTATTATTTTAAACATTACCTCCTATACATGCTGAATGTATACAAACAGACAAAGCTACATAATCTTTTACTGTATTCCTCCCTTGTAGTTTCCCATTCTGACTTAGAGAAAAGTTGTTTTTTACTTCTCAGTGATGTCATTCACCCTTGCAGCCCTGAAAGATTTAATCACAGCCTGTTATCATTAGATGGTATTTCCAGTGTGTTCAAAATACCACAGGGTGTATGCTAGTATTGTACAGCAGCACATCTTTCTTCCATTCCCTGCAAGCATATCAATCTATTGCTCAACAAACAAGGAACTGTGCCAAAAGAAACCCTGTTAAAAGAAGGGTGCACAACAGTGGTAGGTAAAGGGCATAATTTGAAGTTAAACAAAGCAGTATTGTGCTCAAGAGGATAAATTATTTGTTTTAATAATAATAGCTCTATGCACAGATTAGAAACCTAATTTGGCATGAATCTACAATAATGCTAAAACCATTCTCATGATCTCTCATTTGCTTTTCCATATGAACAGGGCCTTGGAAACAGTGAATAATGACCTGTGTTTTATACTTTAATACACGTTTAATAGCGCATTTACCCAAACAAGGAAAATTTTAGATCACCTCACAAGCTCTTGATAGATTTTATCAACCTGCTGTTTTCTCCGTGTTCTTAAGTGATTTTACAGTTCACAGTGCTTGTTTCTGTGCTGTGTGTATTACATATATAGAGCTATGAGGAATGAGCTCTCACACAAAAGCTTCCTTGCCTTTGCCAGAGATAGCTGGATGATCTGTAAAATCTACAAACACTGTATTATTTGAACCCCTCCTTCCTTTCCTTTTCTCTTCAGTCACAGTCCCTGTGGTTTTTTTTTCAGTCACAGGTAGGCACCTTTGTTTTCTGCTGTCTCAACCTTTGTTACCTTGACTCCTCACATTTCCATTCCTGTGGGCCTGCATGATCACATTTTGCAGAATTATAGAACGATCAAAGTTTTGAACATGGCTGTATTTTCCAGCATAGCTGTTCTCACTCTTCATAACTTTATGACAGTCTGTTTCTCTCTACCTTGTACTTCTTCCCCTTCACAATAAAAACATTCTTCAGTTTCTCCCTGCTTAATAAACTTTAAATGACTGCCAAATGAACTCCCTTGCTTCTCCAAAAGCTATTCTTGCTGCTTTATTTAATTTTTAAAATTTCAGAACATATTTGTAATGTTAATTGTGAGGGTTTGTTCTCACTATATTTTCTTTTAATTCCAGCTTCCTTTCTCCTTTTCTCCTCCCTCACTTCTTGCATTCTACAACATCTGGTCTAAACAAAGTTTCTAATGCTGTTGACTTTTTAGCCAAAACTCCACAGTATTGGTTTGTTCTCACCCTGCCCTTGACCTGGTGCCAGCCCTTACTTTTCTATTTACTGATGATTCTCTTTCTTTAAATCTTAACATTGCTGGGCTTCCATGATTGTATTTCTTATATTTCTCCTCCTAAACTTTTTATTCTTCCTATGTTACTCTTTTCCCTCTAGAGAGTCCCAGTGCTGCCACCTTCATCCTACTGTAGAGTTCAACAAATCATTATGGATCTCCTTTTTTCTTCCCTCACCTCACCTCACCTCACCTCACCTCACCTCACCTCACCTCACCTCCCCTCACTTCACCTCCCCTCACCTCATCTCACCTCACCTCATAAGCTAATTCAAACACACATTCAACAGCTCTTCCTATACAAAGACCACCTCTTTGCTTCAGAACCCTCTCCTTCTGTTCACACTAAAACCTCATCCTGAGCAGCTCTTTGTGTATCCCTACTCATGTATTCTGTTCAGCGTGGATGAAACAAAGTTCTTCAACTTTCTGTTTCCAATGCCCACAAGCTCTCTCCACTTTTATTTTTTTCTCAGTGATAGTCTCCACCATCTCCACCAATAAATTAAAATAAAAACTTGAAAGATATCCTCCTAGAAAGTGTGCTTAATGCAAGTAAGAATTAAATGTAAGGAATTCAATTGCAGGCTGGTAGCAGAGAAATCATTTTTTGATGCCAGCTCCAGCAATATTTGAGATTAGCACCATGGTCATAGGATGTGAAGACATAGTTCAATCTGTGACACATTACAGCTATGTTTATCTAAAGAAAAAGCCATTGCTGCTCTGAATAGAAAATCTTTTTTGCTAATAGCTAGTCACAACAAATTTATTCCAGACTTTTGATTTTGTAAAAAAGCAACTGTTATAAAAAGGCTTCAGATGTTCTTCACAGAAGCCGTCAGAAAAGAATAAACAGAAGAGCCAGCATTGCTCTCTACCAGAAAATCTGAACATGAACTTTATTAATATTCTTAATAACCAGAAAGCAATTAGTGGAGTGCCATAGTTACACTGGAATAATTACTGTTAAATGGAAAGTATACATTTTTTTTTCTAGAAGTTATACACACATACATTTTATAGCTAGAAAACACAGATAACTGTTGTGCACAGACCCTCAGTTGAAAACTGGGCGATTGTCTGTGCCTGCATTCATTTGTAGACAGCATAGCCAAGGGTCATTAGTTTAATAGGATATTGGTTTTTTCTGTCTCTCTAAAATGTCTGTTGAAACATCCTCCCAGGAGCCAAATTGAAGAGGTGAGGAAATAAACAGCAACTGACAGCTTTGATCACTGACAGCCAGAGATCCATTCAGCCCAGAAAGTACCGTAGGGTAAGAACCAGAAAAAGCATTCACAGAGCAAGGAAATAATGACCCTGCAAAAGATCTTGTCCAATGCCTGAGGTAAACACACTCTGAACAGAGGCTACACCCAATGAAGACCTTACAGAGGACCACAGATTAAAAAGAAGGACGGAGAGGCAATTTATGAGTCATGAAATGAGAGTGATGGCACCCACAGGAGTGGATATTGGAGATGGAAAGAGGTTAGCAAGATTAAGAAGAAGCTGCTGGGTTAAGAGATGAATGAAAGATTTCAGCAAAAGTGAGGGCAGTGAATATTATTTGAGTGATTTCATTTGGTATTTGATTTACCAATTATCTCTTTCAGCCAGCAACACAGTTTGAGCTCCAGTATGATGCCTATGTGTCTGTGGAGAGATATAAAAGGGATTGATTGCTGCAGAACTTGTTGCCTTCCCTACAGTGATGTGCTGAAGAGGAGATCCCAGGGACAGCTGGGAGTGATCTATGATTGTTACAGCTTCACAGCCAAACCAAAGGTAAAATTGGGATGATTCCCCTTCCTCTGATAAAATTCTATCTTTTTCTAGGTAGTAGTAAACAATCTATGCCAAAGATGAGTCACCTGTCAGGGACATGAAGTGAGGCTGAAGAACCTTCTCAGGACTTTGGAATGGATTGTTTCACATTTTTGGCAGGTATTTTCAAAGTGTTGTGGAGAAAGTTATATCTGTAAGCCTTTGTCTGGTTTTATTTTCATTCGTGTTCAAGCTTTACAATCAGAGAGATTGAGCTATTCCATAAAAATATATCAAAATATATAAATGGTAAATCTAAAGCAGACTTTTCTTCAAGTAGGCACTTAAATCCCTAAAGCACCTGACAACTGCTGTTCACCCTTTCAGGACAAAGCAGTTTTGTTGAACTGGGAAGAGAATCATAAAATTCAGAGTATTTCCTCTTTTTTGACAGAGGTAGAAAAATTTCTCCTTCTTAAAACCTTATTAAAACCTGAATGAATCTTGGCTTTTGAGTCAAAAATTCCTATATTAAAACATCAATATAATATCACAACTTTGTTGTGTTATACCTTGTTGGAAGAAAACTGATTTCCTGAAGAATAGTGGTAATCATATAGTTTTGGTTTGCTTTGCTCTGTTTTAAAAGAGCTTCCTCAGTTTCATTATAGCTCTCAGCAAAATATGCTCAGCTCACAGTCTTCTAATGCAGTACTTTTAGGAAAGACTTCTGGTCTTATTTTCTTTGTTATATGGTGGACCACTGAACAACCCCTTCCAGAGCAGAGTATTTCCCCTGGAAAGGAGGAAGAGTAGCTATCCATGCATCAAAAGCAGTGCAAACAGCTGAAAGCCATCCCCTGCTCACAACACACTCAACACATGAAGCAAAACTACCAATGTCACCTGTGGGAGGGAGCGTGGACACTCTTCCTCACCTCCTCAAAAATATCTTCTTTCTCTGACAGCAGCACCACCAGCCAAATGTTTGTGTCAGGCTGCAGCTGTGAGGGGAGGAATGTCACATGCTCAGTTGGAGGGCAAAAAATCTCCATCTGGCCCTCACTGTTGCTAGGATTAGACCACCCCTGACTTACATAATTAAGATACAAGTAAACAGATATAGAAGCATAACAAATATAGCAAGAAATGAGCTTCTAAATATCATTCTATTTCAATTCTAAATGCATTGTTTTCATAATATACAGCTATATTTACTTAAGGGTTCTCACATATAGAAGATTGAATATGAGCTATTGGAAAGGATGAAATTTCATTTTTGCAGGATTAAGGAAAGTAGTAGACCCCAAACATTAGCATCAAGATTAGAAGCAATTACATATAACCACATAAATATTATGTGGTACTATCTTTACTTCTGTTTTATTGTATCTTATAATTGCTAATTGCATATGACTTTAAATGTGCTTAACTTCTCTGCCTCATATTTTTCACTGTTTCACCTCCCTCTATTTATTTGAGTTTTAACCTGATATTACCTTTCTCTGCAACTCACTCCATTTTGTTAATGGAGGGAAGTTCACAATTATCCTACGAAATACTGAAATAAGCAATGACCTGGAAAATGGTGAGCCATCAACTGCAGCCTTAGTTCTCATTATTAGGGCCATGTTTCTAGCAATGAAATAAAAATAACTCCTTCCTAGTCAAATCTAAATGCAATATGCAGTTTTCTCTCCTTTCTTTGCAGGAGACTGTGGATGTGGTTTGGAGAATGCAGCAACAACACAAATAATCCTTGTCTTGAAAGAGATGCAGAGTAACTGTCCAACAGAGATGTCCATATACTTCTGTATTTCCCCCTTCTCTGTCAGTGAGAAATAGTTCCAGATTGCTGACATCCAGCAAAACTGCACTGTGTGTGCATTATGAAATGATCCTGAAAAAGTAGAGCTGATGCTTGACATTGGACACACCTGCATATTCAGGGAACAGAAAGCCTTCCTGTCCCTGACTGTACCCACATCCTGTGCAGGTGCTTGGAGAGGGATGCATATACAACTGATCTGATCCAGGAAGACTGGAAAATTAGCTCTGACAGAGAAGTTTGCAGTTAATAATTCTACTCATCTTCACCAGATAGAGATGTCTCTTATGCCCTGAGACTGATTTGGGGATCTAATGAAAACACCATTGCATTGTTTCACTCTTCATTTAACACAGAAATTGTTTCTAGAACTACTCAATGCTCAGGTCTGTGACAGAATGCAAAGTAAAAAGGCCAAAAGTCAATTACTTGAAACCTCTAAAAATAATGCCATTTCAGTCCTTGAATTAGTGAAGGAAGTCTGACTGATAGTCATGGGAAACTGGCGGACTTGGGAAGATGAGTTAAGAGAGCCTTCAGTCACTGAAGCCTGACAAAAAGTCACCTTTACCTGAAGAAAGGGACAACCTTATGGGAATTGCATCCAGAAGGCTTGCTGCAATGTAACAAGGTCACTGATAATGTTTACTAATATATTAAAACATGCAATGGGAATAATTCAGTTAAACCATTAATTGTATTACCCTCCTGTCATTAGACTGACTCATTTTCTTCTGGGCAGGGCTGGAGTTTTTGGGGGACATGGTTTTCCTGTGTCCAGCCCTTGTGTTGCAGTGTTCAAAAGTATAAGAAGGTCTTTCCATCACACTGAGCAGGGTTTCTTTTAAAAAAACAATGCCTTGCTGTCTATGTTTCTGTAGCAATGACCAAGGAGCTGTCCAGTTCTTTGACAATTTACCTGGGTCCTTAAGGTACTGGTTATCTTCATTCTGCTGTAACTTGTGACAAGAATATCAATAGCTCATCAAGTTCGGTTTCTTGCAATAGGACTGGAGATGTAATCTGCCACAGAGAGGAGGAAGACTATATAGATTTTTTTTCCCCAGACCAGTACAGGTGCATTTCTCACGTACCCACTCCCTGACAAATTGTAACTGTGTGTTCTGCTCATCAGGACACCTCTCCAGAGTGTACTGTAATGTCATCTCTTTGAGTAGAGGTTCCTGAATCATTAGGGCCTTGAAGAAAGGTGAAGACAAAATAATTCTTCACATTGTGAGATGCCGCTGTCTCTATATTGCCTGAAGCTTCCTGTAAGCCCCAAGAATGGAGCCTGTGAAACTGTCAATTCTTATTTCCAATTCCAGCAGGCCTTATATATTTCTACAACTAAGGCACTAAAATAATAACATTCGGAGTATTTCTGTAAGTGCTTAGAGATAATCTCATTGTGAATGGTATCCCATAAAAACAAATATGACTCTTCTTTACCCAGAACCTACCTATTTTTGGCTTTTAACTGTAGATTATATGACTTCTGTGTGATTCCTTGTGGGGGTCATAACAAGAAAGAAACATTCTCTGACACACTTCTTAATATGCTCTCCATTTAATGCAACATTTAGATCAATTCACCATGGCACAGTATGAACTGTATAATTTTTCCTGTTTTTTTTCAGAAAGTGTTGAGGGGATGACATAGGGAATAGAGTGAAGCTTATCATTAACAGAGCTAGAATATGTCCCATCTGAAATCCAGGTGGGTTTGGCAGATGGATATAAAGTAGTAAACGGAACATATCAGTAGAGTGTGCAAGCTGGTGAGAGATAACTGACTGAGTTATTTATGTTCAGTTGAGCCGATTGCTATTTTCTATAATGATAAATGGATTTCATCTTCCAGATTTTAAATTGGTATATCCTTCTGAATTTTTATCATTTAAAAAAAAAATTAAAACCACTTAGAAATTAATGTAATCAGGTCAAGAATAAAAAAAGTGGAAAAAGAAAAAAGACTATTTTTATCATATATACAAAAATATATTTCTCTATTTCTATATATATAAATCTGAAAAATATTATATATTTCTTAATACACACTGAATTTTATTATTAGAGTTACACATCTGCTGAAAATTTTCAGAAGAGTGCCGATGAGTTATAGAAAAAAAACACAATTAACCTATATTGCCATAAAAGAAACCAAGCATCTTTGAGATGGTAAACCCTCACTTTTTTGTTTTTAGGGCCTTTTCTGTTTTTTCACTGTGGTAACAATCAGTTTTTAGATCAGCAATTTCCTCAAATGTTCATAGCAAGCAAACCTACTTGAATTAAATATCACATTAAAATGGGTAAAAAAAAAATAAAGAAATTGTCATGCTCTATCTTTCTCTCTTGTCCCCAACTCTTGACTTCTCCCTGTGCTCAGGTACCTGTTATTTTTATTTGCATGAGTTTGGTTTCGCCATTTCCTGATGCAAAGACTTATAGCTCCAAAAAGTGGGCAGCTGTTAGATGTTTTGTGAAAATGGCACATTGACATTATGGCAGTTCAGAAGGAAAAATTTCACATAAAATTTCACCTACATACTGTTCTCAGGCTGGGGGTTGGGATATCTCATAACCACATCCCAGTCTCAGCTGCATCCTAGAATAATTCAGTTTCTGCTTTAAGTTTGTTTTCTTTCCAGCTCATTCCTGCCTCTGCTGTGTGCTGCAAGGTACTTGTAGGCAGGCAGCAAAGCTTGCATTTTGGGGAAGGTCTACTCTGATTTCTTCACGGTCAGCAGAATGCAGTGTGGGTTTTGGATGGAGCTGTCTGCTTATTTGTTTAATAAAATGCTGCACTTCAAATCAGTTTTCTGAGTGTTCATTTAAGCATCAAATGCTTAGTATGAACTCTTTGGTGACAAACCCCATGAAAACAGTCTTGCCATGTCCCAAGGCAGCACATGGTGATTTGACTGTTTATATTGATGTATATTTCGTAGTTTCAGAGCTCTCCAATCAGCCAAAAAGCATACAGGGACTGCTGATCCTTCACCACCTCCACCTTTTGTTCTTCTTTCTATACCCTGAGACAGTAGCTGGGTTTTAAAGCAGCTAACACAAATTCCAAGAGTTCCTTTCGAACAGTAGGAAGAGAACAATGCCCTATTAAATTCCAAAGTCTGTTCCTACTGGCAAGTGCCTTTTTGTGCTCTTCTTCCCTCCCTTTTGCCTGCTTTGTGCTCCCCTCTGAATTTGCACACAGCTTTTGTCTCTTCCAGGAGCCACTGAAGCAGAGACTTTGCAGAGTTCCAATCAGCACATAGTGTGGCAAGTTATCTCCCACTGCAGCCTGAAACAAGAGATTTCTAGCCTTGCCTGAGTGGCTAAATTTGCCGCAGATTTTTTTTATCCAGTACCTAACTCCATTTAAAATCTCCATTATAAAGAAGGTAATCACTGAACAGGAAGTTTCAGCAGTGTACATACCATGGCAACTACAAAAATGTCTATAGTATCTTGGATTTTTTTAGCTAGCATGTTGTTTTGGGGTTTTTTTTCATAGTAGCATGATAGTTAAAGAGAATGGTAGTTGAATGATGAATATGCCTTGTCATAACATTGTCATTTGTCCTGCAACACTGTGTCTCCACTATGGTTTCTGTTATAATTTTCCTAACACTGAATTCTGCTTGTTATTGGATGTTGTATTTCATGAATATCCACAGAACCTTCAGCACGTGGACATGAGGTAGCAATAACACAAGTATTGTTGGAGGTGGGGATTTAGAGCAAATAATTGCTGTAGCAAAACAGAAGTGCACAGGGTGTTTTTACAATTCCTTCAGCACAAAAAACATACAAGGGACTCTTGAAAATTTCTAGAGGTGGTGCTTCCAAAATTTGTGATGGGAAACAATGGAGCCCCTGTTGATACTAAAGTATTCAGAATGAGTAAAATGACCGGTTTGTTTGAAACCTGAGCTGATAAATCTTACATAGTCCTCTGCTGCCAGGTTCTTCTCAAAAAATTGTGAGATGTTTAAAAAGATCTAATCTCAGAAACAGAAGTCATACCTCAATTATTGCTACATCTATGGATTCCCTACTACATCTGTTCATAGTGTGATATTGTGGAATCCTGCAAGACAGCAGGTTTTATGCCAATGTACAGTAGGATATACTTCCCGTTCTCTGCTCAGCAATGTTTCTGTTCCAAAATAAAACATACTAATCTTTCTTATCAAACTTTCTGATCATCCAAAAGAGTTCTACAAATCAGATGTATGTTCCCTGTGGATGTCTGTTTTCAGAGGAAGCATTCTTCTTTCCCGGCATTGCTTGAACATGATATGCCAACATTCAAGGTAGGAATACACTTAGTAATACTTTCAAAGTTCGTGGTTTTCCTCCAGTAACAAATAAAACATTGACTAGAAATATTACCCTGACTACTGCAATCTACTACCCATGTGACATGCAACTATTACACTGAAAATCTGATGGTTTAAGTTAAATCTAATGGTTTAAGTTTGCATCTGCTTTCTCTTGTCTAATACCCTCACTACTACTGGGAACCAACTAGCCCTATGCTGTAGACTTTAAATGTCAAGCAGGCCTCCTCTCAGTGTGGCCGTGGGGAGTCCTGACTAGGTGTAGTCAGACTTCATGGTTCAGTTCCTCTTCACTTCCATGTTCATCCTTTAAGACAGCTAAATCTGATGCAAATATTTATTTTCTTTTTTTTCAGGAGTTTTCCTTTATTTTTATTCAATAGAAGGAAATAATATGAAAAACCATCTAAAAGACCAGAAGACTTTTGCATACTGATTTCCTGCTCAGTATAATATGAGAGAATCAGTAATGTGTTAATCCATTTCCTACCCAGCCAGCCAGCCATGCATCCAGCCATCCTTTTCTTTTCTTGCAAAGATCAGTCAGTGTTTTGATGATGTTGTTTGCATCAACAGCTTGGGCTCACAGTACAAAGATTTGCCCCTGTACACAGCACACCAGTCCTTCATTTGTAGCCCATGACTCAAGCCATGGAAGAATTCTGCCTTAAGAAAAACATAAAAAAACCAAACCAATGCCATAACACAGATGCAGTTTAGAGCTATATCTTATTAATTATTATGTTAGAATGGGGATAGCATGAGTCACTGAAGGCATGACACTGGTGAAGCAGCACCCAGCATTAAAATTAAAATGCAAGTAATGACTTGAAACTTGATGTTAATTTCCACAACCGGAACAATTCTTAAACTCATTCTTAAAAATAGTCACCATGTTATCTATACATAAGAAGGAAATGCCTGAATTTCTTTTTTTTCTTCCTCAGGGTGTCTAAGGATCAGTGTAAGGATGCTCAGATACTTTGACTCTGAGTGGCGCACAGATGTCTGAGACAGGCAATGTTTGTAGCACTTGCTTTCCATGGTGTGTTTAAGATCGAATATGCAGAAAACAGTATATAACAACTTGGATACGTATGAAGAACAACTACCATCAGTATAGGTGCTTCCCATTTAGTCTCTGTTTCCCACAGAAAGATAGTCAATTTTGGGTATTTGACTTGCCTTTTGAACTATCTGATACATTACTGAAGCATCACAGAGTCGAATTAATACTTCACCTGACCTCTTTTGAATTAACACAATTACTTTAGAGATTACTTTGGTCCATGTAGCTATTTATAGCTTTCAGATTTTATGCACAAAACCTCTGCACTGTAAGAAATAGGCCACCAACAAAATTAATTTGCTAAGTATATTAAAAAGTTGTTTTCCCTTCTCAAGGGATAAACACAGAATTGCAGCCAAGGATAAGTCATTGGATAATCAGTCACTTACCAACTATCACCCAATGATAATGAGCCTGTAATACTTCTCATTCAAAATACAGGGGAAAGCTACCATATTCTCAGAGATATTGTAACTGCTGGCAAATGCTACATTTTTAAGTGGTGTATGCACGCTTCTAACTGTAAATATTGCATCCAAATGTGGAAGAGCATAGAGCATGTTTGAACACATTAATTATATTTTAACACTTTCAGCCATTCAGAGCTAGATGACTTACCAGGTACACCTTTTTCTCATTAAAAAGAAAAAATAAACAGAACAGATGAGATCTTTATATCAGCAGGTACTGCACTGAATTGGTATGTGGAAGGGTTGAAGTGTCAACTTCAATGTATCCTATGATCTTAAAGAGAAAAACAATTCCTGCAAGATACAGAGGTAGAGGTACATATGAGAACCAGCCAGTCTGGTTCATAAACATGCAGCTCAGATGCTGATGACTGACACTTGAATCTGTGTTTCAGATCATGTTTAGATTATATGTGAAAAAAAAAAATCACTTTTTAGGTGAATTCTTTAACTAATTTTTCAAATGGAGGGGTCGATGAACACATATTCCTCACGCCTCGTTCTGTCGTACCAGCCAATAAAGATGCTGTGAGGAAACAGTGTTCAGAGCACCCTGTTCTGTGGGGCATGAAATCGGGCAAGTTTTTGCCATGGTTAAAGCAGCAATAACTAAATCTCATCAAGATTTTAATGACTATATATACACACATTGGCAGAAACTTAGGCATCCAGGTTGAGTTATGCAGTAGAACCACTATGCTCCACAGCATGGATTTGAGTGCCATCCCGTGAAAAACCCAGCTGGGGATCTGCTGGAATATCCAAAGCTTCCTTCCTGGTCTGAGACATGTATTTTCTCTGCAAGGAGCCAAATGTTGGAGAGGCATATGCAAGAAGCAAACCCAGAAGCCCTTCTGATGCTTCCAGGATACCAAGTCATACCCAGAAAGCAGTCACAGACTTCACAATTTAGACCTAGTTCATGTCCTCAGGAAGAAAAAAAAGATGCTGGAATTTGCTGTTGATTGCTAAGTTTCTTTGCCATGTAGGGAACCTCAGTAGTAACCTCATACCAGTTTGTCTGGTCCCATCAGAGAAGTCTTAGGAGCAAACGAAATAGATGGCATGAACACAGTGTTGAAATACCTTATTTGCACCAGAATTTCTGTGGGTAGTATCTTTTTGTTAGACCTTCCCAGTTCATCCCAGGTATTTTAGCTCAGCTCAAATCTGTTTATCTAATAGATAGTTAAAAATCAACTCTAAATATAGTGTAGTGTAACTGTGTAATGATATGTTTATGTTCAGCTAGGGAAAAAAAGTAAGTGAAAAGAGTAACAGTTAACAGTGTCACCTCCTGTTGTGCCCAAACTGTGAGATGCAGAAACTAGAGACAGCCTGCATAAAATTAACAAATAGCTGATCTGTGCAACCATATATTCAAACCTGTCTGCAAAAGATTCTTCTCTCCTACTACATCAATCTGTATTACAATGGAAAATGACAAAAATACATTAACAATGAAAAGTAAATAACTGGAACTATTTAAAACAAGTAATTTAAAATACATTTTTACCATTAAAAGTGCCCTTCATTTTAACTATAATAAGGCTGTGAAAGAATAGAAGAAAGAGGATGGATAAAGCTGCTTTGTTGCAGCTGTGTTGGAAAAATTAGTGATTCCCCAGGAGTTAACAATTTATTTGCTCCAATCAGACCAAAGGGTGATGCAGTTCTAGTTTCTCCTTCCTCTTTTAAAATTTTAATTAATTTATCATTACACAAGGTATCTGTGAGTTTAATTTCTCACAATGTCTCCTGCAAACTGAACCAACAGAAAACCAGAAATAGGTTCAAACCACAGATTTTGGATCTAGATTTCTGACACATTAAATCTCAATCTGGCATTTTGATACAGACTTTTGTAAGACATTTCCAAAACTGATCTTCAGAGCAGTGCGTTTTGTAACACTGACAGCCCCACAATCCAGAGGCATGTCAATCTGGGGATAATATTTAGTGTCTATTTCTGCCTATCTTTGTCTTTTCTTTCAAAATCCTGTGTAAAGACCAGAACCTAGTGAATACCAGCCCAGAACCTGCCAACACTTAATAATGCCCTCTGCACTGAGTTACAGCTCACAGTCAAAAGGTGCTCTCCACAAAAAGTACTGTGATAATTTTAGGGAAAATATGCTTCAAAGTTTGAAATATGTATCTAATTTATTTATGAGCATTCTTAAATTCTGCTCAGACCTTCCTACACATAGCATAGGGATTCCTGAGCATAGCACTATAGTCTTTTAAAAGTGTGCTTTGTCATGAAATGAGACAGGGTGATCTTCTTAGAGTATTTGAACATGACTCTAGGTAAAGGATGCTTTTTTCTGGAATCAAATGCCTGAAAAAAATCAGCTGGGTGGGGGCATAGTTGAACTGCTCTGACATAAAGCCTCATGCACTCTTTGTACCTCTGTTCCCAATAGCAACAGAATTATTAAAGAAAATTTCCTCCCAAACTGAGCAGGCATCTCAGACCAAGGCCTGCCATCCATCTTAGTGGCCAAAAGATCTCTTTGCAAATCAGAAACTCTGGCTCTACTTTTTTGTGGAATAAAAAAAAGTCATAAATTTATAATATCTATATCAGGAATTCAGAAATTTGTACCCATAATTCACTGCCTCTTAGTTAGGAACAATCCCTTGTCTGTCCTTCATTCTAAAGACCTCCTTGTAGTTCTTTTTCCATGGCAATGGATCCTTTGGAATCTTTGTGTAGATAGGTGATGCAAAATTATTTTGACAATCACACAATTTCACACAACATAAAAACTGATTGGGTTAGGCAAAAATAGAGTGTTTGGCTTTCTTGACAAATAACTTACAAACATAACTCCTGATGTAGATGTTTCAAAATTTTTCCTCTTTTCAAAATGCAGACAGGAAGTAACTAAATGTAGTTAATTTAGTCCTATTACAAGAATCCTAAACTGTTTATCTGAGTGGGAGTTTTGCAGATAATTGTTTGACATGCTGTGATGTTACTGTAATCAACAAAGAAAAAATACTAAAAACCAAGATTTTTCACCACAGGTAATAAATACAGTATTTTGTGAAGAAAACACCCCCATCACTCATTTCAAAGATCTGGTGACCCTGCTCTGAAATTTTCACTTATACTCAGTAATTTAATTTTTCCTTCACATTTCTGCACATTGCTTTGACTACATGCTTTACCTAAGAATGAAAATATACTGGAAGTCAAAATCATGCTCACAAAAGGGCTCTAATCCAGCTTGACAGTGAAGGAGCTTTGAGAATGTTGGATGAGCTTCTAATAGGGTCCAGCAATTAGATGTGTTTAATGTAAAACTGCATTTTTGGAAGGATTGGTCTACAACAAAAGCATTCCCATCTCTGGAAAACTTGGGATAGAGCTATTTTATTTTTTAATTCTCTCCTACTAAAACTGAGCAGAAGATGTCATGTCATTACAGAACGAGAATTCAGCCTCTGAATGGTCTAATTTGTGCTGGAGTTGTACAGTTCAGAGGCTGAATTTGACACATCTTGTGTATTGTGGACTGGATCATTTTGGTGCATTGCCAGTGTGAATAAGTCTGTGTTCTGGTTCAGAGGAGAAATTTGGCCAGTGCACAAAAAGAAGGACAATGTGGGAAGCAGTTGGCAGTGTCTGCAAATACCCCAGAATCTGCAGTGGCCCCTGCAACACAGCGACACATTAAATGAGGGTATCAGAGAGCAGGACTCTGGGTTTTGGTGTCCATGTTTTGTGTGCACTTTCCTGACAGATCATCCCTCTTGCTAGGGCTGATTTTCTAGGATTAAGCTATCTCTTCAATTAAGACTAATAATATTTCAGCACTGCACTTTAAAATGTTTCAGCCAGTCTTCTTGAATTATTGTAGAGTCAGATAAAAAGCCTGGAGTAGTTGTTTTCTATAGTGCACCTCAGTCACCTATTAAGCCCATGTTCTATAAAATAAAATTTAGCTAATAGAGTTCTTGACCTTGCAGCTACAATTTCTAATTGAGTAAAGTTTGTCAGTGAGGTGTTATTTTTCTAACGTAACATTCCCTGTGTGGTGGCTGCTCATCTCACCATCCAGCCATGTTTGTTATTTTACTCAAAACTTGCTTTAATATACCCTGCAGCACCTAGAACAAGAAACACACGCACTGTATATCCATCATTTCCATCTCGATGAGGAGAAAACAAAGGGATAATTATAAACTGTGTCTCATATTGTTACTCTTACACTCGACATGTGCATCTTTTTTTTTTTTTT
>VZRZ01008555.1:2563897-2702603 GCA_013398175.1 Climacteris rufus
GATTCTGCTGTGGAGATAGCACCAGGTGCATGGGGGTGACCTCACACACACACCAAATCGGGAGCTGACATCCATCACACTTTGAAATTTTGGATTTCATCATTTCCTGATCTTTCTAAAGGGATCACAGCACCTGGCCCTCACAGCTGTAGTTCATTTAGAAAGCAATTTAAAAACCGAGAAAAAAGCAAATGACATCTTGCTGCCTCAGCCTTGTCATTAAGTATAGCAGAATGGCCTTCATTTATGAGACACATGGCTAAGAATTAATATCTTTCAGTGCTTTCTCAAGTTGAGATTACAAAAGGTTTGAAAGACCACTAAATAATTAGTACTATGACTGAACAAGGAAAAAAAAACCACAAACAAAAAAACCCCCTCTCTTCTTCATTACGAATATTGAGAACCACACTGACTTCAACACGTTCCAAATGTAGTGGCCTTTGAGCATTTTGTCCTCACTATACAGTAAACCTTCAGCTTCTATTTCCTCCCCTTTTCATCCTCTTTAGCTCTGAAGGCTTTGTACATATATGGATACCTTCTCTGTACAGTTAAATGCCTTTATGGACACAAACTGTTTCTCTGCATCTGCAGGGGCTGGACTTCAGCAATGAACTTAAAGTATTTTAAAGTTTTGCACATTATGATCCATTTCCCTTCACTGTTCCGTGACATTGAGGTTTTCTTCTTACTTTTTTCCTTTTTTTTTTTTAATTTATCATTTTATAGCTGACTTTAATGCTTATGGAATGAATGGCTAATGACACTGGCTAGAGCCAGCTAGCATGTGGGCAGGTGCTGTGCGAGCTCTCCCCATGCAGCACTGCCAATGCATCGCAGAGCCGCAGCATCCTGCCACGCCGCCTGCCTCCCTCCCTCCTCCCCGTGCCCCCGCGGCTTTCCTCCGGCACAGCCCTGCCCACGCCACCCTGCCAAAATGCAGGGAGGCTGTTGGAAGGAGAGTTCAGAAGGGTTTATTCTTCTTAAGAAGAATTCAGACTTTGGAGTTTTAAGAAGAGCCCCTGGTCTTGGATGTGTGCCCATCCTGTCTGTGCAGTTCGAACCTGGGGAAATCATACCTTTCTTTCATTCTGCCATGAGTCTTTCATGGTGAGCTCAAATCTGTACTGCCCAAAGTTTTCTCCCATCCCTTCCTTTGGGTTAAACTCATCATTTTCTGAAAGTGTTTAGAAAAATAGAGCTTGCATACTGGCTAGAGCAGAGGTCTTTAACTCTTTCAGGCAGTGTAGCTGGAGTTACTCTCTTTCAAGTGGTATCTCATAACAGACCCAGTTCTTAATATTTCTCTCACAGAATTAACAAGGCAGCAAAATTCTCATTTGTCCTGTTGAGTCAGCATCCTTGAATAAGTTTCAAAGGATTTTACATGCAAACGCAATTTAAATAATGAATAATAACACTTATTTTTCTTTCGTTGTATTAACTTGGTGCACTACTAACTGCTGGTTTTAGATGGCTCCTATTTCAGTTCAGGGAAGTGCAAATTGGCATTCTTGCCTTCCAAAGTTACCTCTGAATCTTTCCCTTGGAGAATACTTTCAAACTTTGCACTAAAGAGGTTGTCAGGACCCAAAAGTTTTGTGTCTGTCTCACTGGACAGAGTAAGACACCACGTTTGCTAATAGGAGCTGGATGCTGGGACTGTGTGTGAACATGGCTTAATAGCTCAGTGCTGAATCTCAGCCTCTTAGCAATGATACTTAAATGAATTCTTAGTGCATTGCTGAAATCTTCTGGGATGTAATCCACTTACTCTCAATTAATATAAAATTAAATAATTATAGCTGTAGATTTAAAATAATTTTTACTGCAAAGTAAACATTTCAGACCTAGGAGAAAGCCCAATGAAATCAATTAACCCTTCTATGGAGTTAAAAAGGATTTGCACCATTCCCTTTCCACTACCACCATTCTTTCAATTCTCCCATCTCCAAGAAAATCCTCTGCCTGTAAGGCTATGCTGTGCTTTAGTTAAATTACCCATTGTCTTAGGACTCTGCAGATCAGAAGTTCATGTTCATCTGGGCCTTCTTGGACTACCCTGCCTTTGCATGTGGCTTCAGATAACAGCAGGACACATCTCACTTGCCAAATAGTATTTCTGTCTCCTCTACTAGCTCATTCCCAAAAATGCCACACCCAGCTCTTCCCTCTGAGAGTCATATCCGACTGACTCTGTGCATGCAGAGCTTTCACTAGTAAATAATCTCAGGGAGCCAAATGATGTGTTCTGGAGGGGGTAGTGCTCTCAGAGGCTATTGGCAGTCGTTCAGATGACAACCAGCTGCAAAGAGCTTTAAGAACAGTGTTATACACATTCACACACACACACAAAGAAAAGAAAAAAAAGGGAAAATTGGTGACTGAAGACATATTGCCTTTGATTGAATAGTGAGGAACTCGCTGTCAAGAAAATAGATATTTGAGAAACGAAATTTTTTTTTTTTTTTAAATTAAAAAAGCTTTTGCCCATTTTACTGGCTGTAGATCAGCTTTCAATTTTGAGCCCTCAACTGCTGAGGACAGACATTGGTGATTTCTGCTTGATTAGACCCTGAGTTCACAAGTTTTTTTCCTGTTGCCTGTTGATTTTACTACAAGGACACAGTTGCCTGTAGTTTTGTGAGTAGGAAACTCTGTAGGAGCAGAGTAACTCAAGAACACTCTGATTAGCACGGCTCCCTGTAAATGGTATTGACAGAAATAGTAGCAGAAAGCTTCATGTTCTGACTGTATTCACTACCTAGACTGTGGCCTTCCAGTCTTTCACAGAACACACTTTGACAAAGGTATATAAGGTGCTAATAATTTTTGTTAAAATTGCATTACACATAACTGGTTGCTGAGTCCCTCGGAGAGTAGACCCTAAAGGGTTTCTGTTTCCCCTTGAAAGGGATGAAATTGAAATATAAATACAGCTGTATAATCTCTGTAGGGGAAAGTTGGTTCCTATTATGGGAAAAAGCCAAATATTCATCAGTGTTTCCAGAAAACAGTATACAATTATTTTTGCAAAGAGGACAGTTTAAAATCTATGTGGTGAAACAGAAAAAAAATTTTAAAAACCAGCAACAACTAAATACTAAATGTGTGTAAGTAAAACTTTGTTCTTGTTTTTGTCAGATAGATCTTTACAATTATGAAAACACCTCTGTCACTTTCTGAGACATACCAACTTTCTTTTCCACATTTTAATCTCCCATAATAAGAAATAGTTTGTCTCTACTGGATATTCAGTTTATTTGCCTGGGTTCTTGATATGAACTCATTTTCTCAGCAATTATTTGTGCATGTAAGCCTTCCTATGAACTCTATAGGAAGGGAATGGCACTTAGGATGGGTATTTAAAAGGTAGACAGCACACTTAATTTCAACATGAAGTCACATCAGACCCTTGAAGCACCAAAACTGTCTGTTGGAATATACCCTGACTGTAGACAAGGCCTGGAAAACTCACACAGATGACTTACAGTCACCCTCATGATTCTGACATGCAACCAAGTTACCACAGTCCAAGCAAACAAAAGCCAAGCTGTGGCACCCATACAGGCTTTCAGAGTCTGGAAGTACAGTGGAATTGCAGTTTCTTTATCCTACAGTCAGTGAGAGTTCCTTAAAAACACATTGTGTTGCACTTGCCACAGACAGCAGATAAAGCACAGTGACTGTGGCTGTTCAACTTGCTAAGTTACAGCCACCTAGTAGGTGTCTGAGCACTTTGTGCGTGCACAAACACAGCCCCAAACTCCTTTGTGTCCACAGGCAATGTAATGTAGCCACTGATGATGTCAGCAGAGTGTGTTGCTACACGTACATGGATATACTTGCTCTCAGCACAATGGGTGAAAGAGGAAAAGGGTAGAAAGATTCCTCAAAAAGAATTTTGAGAATGTCAGCAGATGAAAACAGAGACATTTACCCAAATTTTGATGAATCTGTACATTATCAGAGGTCTGGGGAACATCAAACTGTCATTTCCACAAACACCATAGTAGATTGTGCTTTAGAAGCCTGTAATAATTTTACCTACACTCAGAATATTTTAATTTCATAACTGGGTACATAGATCAGTCTCTCAGCACAAATAACTAACCTACTTCCATGCCCTGAAGTACAAAACTCAACCCTAAAACTCTTTTTCTGCAAACCATAAGCTGCTTAAATTCCTATCAGAAAAAGAGTTTATGAAACTCATATACATAAATATATTTCTACATGTATATATACACACTGAGAACATACACTGATGTTCTTTCTGACTGTTGTGTTTCACACAGTTCTGCATTTAAATCATGGCAAGGTTTTATGCTTTCATCTCTGTATATTTTCCATTTGAGTATCCCAGATTTACAGTGTTCCAAGAGTTAAACTGTACAATAGTTAGAAGTTAATTTTCTTTCCTGCCCCCAAAAAACAAACAACAGAAGAAGGAATTTAACCTCATATCCTCATTCTGAAATTAGCTCTATTGTCAAAAGATGACAGCTGTATCCTGATTTCAAGAATTTCATGTTGGAATTAAGCAGCATTTTTGAAACCATTGTGTTACTTCAAACAGATCCATAATGGTCCCTCAGCAAACCATTTTCAGAAGACTTGTGTAAGTAAGATAAAAAGACACAATTTCTGAAGAGATGCTTTTATGCGCTAGGTCAGAGTGCTCTTTCCATGTTGTTCATTCCCAGTCGAATTTCCTAATAGCCTATCTCCTCAGCTAACAGATGCCCAGCCTCATGTCGGAACCAGATCGAGCCACCACTGAGATGATATCCAGCTCCTTTCTTATTGAGCCGTTTCCCTAGCAGATGGTGCAATGCTGCAGGCACACTCCTTCCTGTTAATTACCAGCCTTCGCTACAGATGGAAATGTCAGTCAGCCTCACAGGTCCTGGTTCCTGCCATTGCCTCAGTCCATAGCCCTCTACCTAGGCAAGATGCTGCCAACACACACCATGTGTTTTGTGACTGCTGACTAGGCAGGCAACAAAAAACAACTTAGTTCATGAATATTCATGGAGGAATGTTTAGAGTTCTGTTCATCTGCAATGCTTATAGATCTGCTTAAAGGAGATTGCACTTTCCGAGGAGCCCTGTGCCCCCTGTTTTACCATGGTGTGGGCAGATGAGTTATCAAAGTGTGTTGCTATAGTAACATATAAAGGGCTATTAAATGCCTGTCGTTTGGAGACTCCTATAGGCACATCAGTTTCTGGCTGCCATTTTTTTCCATACCTTAAGTGCCCTTTAATTATTCTTGTCCTGCAATAACAGACCAATAGTCACCAGGCTGAACTGATTATCTAAAAACTGTTGCTTTTCATTAAAGCCTGATTACCTCATTATGAGTAACCAATATGAATTCCTTGATCTTTCATATTATCCAAGCATTGTAAATTCAGATAAATGAAATTCTGTGTAACCTTTGTAAATTCATTAGACACATCTATTTTAATGGCCACAGAAAGACTACTAGTAATCAAAAATATATTTTCAGAAAGATTTTATACAAAGGTTGAGTTAGAAGATTAGGAAAACATCTACCATGGGTTTTTTTCTCTCGGTCCTCTTTTTATTTTTTTTCTTTTTCTTTTTTTTTGACTGAAGGTAATTCATTCTCTTGTAAGAATCTGTGCAAGTGTAATGTGTAGCTATTAAAATAGCAATATGACTCAGAACGTGCCAATAATATTCTGCAGTTTTTGACTTATGACTGTTCATGAAGTGAGAGTTTATATGTTCTAAATCAGAAAAGCAAGCATCTAGTTTAAGAATACAGTTTTCAAGAAAAGGGGAGTTGTATTCCATTTCCAGCTTGCAGAATGAGCAATATGTACAGGAGTAGAGGATGTTTGAAAAACAACATTTTGAATCCACTGTGGGCTTATTGTTGTCAGTCTGCTAATGCTTCAGCTACAGAGCAGAGCACCCAGAAATACCTGAGAAAGACACATGCTGTTTCTTTGAAAGAACTGCAAGCCTGACCAAAAAAAATGTTCTTACAAACAAATCAACTATACTTTTCAAGCACTGCTTTTTTCTGCACTTTTATCTCCACACAAGGGTTGACAGTGACCACTGAATTTTCTCTTTCTTGCTTTGCTTATATGGTTCTAATGGCTTAGACTGTATTCGCATAATTGTTAACTGCTAAGGGATGGTGGTTTTCAAGAATCTGAAGTCCTTTCTACAACACTAGAGAGCACAAAAGTTGTCATGTTTCTTGGCCTGTTCTATTTGGGGGATTTTTGGTCACAGAAATATATTTTGATTTTATTTTTATCTTCATTACAGTGAATCTGAAAAAGTAATGTAAGGTGTTTCCAAAGTTTATTTCAATTTCTATGGATTACAACACTGTGCTATTTCAACAGTAAATAATTAAATGTAACATTATAACCTATTAATTTCTCAAGTATATTTAGGTTTATCCTTCCAATGTGAACTACAAAATATATATTGTTGCCAAATTTCTGCTAGGTGCATTGAGAAGCTGAAATTGCAAAACACCAAACATTCAAAAAGGGTACAAAAAGGCTGCCATAGTTTGGTGATTTTCTTATGTACTTTTAAACCTGAATCTTGACTCTGTAAAGCACTATTTGAATCAATATGTAAGCTACACACACACACCATTTGACTCTCTGTACTGTAAAGCAATCATTGTTCTTCAGAAACAACCACAATATGGGAGAACACAATGTTCCAGCTGCCAAAGCTCAGGTCTTATAAGCGGTAACTATACATCTATTAAAGTTTATGCACTTACTCATAATATATAATCATAATAGATAGTCTTATATTCTACACAAATTTGATAATATTGTATAATAAGATACAAAGGGCAGCTTACAGTCCCATGCCTAACACTTGGCTGGCTCTTCATATAGCTTCTGTGCAGCCAAATTTATTCTCAGTGGAAAGTGATTTCATACCAAGTTACTGTTCTCAGCCTTTCTCATCTTGCAGTCTAGAAGTATTTATTTCTGAATACAGTTAAGTCTTTTTGTTGTCTTAAAAGTGCCAGGTATGACTTGCTGAGATTTAAAGAGCTGAAATATTGAGTTAAATGAAGCAACTCTACCCCAAACCTGCAGCAGCTCTGTCTGTAGGGAACTGCAGGGCAGGTGCACTCCAGTACGACTTTCTGGGAGCACTCTATTCTAGTCCCTGCTAGTGCCTGTGCTGTTTTCACAGGGATCAGGGCATAGGGAGCAGGGTGGATATTTTACTAAAGCCTGCTGCACGGAAAATATATATGCAATGAGTTTCAAAGCAATATGCTAACATAATTTAGGTTACTGTCTCAGAGAACTGTGGGGCAGTGGCAGCTCTGCTGCTGTTTCGTGGGAGGGATCTCCTCAGGCAAGCACAGTAACCTCCTGATCTAGTGCATCCTCATCTTTGTGCCAGCACATGCACTGTTCAGCAAGGAAAAAAAGATTTTACCAAGGGTGATAAAAGTTCTGGTCAGAACAGACTCCATAGTCACCAAGAAAAGCCATGAGCACTGGAAGAACTATGCCAGTTTAACTGATCAAGTCAGCAAGTTTCATGACAATCCAAGGAATTCATTGCTGATTGTTTGGTCAGATCAACACAAAAAAAAGTCTAAAAACTAAATGACTACATTAATTCCAAACAACATGGCTTTTATTTTTATTCTTTTAATCACTGCAGTAATCTGATTGATATAAGTGGTCTATTCAGAGAAATGAGTGTCCAGAGACTGTTCCACATTATGCCTTGTTATTTCTTTATTGCAGCAGAACCTGGCTTATATTTTTCATAGCTTCTTAGGGCCTGTGTGTTCAGTTGCTCTTTTCATCATTAAATGAAGATGGCAGTTGAGGAGGATGACAAAGTTCCTCTAGGGTAAAACAGAAAAATTTAAAAAGGTAGATGGACAAAGTTAGACATGTGTGGGTGGGAATAACATCAAAACAATAATATTTTTTTTTAATTAACAATGACATATTTCAAATGTCATCTCATTTTTTAAACTTTAAATAATTTACATTGGAACCACTGTTCAGTCACCTGCAACAGCGATCTGCATTTTAGTTAAGGGGGAACACAGAGGGAAGTACTCAAGGACTGTATACATCAACCTGTCTCTCTTAATATGACCAAAAGAAAAATAAATCTTGATTATTTCATTTCTGAGTATATGAAAGAACACACAAGTGATGTGCTACAACACATATCTATTTCCATTCCACGGCTACAACATTTACCCATCCTATATAGCACATTAAACTTTTAACATGCTGCAGAAGATACTGCAGAGTTCTCAGAAAAGAGTAGAAGAGGAAATAAGTAATTGCAACAATTCATACAGATAACTCATTGTACTTCCTTATTGAATCAACCTTACCAACCGCACTTTGGATCCTATACTGGTCATAAGACAAACAGCTGAGCTATACCAAACTGTCACAAACATTTTCCTCAATTCTTTAAAGTTTATTCCGTCCTCAGTGATTCTAGCCTCACACAACCTCTTTGGTGGGCTTTGTGTTGCATGGTTTGTTTGGCTGCAAGTATTCATATAGGTTTTGCAAGTCTGTAGACCTTTCTCGATTTTGTTTAAATGTGCTGTATTTCATCATCTAAACGAAGTGGCTAGAGAGCAAATATATGCAACAGGAAGTGCAGAATTAAAAATGGAAACTATGAATATTCTGTGTGCTGCCAGGATTTTGCCTGCAAGGACTTGATTCTTTTCATCAAACAGACCTGGAACAATTTTGTGATGAAGTCTCAGGGAAACCAAAAGGAAAATTATTAACTCTCTGAACTGTTTTTACAAAGTAATACTCACTTGTTACTCAAGGATGTCTGCTCTGTAGGAATTGAGTGAGCTTATATTTCTCAAGAAGGACCACAGAGGAAACACAACTTGCATTATATGGTGCCATGTAATAAGGGGAGAATGGGTATGAGAACTGAAACAGAGCATCCTCTGTGGACTGGACAAATGAGATCTTGTCAAATGCCTGTTATCCCCTAAGTTAGCAACCCATCACCACAGATCCCATGCTGACACTTGGGGTTTAAAACACTTTCATAGCCAGGGCTCCTAAGCATTGGGGCTTAGGTGGATGGCTTAACCCATCCACCTCACCACAAATAGACAGAATCCCACTTCTTTATAACTTGTTTTTTTTTGGCTGCCTTTGCCACCTTTTCTACTTATTCTATTCTCAGTGTAACTGCTGCCATGGCAATATACAACCTTCTTGGAACCCAGCTGGAATGGCTAAAATGTAGATTCCTCTGAAGTCAGAAAGGACTTGTTCACTAGGTCAGCCAGTGGGAGGTGATGGTCTAAGAAAAAAGGGAACAGATTTAGCATGTATCCAAGAGTTCTTGTGTTGAGGTAGTTTTCTCTTCCTTCTACAGTGTAGCTAAGAACCTTTAAGTACTGTAATTACAGGTGTAGCTTAGAGTTCACGAGGTCTTCAGCCTTTTTATTTCACTTATATTCTTCAAGAATCATTACAAGGAAGCACGTCAGGCAAGACATATCTTCATAATGAACGGAAAACACAGCTTCCTTTCTCCCACTATTATAAATTTATATGAGCATAAACATATGCAGATATGTCTGTAACTAAAAAAAAATAAAAACAAACCCACCCCAAAACAACAACAACAAAACAAACAAACAAAAAACCACACAAAAACAACAATAAAGGAAATTTACTTGAATTTTATTGGATTGTTAAAAGAATTAAATATTAGTAAATGCCAAATATAAGAGTATTTATCCCTAATTCTGTTTCTGATAGATCTTTAAAATATTGGACAAGGTCATATTTTTATGGGAAATCTGAATCATTTACAGATAGGGGCAAATTACAGTTGTTTTGAGATCCCCTAATTCACAGAAGTTGGACTTTGCAGCATAAGCAATGTTTCTTTAAGAATACTTTTTCATGTATATGAGTAAAGGTAGAACTCAACACTGTTACACACCAGAAAATCCTGATCATCCCCTATGCCACAGTACAGATTATCAATGTTTTATATCTGTCCAGGAGATCAGTTCTCTGTCCCTCAGCAACAGGACTTCCTTCACAGAAAGTTGTCCAAGGAAGAAGTGGTCATCTTGTCACTATGTGGTGATTGCAAGACATGAAGATAAAAAAGTCTGGGTCATGAATGACAACCAGCCATCCCATTCAGAGTTCCTAGAACAGTGCTGTTGGCTTCAGTTCACATGCTGCTCTTATGGTAATATCTCACATGAGGTTCTCTGCAGTGTTCTAGAACGGCAGGAATTGATAACATTTTCCTGGAAAAGCTAAGGACTTAACAATGCTCAACACTACACAGCTCAGCCAGTCTGTATGAAATTTCACCATGGAAAGAAAATGTACTACTCTCACCTGCAGAGATTTCACATGTCTAATTAGAAAGCCTTGCAGTAGAGATATCAGAATCTCTCAAAGCAAATACCACAAGGAATCCTTCATGTTATCTGAAGAGTGAGGTTTCCTGGCAGCTCCTTTCTTAATGATTAGTAAAAACTTTCTGTTTCCTGTCATCTCAAGCAAGTGCAACATATAAACTCTTCCAGAAGCTGATCAAAGTGTATAACAATTTTGTAGCAATAGTTGTAGCTCTGGTTTAGAAAAATTCAATTTTTTTTATAAAGACTTTTCTAATTTGCCTCAAGGATTGTTACAAGGTATGCATATACCTAGAAAGATAATGATAGAGATCAGTACATCTATGGAGATGGCCAGTAGGATCAAAGGATGAAAGGTCTAACATTGGAATTGCCTAACATACTCAAAGTCCTGTGATGGGAAAAAGGCTGTGTAGACCTCCAGCCTATTCAGCATCTCCTTATAATAGTGTCTACCTGGTTCTTATACATGGAAATATCAAATATACTCACTTCTCTTGGCATATGTCTGGAAAGACTGTGACTTTTTTCTTTGTCCTTCTATTTTGTGAACAACATCCACAATCTCAATTTCTTAAATGGATTTCCATAATTTCTTTTGCTGTTTCAGCAGTTTTCCCCAGGGCCCATTTTCTTCTCCATACGACTGTATTACTGAGACTACAATATCTGTTTTTTGTGATTTTATATATAGTTTTCCACCTGATAATTAATGTGAAACCATTTTCTTATGTCTTCCACTTTTAGGATTAAGGTTTTTCTTCCTAGTATGTCCCAGAAAGCAGATTTTTCACACACAAAATAGGTATTGAGTGAATGAGCAAACAGCAAGGTGGCTTTGCTGCTTTAACCTTTTCACTCAGTTCTGGAGAGTATCAGCACAGTTTTGGTTAATGTAGTAGCCCACCAGGACATGTAAAATACTTTCTAAATTATTGCAAATGAATTGAGAAATCAGTATTTATAGGAACTCTTAAAAATACAATTAAAACAACAATTCTGCAGGGTCTTAGAATGTGAAAGCAGACGGGGGAAAAGGCATAACTAGAACTATAGTGTTCCTGAAGCAGGACACCAGCAGTTTGGGATTAGCTTCTCATTCCATCACAGACTTTCAGTGAAACTATGTGTAGGAGATTCATTTTTCATGCTTCATGTTCTCACTGTAGAATAGGAACAATATTTCCTTTTGCAAATACTTTATTTCTCTTGTGCATGTTGAATGTAAATTATTTGGGGACAACATTGTTGGGTTGTCATTCACACCACTTAAATTCAGTGAAGTGCTGATGTGTATGCCAAAGGCAAGGTTTGTCAACGGAGAGGGAGGGGACTTTGGAAAGGTACTGGTTCATTATTATAGAATTAGGAATGAGTCATTCAATAAACACATATTGGCTATACATATTGATCACTTCAGATATCTACTTTTAGCTGGAGCTAAGTCCTAAACAAGTGTCTGTGTAAAATACAATGGGGCATATATGTGACTTCATTTAATTCCTATTCTGAACAGATGTGTGACTTATTATAGTTGAATCTGCTTTAAGCAGTAAGCTTTCCTCGAGAGGATGATTCATGGAAACATCTTGTCACAAAGGTTTTGATCTTTTCTTTTCTTTTTCTTTTCTTTTTCTCTTTTCTTTTCTTTTCTTTTCTTTTCTTTTCTTTTCTTTTCTTTTCTTTTCTTTTCTTTTCTTTTCTTTTCTTTTCTTTTCTTTTCTTTTCTTTTCTTGTTGTTGGTTGGTTTTTGGTGGTTTCTTTTTTTGGTTGGCTTTTTGGTTTTTTTTTTTTAAATCTTTTTAAAACTGCAGGAGAAAATGACAGATTATGGCTGTTAAAGTGGTTTGTCTGCTTGTGGTTAATTAGCAGGTGTCATTTCCCTGAAGTAGTGTGAATTATTCTAATGCAGGGGCAAAGCTTGAAAATAATGAAGTTATTCAACTTGTTTACACACAGCATCAGACAAACTAACTTTGCCTAATTACGATTCTACTTTTCTGGAGTTCAGTTGAGAGTTCAGTCTGAATGGTTACTGGATTTGTGTTCTGCTTTGGAGAAAATGTGGAGAATGGGTAGATACCTTTTTTTAAACTAAAAACAAAAATTCAAAATAGACAAACAGAGAAAGATTATAAGACTGAATCAGGCAGGAGAGGAAAATAATAATTCTATTAATACAGCTCTACTAATAAAATTGTACTTACAAGATAATAAATTGCCATCTTCTGAATGTAGTTCTTTTAAATTAATAAATTTTTTATCTTCTAAATGTATTTGCAATTATCTTCTTGAATACTGCATAATATAAAAATATTTATCTGTACCACCACCATGCATTTCTTCTAGCTGAAATACATTCTAAAATATATGAAAAATAGCTTTTGTTCAAACGACAAGAAGGTAGATCAGAAACTTTGCAATCTCCTTCCTCAAAGTCAGAAACTCTTAAGCTTATCTATCTATCTATCTAGCTGATAGGTTTTCTCCTTTGTTAATACAAAGGATTCCATCACTGACTGTTTCTCAGACCCCACTTCTCAGGGTTGTATTTCGTGAACTGACAATCCCAATTCTACTTAGTTTTTCCTTTTAAACTTTCATTTCTGCCTTTGCCATTTCATGTGCTCCTTTCTCACTGCATAAAATGATCTCCCAAAACAACTGAAGAGCTATTTAGGTCCTTGCATATTTTATCCAGTGTATTGCTTTTTTGTACTAACATTCACCTCAGAGGTGAAAAGGCTGCAATACATGTGTTACAGTAATCTCTATTACCCTAGAAGGTGGTCTGTTTTTAAATGGGACATGAGGAATTAGGTATGCCTTAGCAAATGCAGTCAAATATGCATCCCAGAGCTTGAAGAAGGCCTGATATAAGCCAGGTTTGATCCTTTTTAGCTTTTTCCTTTTTCATACATAGGATAAATGTTGCTTAGAGAGCATTCTGTGTTAGCATGTTTTCTGCTCTGTCCCACTGCTGATTCTAGTAACAGATGGAGAGCTCTCCATGAAGCTTTTACCCTTCCTCTAACGTGTCCATGGAAGATACAGCTCCTGTGCTTATGATCACAAGTTAATATCTGTTGATTGCTCCTTCCTTAGGGCACATTAACTCTTCCAAGGAAGCTAAGGTCTCCTATTTTTTCTGTGGGGACTGAGTTCTGTACCAGCACACAGGACAGGTTGCCTTGTGTCAGAAGAAGTCTCTGTCCAGACAGACAAGACATTGAATGAGTGTGACTCCTTGGAGGCAACATAACAAGTTAGTGTTGGAGGAAAAGAAAAACAAAAGGGTGAAAGTAATCTCAGTTGACTTTAGATTATTTCATCTGAACAAGTTACCTGAAGTTCATTTACAGATAATAGATAGAAATAAGCAGAGACTAGGACATTGTTTAGCTGACCTACATTAGATTTCTACTTTTAGATTATATGCAACAGACCTGGATAGCCGTTTTGGTTTTTTTCTTAACAAATGCACCTTTCCTTCCTTATCTAAACCATCTTTTGCCAAGCAAGTTATCCTTTAAAGCTTACTAATGGTAAATCCATAAAAAATCTTTCAAACAAGCCACCTACTGAACTTAGAGTAGCCAAATTGATCTGGCTAGTAGCTTACTGAATCTACACCAATCATTCCCTTTTCCATCTCCTGCTCCATTTCTAACAAGCAAGGATTAGAAAGCATGCTGGCCACATAAATGAAAAATGGGTTCGGCAGAATTTTTGTAAACAGTTTTTAAACAACCAAACCTTTGCCTTCAAAATATCAGCAGAATTAGAAAGAGTTTTCTTTACAGGAAACTAAAAAAAGCACATTTGCAATCAGCTTCTTAATAAACTAAACACCAAATTAATTTCACAAGAGGCTGTTTCTGTGTAAAGCTGCCTCTTTCGCTGTGGTGCTGGTGATAAGTATTCTTTTAACATGGAAATTACCACTGTGGAACTGCCAGTATGCGATCTCAGATCACTCTTTTGGCTTTGAAATTCAAACCTAATAGAAATCCTGCCAAGTTATTCAATGCTAGAATCCAAGAAAACTTAGCCCCATGTTAAGCTATTGCTAATCAAGAGCTGTCCCTCGACACCTGAATGGGTGGATTCCACAAAGAAAAGAAAGGAGAGGTGCCTTTGCAACTTTGCTCAGTTTTCTGCCCAGCTGCAGCAATTTTCTTCTATAAGCAGTCAAAAAAGAATAAAGTGAAGACAGCAGCTGTATGGGATTATAGGCACATTTGCAAGATGCTCCATGTGTGGGTTTTTTCCCCCCTTTAAATGCAGTGTGAGTGCAGTGTGACTAATTATACCAGAGAGGAAAGCAGAAGCTCTCTAGTTAAAGTATTTGGGTAATCATGTTTACTGCAGGGAAAGTACGCCTGCATTAAATAAGTCAAAACACGGTGCGTAAAATGTGGAATGACTTTGTAGGCACTGCAAGAGAGAGGAAGATGTAGAAATAAGTCTCATTTGTCCAACTAGAAGCACTACCAAAAAAAGATAAACCATCTGCTTCAACTAACTCAGCTCCACTTGAAAAATGCTAATTGTACAAAAGGACGTTTAAACTTATTAAAAAAAAAAAAAAGAAAACAAAACCAAACCAAACAAACCAACATCCCTCCCCCCCAAAAAAAACAACTTGTCAGCCAGCATGTTGCTAAGTGATTCAACTAAAATGATACTACACACAATTTGGTGGAGGTGAAGAGGACTGGTTCTGCCCCTTCCATGTCCCAATTTCTATTTCTTTGATTTTATATCAGGCAGCAAATGACTAGTCAGGGACCCAGATTCCTTCAGTTACTTATTGTCCTTCAAATCCATCTTAAAATACTCCTTTGCTGTGATGCCTGCCAGAGACTGGCAGTGGTTCAGCAGCCCAGTATGCCAGGATCGCCCTCTCCCCAGTGACCTAATGTGGTTTCCCTGTGCTCTGCTTGTCTGCATCCACCTGCTACTTTTTCTCAGTTAGATTGGTAGCTGTTCAAAAATGTTTTCCACTGGCTGCTAGTAAGGCAGAAAAAACAAAAGGGCAATAACCACATTTGGGGTTTGTTTGGAGCAAGGTTGGAAGCACATATACAGCATGTGACTGAAGAAACACTTAGTTGCAGGATTAAATCTAAGTCTATCCATTTAGTTCTTCAAGCAAGAATCTTGAAAAAGGCGGAAAAACAACTCCTGGCCTTGTTAGTTTTTGATACATCTTTGAAAAGCAGAGAAATTATAAATGAAAAGGTTGGGCCAATATTTAAAAGGGCAAATGAAATGACCTGGATAAGCATAAGCTAGCTGGCCTAAATCAAATTCTGGGCTAAATAATGAAAACATATGTGGATAGATTTGAGTGGGAATCAATTTGTAGGTATACAATATTTATGAATTTACATCAACATATTTTTATGGAAAGCAATATATGAGAACAAAAAGGATTTCATTATTTGACTGAGATTATAGTTTGGTTGATACAGACTATTGCATAAATGCAATATATTTCCCCTAATATATTTGGGATTTCTGATTTAAGTTTCTGATATTAAAAAAAAAAAATAGGCAAACGTTAGGTATATTGAGAACCAATACACCAAGAGACAGTGAGACGATTTGAAGTATGAAAGCGATGTCATGAACAAATTAGAGGATTTCTTTTACAATGGAAAACAAAACAAAACTTATGAACAAATACTTACCAATTTCTGGGCTTCCTATTATCTATAGGACTATAAGGTAACAGTATAAGTCTGCAGAGAATTCATTCGAGTATTTAGTCTTTTTCATTTCTTAGAAGGAATGAAACATGACCTACTCTACTCTGGGCTGGGATGAGCTCACCTCAAGTCCTGTGTACAGTTTTGGGCACCACAACATATGAAGGACATTAAGCTGTGAGAGAGTGTCCAAAGGAGGGCTATGATGATGGTGAAGAGCCTTGAGGGGAAGCCATATGAGGAGAGGCTGAGGTCATTTGGTCTGTTCAGGCTGAAGGAGACTGGGGGGAGACCTCATTGCAGTTACAACTTCCTTGTGAGGGGAAGAGGAGGGTCAGGCACTGATCTCTTCTCTGTGGTGACCAGTGAGGGAATGGTATGAAGCTGTCAGGGCAAGTTTAGGTTAGATAATAGGAAAATGTTCCCATAAAGTGTGGCTGGGCACTTGAACACTGGAACTGTCACTCCCCAGGGCAGTGGTCACATCACCAAGCCTGACAGAGTTCAAGAAGCGTTTGGACAAAGCTCTCGAGCACATGGTGTCACTCTGGGGGATGGTCCTGTGCAGGGACCGGTGCTGGACTTTGATGATCCAAGTGTGTCCTTTCCAACTCAGAATATTCTGTGATTTTGTGATAATCTCAATTATTCTTTCATTATTCTTTAAATGTCAGGTATTCTTTAAATTTAAAAATCCAGGTCTATTTATTTGGAGAAGAAAGGTGAAACAAAATCCAGTAGCTGGAACTTCACATCAGACAATTTCCAGATTGAAATCACATACAAATCAATAGAGAGAGGAAAAAAACATGCAAATAAACAGCCAAATGGAGAATTAACCATATGTCAATATCTTGAAATCAAAACTACAAGGAAGTTATGTTTTAATAATTTGTTTTTCTATAGGGATAAACAGGTGAAATTTTACAGCTTGATTAAGGTATAATGCAAGACATAATACAAAACTGAGCTTTATAACACCAAAAATATTAATTAGTTCATTGTTACTTTCACTAAAAATGAGGATTTAGATTTTATTTGTGTGTCCTACGACACCAGTTTTAGATACAGGTTTGCAAGAAATTTTGTTGCTTGCGAGGTGTTGCAAGTCGTTTATTTTCGCAAAAAAATGCTTAAACATCTCTCATCAGTAAGGGTTAGCACGTCAAAACCAGAAAAAGAAAAATTTCAGAAAAGCATTTTAGAGTAATATTTCATATTAGTGATATAAGAAAACCGAAATAATCAAGCAGGAAAGAGATTAGTTTCTTGTATTAGCAGAATAGATCTCTTTTGACTATAACCAAACTCAAGCATTTAATGTTATTTTGACATATTTATAAACTGATAAAAAGAAAAACTTTCTTTTCCATTCATTTAGTTCCTGTGCTTCTTGCTCCTCACACAAACATGCCAGATAGATTTTAATTGAGAGCTAGGTCTTACAAAACAAAAGAAAATCTTGCTGTAATGGTTTTCACAGGCTGAAAATCACAACCCTGGCCAGCTGTAGAGGGGACACTAAATAACCTATATGTGATATTTAGGGGAAAAAAAATCAGTGACAAATTTTCAGCCACAGTCATTGTTTTACTTCTGGCTATGTTTCCAAGTACATCTTTCTGTTTCGAAAGAAATCCTTTACCTATAATAGTAGGTTATTTTCTTTTTTTTCCTACAGCAGAAAGCTTAGTTTCCAAAAACATATGAGTATGCATGTTAAAATACAATATTAGCATGCTAGATATATACTAAAATTCAACAGATTGCACATTAATATCTCCTGTGGCTTATTTGGACAATGCATTTGGACAATGGCCTCTTGAAAATGTTAAAAAAAATATTAGCATTTTTGTCCAGACCTCAGCAAAAGCAGTTGGGCTCCAGGCCTCCAGCATATTCACAACAAAAAAAAAATAAAATTTCACATATTTATAGTCTGGAATATATTCTCAAAGAACCCGCTTGTTAAAACTTCCTCATATGTTTTTGCTGACCTTACTCTTTGTGGTGTGATTATAAGGAAAGAGGCCAGTTGAGGATGGAGAGAGGCAATAAAATGTTCTTTCAAGTCCATATTGAAAAATGCCATGATGGCTTCTGGAGCTGTAATGCCCAAACTCCACTACCCCACAGTATGGCCACATTGTTATAATGGTCTATCAGTACATGAAGAAAATACACAGCTGGAATAAAAACTCTCTGATGACATTTGGCACATGGATATGCATGGAAAGTCAAGGCCAAGAGCAATGCCAAGATTCTTAACAATACTCGCTATGTCCGAAATGAAAAAGCAGGAACATACATACATAAAAGGATTAGTTTCTTTGCAATCTAGTTCTCAGCTAGAAATACGGTTTTTCTCAGCCATTCAACCAGGAACACAATGCAAAATGACTCCTCCAGCATGGAGACAGAATTTGGAAGTTTCATAGAGTAAAAATATACTCTGTTTCATATTGAAAACACACTGTGCAGAAAAACTATGTAATTCTCTAGTGCGGAGAATTGAAATCTGAAGCCCAATAGGAATTGTGACTTGGTTCCAAGAAAGCACGGGTGGGAAGAGGATGGTGTTACTGAGCTGCATATCCGCCTAAACATTGCAATAAGAATAACATTCTTTTGATATCTGCTGTGCTGTTAACATAAATTTCTCATTTTCTTTTTTTTTTTTCACCTCAATAAGATTCTGTTACAGGTTCTGTTTAAAATGTAGGCTGCTGCACCAGCAAAACATAATCAGGAGATTGGCTGGGTGGGAAAAAAAAAAAAAAAACAAACCAGAAATCTGGCTGGTTGACATGAAGACCGGACAAAAATTGACAAGAAGTTTAACCAGGACGATTTTTCTTAAAGCCTACAGTATCTAGATGGTAGTGATCAGACACTGTATTTCAGGAAAAATGACTTTCTTATCTAGCTGCCAATCAAGAATGTCTTCCTACTGTAAATTATTTTTTAACAACGGTTTTCAAGTTGCATCTGAAGAAAACAGATTCAGGTCTCATGTGAAAGAAACTCAAATGAGAGAAAATACACCTTTGCACTCGGCAATTCTAGATTCAGATTTCTGCTCCAACAGCTTCAAAGCATAAATACGAGCCTAAACCTTGCATATACTGAGTACCGTAATCACCTAATTTACTGGGTCCTTCCTTCTCCCTTGTTTCTAATTTCCTTCATCTATTTAATCATTTATGAAACCTGCCTTCTAAAAGGCAGTTATGTGTGAGACTTACCACAGAGTAAGCAAAGTTGTACCACTGGGATATTCTTCACTAGATAAGAGCCACGTTAGGAAAAAAAAAAAAAGAGATTACTATAAATAGCTTGGAATCATAAGCAAAGAAATTCACCTTGTACAGTATGTAGACATGTTGCTAGTAGATTATTTTTGCAACACTGGGAGGATTAAAAAAGAAAAAAAGTATGACTAATTTTGTCCAGATAATTTTATATTTACTTTATACAGGTTTATTTATATAGTCAAAACCCAAAGAGGATTACAGTTGCAAAAGTCAACTTCACAGCATATGGAATGGACAAGAATCATTTGATGTACAGCTGTTCGATAAATATTTTACTCTTCCTGCTTACTTGTTTCCTTACCCTTGCTCTTTTTACCTTACCTTCTTATTTCAATCTCTTTGTCCATCTTTTTGTGAGGGAACAAGCTATAATAATTCAATATTTTTGCACGTAATAGTCTCAAGCAAGGTCAGAAAGGTAGCAGTCACATGTCCTGAGTCTCAGGTCCCTGTTACACTCACTAGAGAGAAAAAAGCATCTCCAAATTAGTTTCATCCCAAGGTTGGAGACACAGATCCACTGAAGATGTCTGCATTCATCGAGTAAAGCAGGTACCAATAATTACTAACTTACATTTAGACATCCAGATGCTTAGAGCTCTAAAGGTGAGATTAATCTAATTGACAGTGGCCACCCTTAAAGGGCTACTTTTAAATTACTTCCCTAGGCTTTCAGGTCTTCAGGGTAGTGACAGAGTCCAGTCACTCAGGGAAAATGTCACTGATTCAGTCCAAGACTTTCTTTCTCTATTCCAAACTTCTAACTCTGGCAACAGCCCTAGGAGATGACAGGGCCTCCTGTTGTATCAGTTCATCTCAGGTGTCAAATCTGCTTTCAGCACTGACTGGGGCTGAGTCCTCCTGGAAAACAGGTGTGTGAAGGTGTAGCTGTGGCTGGGAGGAAAGCCTGGGCAGAAGCAGCCAGGTAGGATTCCTCTCACCTGTGCTTCAGCACACACCATCAGCACATCTGCTTTCATGTGTGCTTCCCTAATGTGCTTCTACAAAGCTAGCTGGAAAGAAATGAATGCCATTATGTGATACTATTTTGACTTTTCCATGAGTCAGAAGCTACTGGAAAACATTATATCTACTGCAGAGATCTCTTCTAGTTGAAAATACTGGTGGGTAGCCTGAGAATGCACCAACTTACACTTTGTGGGTCTGCTCTTGTACTCTCCCCCAGGCAAGTACTGCTGAGAAGACAGGATATTGGGTTAGATGGTCTGACCCAGCACAGTCAGCCTGATGTACTTACCATTAATAGCAGCAGATTTGTAGAGGTCTCATGGCAATTGCTGGCAACAGAGGAATGATAGGGCTCAAGATTCTCAGCTTTTTGCATACCTGAAGGGAGTAAATGTTAATGCACATGGAGTTGCCACCCGCTGCTCACCCTCCTCTGTCCTCCTGCACAAGCCCCCAACCTCACCCGGTCTCAGTTACCATCTCCTGCTACAGTCAATCACTGCTTCCACCACAAGTTTCCTATCCAAGCTTCAGCACCAGCGTGGTAATGCCATGTCAGAGGTTGGGGAATTGTNCCAGATCACTGTCTTCACTCTACCATTCTTATTCTCAGTTGTAACACCAGCACCCAGAAGACATGACTGCTTCATTATTGCTTTTACCAGACTGTAAAGACGCTGAACCCAGAGCTCTCGAGGTAGCGACAGCACCTTCATGCAAGCGAAATCCCTGCCGGGACGAGCTGCAATGGTTTTACAACTCTCCCAAAGGACAGAGTTCTTGCTACCGCAGATGACCTATTTCTGCTGGCTCCTCTAGAAATGAGAGTTACCCCAGGCATGATGTTCTAGCGTCAGCAAGAGTGAAAGGCTACACAGAGGGCTCTTCTCTAGGCCTTTTTATTGTAAATCCAGTGTTGCATTGTGAGGGTCCAGGGAAGGAGTCCGGAGACATCCAGGTGGCTGTAACCAGAAGTAAGAGACCAGAAGAAAGAGACTGAGCGGAAGCTCTGCAGGGGTCTTAAAGGGAGGTGGGACCATGGGACCACCCAATGGAAAGACACATGGTTCGAAGTGACAGGTGGAGGGGAGAGCTTCCCAGGGCATAGCCATATATGGGACCTAAGGTATGGATACAGGTAACACAAGGGAAATACGGGGTTTAACCACAGCTCAGGCAGGGGGTTCAGGTATTGGAGGGAGAAGGTTCAGAGGGCTTTGCCTTGGCTTTCTTCCCACCAATCCTGCAGCTCAAAAGCAGCAGCTTCTGCCAAGTACGCTGCTACAAGACTGCTTCCATACCCTGCTGCAGGAGAGCAGGAGGAGAGCAGCATTTACAAAAAAAGAAACCACCAAAAGCAGCCCTGTACTCTTTACTGGTGTATAGTAGGTCCTGCTGCATAACCCTCTTATGCATGGAGTTGTCAAGATATATGGATGACTGGAGCACAGACAATGTTCATGGAATCCTTAGGGTCTTTAGCTGCAGTCCAAGATTTCTCTGGTAGGAGTCTGTGAATTTACTGTGTATATTTGTATATCACCCTACTTGCTTTTATTACATCTCCAGTCAGAAAAGCTGATTATTACAATATTCAATCAAAGTCTACCATCAGACTTCATCCCTCCCTTTTTTTTTTTTTTTTCCTTTGTTTAATATATTTACTCTAAGCAAATGGTGAAGAGCCAAACCTCAAAGCTGTGGTCACACTAGAGTTCCCTTACAGGGATATTTTTCAAATATACATCTATTGAAAACACAGAAACTGTCACAGCTCTAAAATCACTTCTTTCTCCCTAATCCTGCTTTCAATACTCCTAGTTCCAGCCTATATGTATTTGACTGACAAGACTGAAGAACTACATTTTTTTATGGTGAAATGATTTACTTTTATTTTATAAGTTCTGAAAAATAGGTACATATTTTGATTAGAACTTTTCAAAATTTTTGGTCTTAAAGAGACCCTCAATATTAGAAATTTCAGCCCAAATAATTCAATCTTGTCAATCTACAAACAACCCAAGCCAGAGTCAGAAAATTATATATTTCAGGCTATCTTAACAGGCAATGTTACCAGCCACTACTATTATTTTATGAGATAACATTTGAAGCTGAGGTTTTCCCTAAAAGCAATGTGATGAATAATCATGTCTGAGAAGAGAAAAGGGAAATCACAATGGTTTCCTTGCTGGAACTGATCCACTCCTGATAATTTGTGCTTTAATTTTGATTTCATCCAGTGATACCAGCCTTCCATCACTCCTATCCACCACAGCTTGAAAAATCCTGTTTCAAGTGAATCCCATTCAAGCCCAAATGGCGAGGCCAGGTGCTCGCCTTAAGAGCAGTAGCTTTAGAATTCCCTACTTCTTTCAGAAAGCTCCACAGAAAACAGACCAATTATTATTGTTGTTGTTATTGTTATTGAAAAACCAGTTCTGAGAAATATTAAATAACAGAGCAAAGCAAAAATGCTAATCTTCTTACATAACACAAATCCCAGATGGCCTTGTGTGGAGGGGAGGAAGATGCCATAATAGCAGTCACCATTATCAACTGAGCTTGGTGACAGATGTTAAAACGATGTAAGTGCTTGTGCTCACCCACAGAACTTCAGTAAGGTTTTTCTTGTCATAATTCTCACAGAAATAATCACAAACAAAAGTTCATGTGCAAACAAATACTAATCTTCACTGCAAATATACAGCTCATTCTGAATAATACTCGAGTAAAGCTGTTACAGTCTCCCCATTTACAATTCTCCTTAGTTAGAGAAAACTGCCACAGGAGCACCAATATCCTGTAGCTCTGGATTCCTAAACTACAAAATATTCAGTTAGTAGCACTGATTACTAGTGATACCTATACTAGTGATACCTATAGTGATACCTATCCCGTTGCCTAATGCATCACAGACTGCTTTTACACCAACATGGAAACGGCTTGCTTTTTCTGGCCCTAAATTTTTTCATATTAATGGCAGGTCTATGTGACATAAAGCATGCACAGGTGCATTTTGAAACAGGGATAACCTTGTAGTTAAGGATGACAGGGCTGCAGTAGAAGGTTGAGGAGGTACTCAGCTGCCAGGAGGCACTATTTGCTTTAATAAAACATCCTGAGATCCTGCACAGAAATGCTCACTTAGCAAATCTGCAGTGCAGAAAGAGAAATATTTGAATGAAATAGATTCATTCTCCAGTTTCACTGGTCTGTGTTCAGAGTGCCTGAGGAACTAAGATTGCTCAGAAGACCATCACCACAAACCAGGCACCAAACAAAACCAAGCAGAACATGTTGTATATCATGTTACAAATAAATTGGGGGACAATTTGAGGTCAACACGAGAAGCCTCCTTATCTGCTTCACTTGGACCCTCTCCCATTCTCATAACTGTGAAACCACAGTTTCCTGTCCTTTTCCCAGGGATTAATGAGAATGACAGAAATTTAACCTGTTGCACTTCCTCAGACACAGGTGCTGCTGTAAAACAGCACTTGTTGCAGTTGTCAGTCTGTCCCAGAGCTCCGGAGGAGCTATTGCTCCACAAGACAGTGAGGGTCAGCAGCTGCCCAGGAAAACCAGAAACTGTTTCACAGCTGTGCTGCCCCTTGGAAATATCTATTCAATGTATTACTTCATCTCCACTCCATCTTCCCTAATGCAGAGTTAAATGTGGAAGTGCTAAACCATGCCTACTAGGGACAAAAAAATCCCTAATCATCAGTGGAGGCTGAACTCTCTTATTCCTTGCTCTTTACTATAGCAGCCATGAATGTCAGGTATACCAGCCTTTGAGTCTGCATTTACACACGTGCAGGGAATAACTTACTAAAATGTGTCTGAGAATCATATCTGTATCAGTGGAGAAAATGTACGAGAATGCAGTCTCACTAGTTCTTGAGACTTGGCTTGTAGAAATGAGCTGTTCTTAAATTTAAATCACAGTTTCTCACCTTCCCAGTCCTTTGTCTTCCCATTGCAATAACCATGAATCAAATGCTCCCATACACCAAGGTAGGAGGACAATTGAGGGGCAGAGCAACAAAATGATCCAGTTAAGGTGTGCAGACTTCAGCCCTTATTCAGCTGCTCATCTCTTGTCTCCTACTCTTCCATATCTTGTCCAGTTTCTGCAAATAAACACAAACACTGTAGTACACATGGCTGGGAAAGGATTCTTTCAAAGACTCAGCAGGATGATGGCAGCAGGCTTCTTCATCTAACCCCACTGAGGTGCTATTCAGCCATAAGGATGATTTTAAGAAGAAAGATCATAATCAGAAAGGAAATGGTGAGGTCCCCCCCATTTCTCTGAAAAGCCCAGAAAAGGCTTATGTTCAGCTTTACTTCATCTTCCCCTGCAGAGAAATAATTTATTCAAACTACAGTTTAAATGTCTCCTCAAAGAGTTAACTTGTTATAAATGATCATGAAAGAAAATGCCCGTTTATACTGAAATTATAGAGAAGCCTCTTGTCTTTATCAAGTCTCAAGTGTATTTGCACTTAAAAGCTTCCCCCCACCCCCCTTTGCCAACTAGAAACAATAGTGCAGGTGCATTGCCCTTCAGTGAACAATGTATTTATCCTGGGAGGCAGGAAGTTGGTTTCACACCTGTTTCTTCTTTTTATTTGTTCTTGGCCTGGCTAATTTGCCGAATGTCATGATTGGTACAGCTGAGGCTGTCAGAAAGAATTACCACTTTGTAACATGACGGCCTAATTCTGGCAGTTCAGATTTTACAATGATTTGCCTTTTGTTCTTTCTTTCAGTAGTGGTCTGTTTTCTGTATTGCACACAAACTGAATCTGATCGGTAGTAACAGAAAATGTAAGAATAAAATAGACTGCTTTATTAGATGACTGTCCCTTTTGGATATTATGTTATAAAGATTCTAAAGACAATGAGGGTTAAATCACTGATATGATAAAAAAGTGTCATGCCACGGGCTGAAATAAATGTTATTTTACAGGGATTCATTACCAAGACTTGGAAAATTTTTTTTGTCAGAATTCAAGGACTACCAAAAATTGAGAGATACTCTGTTGTCACATGAACATTAAAGAAGTAGCAAGATGTGGTGGATATTTCACACCCATGTATTAATTTTGGTTTTAATTTTATGATCAGTGCTTTATTTTTTTAATATAAATCTAAGTGGGCACTTCCAGGAACAGCATTATCCTGTTGACAACCACTTAAACTGGAGTTGAAAGCTGGGAAGTTTTCTCCATGAGTAAGTCAGCTCAACAAGAGAAAGAACAATTTATGTAGTTAGTGCATAAATTTATGCAATTAATTTTGCTTTTATTTAAACCTTTAAAAAGAGATACAACTCTCTTAACATCCTATCCCACTTTCCCGACTTCTCTGTTTAGCTCTGTACTGCAGATCTTTGAGAACTTCCATTTTATCACAATATACCCATGTTTCACAGAGTGTGAGCCACATGCAGGCACAGCACCCACCACCCCCTTACAGAATTCATCACCCTGGACTCATCCACAATACATGTGCCTTCTGCACCAATAAGCATTCATTCTAATCTTGTTGTGGTAGGAAAAAGTGATTAGATACATCTTCGAAGGATGGGGATGAAGAGAGAGGGAGCAGGGTTGGATCATGGCAGGATCACCAATATGCAGCCTTTTCTCATAGGTCACAGTCCTATGACCAGAATAACTGTGAGATACATCTCAGCTCCTCTGTAGTACAGAAGCACATTTTAAACTTTGCAGGACATCACTACCAAGATCAAGCCATCTTTTTTAAACTTATATGGGACACATAACATGAGCACTCACATGTGAAACTACATCTTCCCATAGACCTATAGACACATATGCACATAGACAGGGCTGCTGATTTCAGGTTGCAAAAGGCCACCTAGATAGGCCTTTGCCAGGAAAGGGTGACAGCTCTAGAGAAGCAGCAGACTATTTTCTGGACCCCTTCTTAAGAGTATTATTAGCTTCACTAATGCAGCTATATCAGACATTCATAGAGACGAGGCTATACAATTCCATGTTAGCAAATCTTTCATTGCTTTCATTATCAAGGAGCTTCTGGAAGGCTGTTCTCCGTCTGCTTCATCCTTGACAAGATTTATGACAACTCAGGCAAGCATCACTGCCATGTTCCATAAGAATACCATATCCAGCCACTTCAAGACTATCAAAAGAACAGACTTTCCCTGCAGTCTTCATTGAATTTATCTGGGTTTCTAATCATATAGCGATGCTTCCTCATTGTAGGCCAGTTGCATATATTGTCTTCACCAGACGTGTTCCTATTGCCAATCTATTTCAAATCTCTGGCACTGTCCTCCTTTTGTGCCTAACAAGGATCAAGATAGCTTCTTATAGGAAGGAAAATACCAATATCTGCATCTCAAGCCAACCTAAGAACCCAAACCAAGACCTTTTGCTTGTTGCTTATGCCCTTTCGACCACTTCACTTCTAGAGAGTGTGCACCAATATTTTCAGGTTCTGTCAGATATTTGTCATGGTGTATTGTGTTGTCTCAGGACCTTATCAGTGAGAATAGTTCACTGCTTGTGTGGAAAATATCGTCAAGATGCTTTCTACATGCTTGTCATGAGGAGAAGGGAGCCACTGTAAGTTACACAGCCTCCAAGAAGACCATACAAGCCAGAGGATTCCTGCCCAGTCCACTGGCAAGTTTGTGTATAGTCTATACTCACAGTTTTCTAGACTGCCAAGGGTGTCATATATATATATATATTGAATTCACCATGTGTTCTTCCCTACCCTTCAACAGCATGGCTTATGAGAGAGTAGATAATTCTTGATTACCCTTTTTCCTGTTCTGTCCATATCCTTCTTCCTAATTTAGAAACATTTTGTATAGACTTTCCCTCCACCCTTTTTTCCCCTCTGCAAACAATAGATTCCTTTTCCTCATTCAAATAAATGGAGATAATTTCTGAATTGCCCTATCACCTGATACTTAAAATATCTAATGAAATTTGTACTTAGTATCTCCTTGTTTCATCACAAATAACAGTAAAGAAATCGAACTCAGAGATCCTGTTTCCTTTCCTTCCCCGCTCTTTCCTCCACTTTCATAGAACACAGTACATAATGCATCAACCAAAGAAACATATACTAACACTCACAACTTGAGAATCTTAGAGAAATGAGAGAGAACACTTTCTAATGCCCTGCTATATTTTTCTATCCCTGTCCAAGCATTCTCTATTCACTGAGCTACAGCTCTTTCCTGGAAGAAAACAGTGAAAAACAGGACCGGTAATGGTGAAAAGCTTTGCTCCACAAAGGATTGTGAGTGGTCCACTGGCATTTATGTCTACTGAACAGTAAATTAATTTTTGCTACCTGACAAGGTCAAGAGAGCTGCCAAGTGCTAATAAATGCAAAACTTTCTAGTTGCCATTCAAAGAAAAATTATTTTAATGTTGTCAATTGCACTGTTTACTGTTTATACAGGTGGAATGTATTGGCCCCACAAAGAGAGACTGCTGGGCCCAGGGAGACCTTAGGCCAGCAGCCTGCACTGGAGATTGCCCAGCTGCACCCACCTCTTCCCGAAGGCCAAACTTACAGACCAATCTTCCTACTGGAAGGAATTCAGCAGAGGAGAGGAGCACTCCAGCCACGGTCTTTAGCTAACCTGCTTTACTGGGTTCTATCAGCACAACCATAATTTATTTGGGTCATTTAGAACAGATTAAGTGCACACAGAAGCCCTTTTAAGGCCACAGATGGAGACAGATTACTCAAAGGAAGATAGGCATCTGACAAACAGTCTGGTAATAATACATATCCATAAAAGAAGAGCAAGCAAGTGAATCTCCAAATTATGGGCTGCTTTTCCGTGTGCTTGAAGAAATGTCTGCTGCACAGTGTGAAGAGACAGAAAGCAAAATGCACAAACCACCCCCCCACCCCGAAACAACATAGGAACCTCAGTTTGTCACAGGTTAAGAAAAAAAATCCCTTATTCCTTCTACCCTTTCTTATAAAAGTAACCCAAACTGAAGAAAATGTTATAAATTTGAAGTGTCACCTACTAGAATAATTTCCAGAAACTCTTTTAGCTGTCTGCGTCAGTGACAGACCAGCTGCAGGTTGATACCTACTGATGGCATTGAGGGCACTGTTAACACTTCTGCTCTATTTTCAGCAGGTCTAATCTACCACTTTGGTTTGGACATTGAACAAAATCCCTGGTGAACTGGCTCCCTAGATGGCCACCAGTGCAGAAATGCCTGCCAACAGAACAGGGAGCTGTGGTATAAGTGCAGAGTCATGAAAATCTGCAGTCTTTCTCAAAGAGTTGTTCACCACCAAAGATCAGTTTTACCAGTGGTGTACCTCTCTCTGTACCTAACAGGAGTCCTAAAACAAGATCGGCTGTTCCTCATGGAATTGTTGTCTGTCACTCTTCCCATCCTTGTTTTTCATGATTTGGATTATATTATCCCAGGACCTCCAGATGACAGACAGGCCTTGACAATGCAAAAATGTGTGTCTGCTGTCTGATCCATTACTGGAGCATATCAACAAGATGCTCCTACACTGCCAGAACTGAAGATATTGGCTGCTGACATGCTTACTTTCTCTCAGAAGTAAGATTTTGGAAAGTTGCAATGATAAAGCCTTGTTAGATGGTGCCAAAAAAATGGAGAACCTTGTAGAATTTCAGTACAAATCTTAGTCCATTAAAAAAAACTTAAATAAACTGAACCTGAAACCCCATGAATATTTTCAATATGTTCCTATTATATGGAAAAGGTGAATATATGTGAATGAAAAAGACCATTCCAGAGATTCATAGGATGCTGAGAATTAAAGTCATAAGGAAGGTGGTATTTTATGTTCTATATCTCAAATCCTTATTTACAAAGTATTGTCATCTGAACACTCCAGCAGAAGGCTGGATAGCAAAAAGTTGCTTAACAGAAAAAGGAGTACTGATGTTAGAACTTGTTGAGGTCACTTTTGCACATGGCTTGCCACAAAGACACCTACAGAAATAAAAATCCTTTAAAATAATTATATTTCAGAATTCTATTTCTAAAGAATAAACAGAGATAGTTGAAGCAGATTATTTTGAAAAAAACAGGGTTGAGAATCTCATTGATTAAATACAAGAAGGGAGGATTCAAATTCTTCTGGAAGAGTCATTAATACTAATCTGAACTGGTGAAATTAAATCCTGTGATTCAGTCCCAAGGAAACAATTAACTGATTGCAAATTATTAAAAATTATTAAGGTTCAGGGATTAGTTTAAGATAATTCTTGTACTCCATATGTATTAGTGCCATAAAAAACACAATGAGTAAATACTTGTTTATTTAATGGAAAATGGTATTTAAAATCACTACAGATACAGTGAATTTAAGGCCAGAGGGGACTGTTTGGATCCTGCAGTTTAACTTCTATAAAGCAGGACAAAAAGTATAAAATTTCTGTTGTGAAAGAACTGCTCTTTGACTATACATATTTTATTTAGAGACCTACATAATATTTAAATGTTGAAATTATTCTTCATGGCAATAATTTCTTTTAATGATACCCCATTTCTTTCTGAAATAAATAATAAATAGTCTTCTGCAAGGACCTTTTGAGTTTTAACAGTTAAATAGTAAAAGTTATTACACCTTCTAAGGAACTGGGTTAAAACCAAGGACATTTGGATAAAGAGTTTGTGGATTTAAGCTTTTCATGCTTGATCAGTTTGTTCAGACTGCAAGTTTATGTATAGCCCAGTGTTAACAACAGCTCAGTGGGGCTTATCCATTTGCTTTTACTCTAAAGCTATAGGGCAGACAGTAAGACTGTGCAGGTTCAAATACTAAATTTGAAATTTGCCTTCCACAATTTTCTTTCCTGAAATTATGAGGAAGTTCTGTCACTTGCCACAAAGCAGTTCAAAGAAACTCTTCTCATCTTGTGAACCTGTGTTATGGCCACTAATTGTAGAGCATTACCATTTTAATTTCACAATATCAGTTGCAGTTTGCTACCTCTGATTTTGGAAACCATTCAGCCATACTAAACAACAAGAATGAGGGGGCTTATCCTCTGGTTTACTTTCATCTCTGTTTTTGCTCCTTCTCAGCTATAATGAGTGTAAGATCAGACTGAACACCCCTTTCTGACAAGGAAAGGTGTCTATTCCCAAAGCCCTTTTTGACCTCATCCACATGAAATATTTCCTTGCATTGTCTTCTGAAGTACCTTAAAAATTCTGGCGGAATCTCTAGGCAAGATACTCTTTAGAAATAATGAAGATATCTACAATGGGGGGGATTTAGATAGTTTTATTATTTGTTTGGTGAAATACAAGTTTTTTTGGCATTCTCTCTCTCCAGGAGAATTGAGGTGGGACTACCTTCACCCCAGTTGTGCACAGTTACTGTCTCAGGTAGACAGCAGTTAGAGTCTAACTGCTATAGACTGCATCTACAACCCTTTGATGTCCAACCATCACTTTTCTCTTCTTACTGAAGATTTGCAGATTTGATGCACTTCTGGCAGAATTAAGAGGCTCAGCTCTGTGGTAGATCTGTGTACATCAAGGCCAGGTTGAAATTTTTTGAAGGGGAGAGGTGTAAACAGAGATGTTCATAAACAGAAGAATGGAGGATCAGATAAACAGCACATGTTTAATTGCTCACAGGGTCTGTCATTCAGAGCTGCAGATGACACATTATTTGTTTTGAATTCTCAGAGTCAGGAGCTCTTTTTATGACTAAGCCCTACCTAACCTTCCTGTTCCTCACACTTGCTTCCTTTGAGAAATCTAGTTTTAATACCTAAGAGGAGAAAAATTTTAGGGCTGAGAATACAGCCTTTTTTTTATTATTTTATGAAATATATAAAACCACAGTATGTTTTCTCACTTGTTTTCTGTCAATAATTGTTATTTAAATGCATTCAATTTACATGTAAAGAAACATTACTTCCAACTGTTATGTCTACAAACTCCAGTTGGACTTGGAAGATCACCTGGTCAAGGCTTAGATAATGGTGCAGTGTTTGAAATGTGTGTGTCATCCTATAAATGAATTTATAAGATGAAAGCAGTTAAACTGAGGCTGATAAAAAAACATCGCTCCACAGCACCTGAAAAGTTGGATCACAATTTTCACTATCTCTAACCTCAAGTGAACAAAATTGCCAGTGTGCTATAGCTAATTCAAAATATTACTTGGTGAAGCTAAAAAGAAGCCTGGATTCTTTTTCATATTGGGGTCTCTTTTTTGCATGCTAATGGATTTCCTTACATTCACCATTCTTCTAATTTTGTGAAAAAACAGAAACAGTTTATAATTTTTAATTAAAAACCACAGAATAAGGGAGCATCACAATGATTCAACAAGCACTTTTACAGAATTCATTCTCAGCATATGAAGTCAGAGAGGTAACTCAATCTATCTTGCTGAGATAACCATCTAAATAATCCTGCACAGTACTGTAAGAGGTAAACAATTCTTGATAGCAGACAGGTGGTGCAAAACCATAGCAACAGCACGTCTGGACAATGTGGTACAAATGCAAACAGAACTCTCCATGTGTATTGTTTCGTCCTCTGCTTCATGTAAAATTGTACTTTAGCTCCCGAGTATTTCAAATTTAAACTATTTTGTTCACACTTGCCATGTCATCTCTTCATTCTTTGCACCTGTCTCTTTCTTGCCTTTCGGTTTTGGTCAACACTTGGTGATGAGGTGTTCTTCACTTGGTGATGAGGTGTTCCTCAGTTTCCAACCAGGACCAGAGCTCAAATTGCATACGTATTTTCCTACCAGAAAGTCCTGCCTCTGCTTTTTCTCCCATCAGACCTGCCTGCGTACTGCCAGGGTGAGTGGCAGGCTCCTAAGTTTTTATTCTTGTGCCCCATATAATCAACATAGAGTGAGGAGTGCCAGCAAAGACTTCTAGAGGAAAATCTTGTCCTCCTTAGTTCATCTAGTGAATTGATGATCTGGCAGCTCTCAGAGATATGTACTTTACACCAATTCCATCAGGATTTTAGGCAGTTATGTCAAAGGGAGTGTCATTATAATTTTAAATTTTATATGCAAACGGTCTGTCTTAGGCTGCATTTATATTAGCATATTGGTTCAGAGCAGTTGTGCGTTCTTGAAATAACTCTCTCAGTCATATCCACTTATTGCACACAGGCTGAATTCACAGAGGGGTTTTAGTGTTTGCAAACCAGATCCCTTCTGGGGCTGTGTTATAGGTGCACACCAAACAGGCTGCTGCCTTTCGGGGGATATGGCAACCGCAACCAACAACTGTTTCTTTAGTGAGCTCAGAAACATATTCATTGTAGGGGTGTTCAGTCCAGAACACCACATTAAATATAGACTTAAGTAAGATGCCCAAACTATGTACAGTGCAGATATAAAGATCTTATACTGATTGCTTTAATCCATGTGTTCTGAGTTAAATTATTTTATGTTGATATGGTCATCTCTTTAAGTCAACTCAGACTCAAACTCAGACTGTCCTGCCCCCATGTACCATTTCACTACTTCTGCTTTTCTTCCATGGCTTCAATCTAGCATGCATCTCCCTTGATGTTACTTTTCCTGTAATAGCACTCTTTTATATTTTTCCCACCAAGAATGTTTCCATCTTAGTAATTCAGTACATAAGCAATTACCCAGCACATCTTTGACTAGCAATAAAAGTAAATGTAGCTGTCTACAACTGAGCCATTGTCAAGACTCTCCTTATAGTCAATAGAAACAAACAGGCACATTTATGGTATGATTCACCTTAACCTACAGCAGACACTGAATATGAGTCAGATGAATCATGTCTCTAAAGTGCCTGCTTCTCCTTGTTGACTACATAGAAACCCTAGTGTGACTAGATCAGATTTAGATCACCACACTGCATCCATCTATGATCAGCTGTTTTCCAGGCTGTCTTATATCTTTTCCAGCTTGATTGTCATTTAAAATCAAAAAACCAAAAGCCAAGCAAACTGGATGAAAATAGATTAAACAAGGGCACTCAGGTACATGGTTTTCTGGGGAGAAGCAGGAGACTTGGACCCTGAGGAATCCAACTCAGAACATGTTTTCTGTAGTAGAAGAATTGGTGAGTTAGTTTCCAAGTGATGTATATGCTAGATGACAACTGTGTTAACTTCTTCTGCCTGATTCAGATCAAAGGAGGAATGGCTCATGCTAACTTTGTACCAGTCTCAGATGAAGCAACAAGCAGCAGCATTTATATCCTACCTAGATTCAGTCCTAGCACCTTCCAAGATGAGCTGACTGCCCAACTGTGTGAATAGAGAGATAGATGAAATCAATTAAAGTAATCAACAAACATTGCAACAATCACTGAAAATCACGGTGTTCACCTCTTGAGGAAAAGGAATTACTTCAGATTTACCCAAAGGTGATCCCAGGCACTATTTAGATGCAACTATGTGTCTGTCTATGAAATGAGAATTGGTAGAGTATGGGGATTTGGTTTCACATGCAGATTGCATTTACAGAGCATGTTGAGTATTTAAGTATTTAATAACAAAGCAATTAGTTATTTACACAGAGGACAATAAGACTCCTTTGGAAATATCCATCTGATTGCCATTAAAAGCAAATGAAGTGATTATGAACAGCGTAACCACACAATTAACTGATTAAATCCACACTCTTCTCTACACCAGACCTGCTTTTCAATAGACTTTTATGATTAAAAAAAATAGGCTTGTACATGGTGACGCATACCTAAGCCCTTTGAGCATAAGTGAAAATTTTAATTAAAAATGTATGTTTCAAGATAAACAGCTTTCTCAAATATAGGATAATGAAAGAATATGAAAGCTGACAGAGGTATAGAGCTAAAAAAAATGGCTTTAGGGAGAGGGGGAGGTATTAAAATTCCAGACAATGCTTAAGCATCTGAATATTCTAAAAATTATTTATTATAATCTACAGATATGAATGCAATTTTGCTGCCAAACAAAAGACAGTCAAAAAATTACAAATTATAGAAAGCAGAAAGGAGAAAGTTGCTATGTTTCTCTTTCTTGGAGATTTGAAAATATTGTATTATTCTTGGCCAAAATTCTTCAGAATTAAATAAATTATAAAATCTATAATCCCATGATGAGTAATCTGAACTGTAGGGAATTTTGGGTAAAATGGACACCAGTGGAAGGAAATATGATTAAAAAATTATGGAAGGGCCTCTACTCCAGACATCAGTTATGCTTTTGGCCAAACAGTAGGGTATTTATGTTCTCAAGTTCTGTATTATAGTTTCCATGTCATGCATTAATTTTTTGTTGTTATTGTTGTTCAAATGTATTTTGGTGTGAATAACTAAAATTCATTTCCCTGAAAAAGACACCTAAGGATAAACATATTTTATGGGTTTTGCATAAAGGCAAAGAATTCCATTTTCAGTATTTAAATATACCCCCTCTGCCAATTTTTTAAATATTACATTTCCCTACAAAATAGATGTTGACACATTGGTTATACAGAACACTAGCTGGATATTTAAGGAGACTCATTAATCCAAGGAAATATTTATTGTTTTCATGTCTTATTGTATGTTTTAGTATAGTTAGCAATCTAAATAAAGACACAGAGTTTTAAAGGTACTAAAAACTTGCAAGACACAAAACTTTTCAAGAGGGCGAATGAGAAACACATTCTAAGTCATCCTCAGAGAAACTAAAGTTTTAAAGGTAAGGCTTTTTTTATACTGTACTTATTATAACAAAAAGAAGAGGTTTGTGATAGATTTGCATAAGAGCTTCAAGACTAATTATATGCATTTCACAGTAAAGAATCATCAAATGTACAATGAAAGATGCAGGATATGAGGAAAACCTACCTCCTGACAATGCAGGTTGTAATTTCCTAGTATGCTTTTCATGCATCCGTCACTGTTTTAGATTTTACTAGCAGTGGTCTTACAGATTGCCTGAAATTCATAAGTTTCAAAAAAATAAAAATAAAAATAGCTAATAGCATAGTATTTGAGATAAAATAATAAAATAACAAAACAGTTCAGGCTTCCTCTGTATGGAACGGCGGCCTGAAATCCCCAACAAAGTGAAACACATAAATGGATTTTCAAAATGTGTGTCACGAGAATTGATATTGGTTGAGGAACGAGAGGTTTAGAAATACTCAGCTGAAGAGCAGTTAGTCTTGTTTTCTGATAAGCTGTCAGAAAACAGCTTTATATTTTGAGTTTGGATGGGCCTAATAGTTAGTCACCATGTCAAGCATCAGTAAAACTTCATTCTGTCAGCAGTAGACTTACAGTGTGCCGCTACATTTCAAAATGAAGAGTTGGCGTGAACTCTGTAAACCATAACCTCAGGCTCTTCCTGGAACTGTGATACACCCACGCCATGCAGCCTTCACTGAATATCGTGTTAACACTCCTCCCCCATGCACGGCTGTTGTACTGTATGTGAACAGCAACAGTAAAATATAAGACTAAGAACCAGCTGCACCCTATTATTCAGTTCACTTTCAGATTTGCATGCTTACCAAATATTCTCTCAGTGGGATTTTTGTGTTGTTGAGTATTTTACTGAGCACCAGTACAGAATTTCCCACTAAAATAGGTTTTCATCAGAAAGGATGTTTATTTATTGAAAAGGCATTGGATCTCTGATATATATTACTTCCAAAGAATTTTGACCAAAGCACAAGGGAATTTGGCCTAGAATTTCAGAAACTGCAGTTTTAAGGCAGCTCCATCATGTGCACTGCTTTAAGTTCAGGAATGTCAAGGCTTCCAGGAAACATTCACAGAGAATTAAGAACCTGAATCCTATAAACCCTATCTTTCTCTTTTTTTACCAAAAGAGCATGCTAGAACTTAGGGACCAAAAGTCCATGCTAAATTTTGAAAAAAAAGTCTGTTGCTTGAATATCTGGGAAAATGTAACTTTTTTGGGTTTTTGTGGGTTTGGTTTTTTTTGTTGTTGTTTGTTTGTTTGTTTTTTACCTCAGAAGTGTAGTACACTTAGGACCTTGGTCTCTGTTTCAGCTTCAGGAATGAAAATTCTTTGCTTGCAAGACCTCTACTTCTAGACCAGGAAAACATACATTTTTTGACTGGTAGGCCTTAAAGTGAAACCAAAAATGTTGCTAAAATCCCTCAGATTGTACCCTGGGAATGATTAAATTTGCTAGATTACATAGCTCATTACACTATAGCAGTACTATAAGCTGTTATTATAAAGTCAAGGCACTTCTTGTACCAAAACAGCTTTTTTAATTTTTTTTTTCTATAGATCACAACAAGCAGAACCTGAAAATTCCTGGGATTTATCACTTTCAAGGCAGTGACATATCTTTCTGCACTGAGTCCAGTGGTAGCCAGGGTTACTTTTACTTATTTCCTTTCTTTTGGTTGTCTGCTAAGGATATAAAAATAGTGACAGACTTGGAGGTCTCCTAAGCCATCAGCCTGAACATGACACCAGCCCTACCATCACAGCTGGTAGGATTCACATCAGAACTCATCACCATCAGCTTACATCTGGTCAAACCTTATGGGACTTAATTTCACCACAGATATAGAGATTTTTTTCTTAGCAAGACATTAGAAAATAAAAGGGCTGGGGACAAGTGAAATTCAAAGGAAAGCAACAACAAGAAAAGGGTGAAGCCATGAAGAAAAAGTGAGAGAAAAAGAGTAAGATGAAGAGAAAGCAGTGAAACAACAAAATAGCATTGCTATCAGGCAAATCAGCCACCTGTGACTCCCTAATTGACAGGATAGTCACATCTATCCCTACAGATTATGCCTTACTATTAAAAAATGGAGTTGGACTTGATTAAGTTAATTGTTATAGGGGCTGAAATGAATGAAGGATATAGGTGGCTTGAGAGAAGCAAAAAAGGATTCAGTATACTACAACATACGTATAGAGGAGGGAAAGGGCAAGAGGAGATTCTGCAGTAGCATCTGTAAGGGATCATGCACTTCACCAAGTGCTGTTAATAAGAAAGATGCAGTCTCCCTTGACTCCTTCCTAAATCCAAACCTTGCAGAAATATGGTAAAGACTCTGAGCTCTGTTGCATAGTCATTTGAATCATATCAAAATAATATAATCGCATCGATACATCAGTACTGCAAGACAGTGTGAGGAAATAGGGAGTGATGGGCCTAGTGAAATGGAATTCCTTTGGGTCCCAAATACACTAAGGAAGCATTGTTCATCTTGAAGCTGTGTTGGAGGCCTGCAGTTTTGATGTTATCAATTAATATGAGTATGGCTCAAGATCTGCAGAACACTTTAGACACACATGCATGCATACAACACAGGTGACACACAGCTGGGAACTACAGGGCCACAGGAGGCCAACTGCCTGCATGAAGAATAGGAAACAAATGCCACTAATAACACAAGAGCTCTCCTATCTGAGAGACTGACAGCTTACCTAATGCAACCTCCAAAGGGAAGACCCAGGGAAGACGCCCAACCTGTTTGAACTGCGATGCCTCTAAGCCAAGAAGCTGCGACCAGCTTTTCCAGGGCAAGAGTCAGATTTCCATGGGCTGGCTTATCTTCTGAGGTTGTGTGTCCCTCCTCACTGACCCAGAGGGAGCCCACCATCTCACACATCATTTTTGGCTTGTTTTTGGTAATCAGTAAAAGGCTTAAATAGAATAACTAATCACGGAAGAAATCTTGCACTGAGTAATGGCAAATTGACTCAGTTTAAAAGAAATAAACCTATGGATCCAGTTTTTAATTCAAGAAGAAGACAGTGGAAAATTAAACTAATTAGTGAGTGATGTCAGCTGGACTGAAGAACTCAAAGCCTGGAATTTCTTGATCAAATTTATGAATTTTCCTGTTATTCATTATTTAAACAGGGAGAAAACATTTTACATATAATATACCTGAGAAGGAATATTAGACATAAGCAGAGATTCTACAGGCAAATGAAAAAAGACTGAATACACATATCTTGAGGTATATATACATATAGAAGGTGAGAAATTGAAGGGACAAAGTGAGAATGGCCATAGCGTATCTGAGTTACATATGACAGCAAAAGTTAAGACAAATAACATATAAGCAAGAAGAGATAAAAGAAAGGAAAAAAAGAGCTCCTCATCACTGATACTGGAGGAGAAATTAAACAATCTAGTTTAATAGGAAAATTTTGTCCCAATTGTCAATAACATCAATGCTGAGTGGGAAGAGGTGAAGAAAATAAGACAAAGCTTTGCAATTAAAATTATATCCAAGACAGACACAGAACTCAGAGTTCAACATGAAGAAGGTATGGGAAGGAGGGGAAACAATCCAAAATATCCAAAGAACTGACATACGAAATTATCAGTCTAATATCTGGGATTTTTAAGGAGTAGATCAAGTCAGGTAATACATGAGGAAAGACCAACAAACAAACCAGTAATATTTAAAAAGGAAAAACCAGGGTTCCCTCAGTGGGGGTCTCTGGAATGTGTGTTGTTTATAATATAGTTATAAGGAAATAATAATTTTCCTTGGAAATATATTGAAAATGGCATAAATGTAGTAACAGATTACCAATAATTTTTTTTCCAATTAACAACATATTTTTCTTGGTTTTTTTATTTAAAAAAAAAATCAGATTTAATCTAAGATATAGCTGATGCAGCCCATCTACCTAAACTTTGCCAAGTCATTTAGTCTTCTTTTGCACTGGCCATTAGACAGAAGAGCTGAGTTTTAGCTAAAATTATACAGTAAAGAAAAAAATTGAGTCAACTAGAAAATGTCAGCGGTTTGTACTGAGGGTGCTACTAGTACCTGGGGGACAATATTCTTAAAGATTCTTAAAAACCTGTATGAGAACAAATGATTGAAAGATTTCCCAAACAACAGCACAAAACGTAGGAACCTACAAGAAGATCAGTTTGGGTGATGACATAAAATTTGGAGACACCATCACTAGGGGAAAGAACTGGAGTACCACACCACAGAAATTTTATATTGGCTCTGAGGACTGAGCTAACAGAAATTAATGAATTACCTGATTAATGCAACATATGGAAGCTTCTGCAATTGCAGGTTCATAACAATAATTCCCATAAGTTAAGAGGTCTTAGATGTTAGTGACAGCAAAGAGGAAACACAGTGTGATCATTTCACTATTGATCAGTCAAGGATTTATCTGACCTAAGTTCAGATGCCTAAAGTATAGACATTTTTCCACTCACTGCTCAACCCAGACTACTTTTGCAGTCAAAGAAGACAAACAGGCACTTCCAGACATTATTGATCTGACCTTTTTCAGACCTTTGCTTTCAGAATGAGACGAATCACTTATTTCTCTCTATTGATTATGAAAGAAGTCTAGACAAGTGCAGGAGTTTGAGATGTCTACACTGTGAATATGCTTGTAATGAACTAGGTAAGGCCAATATGAAAAAGATAAATGCAATATTCTGTTATGGTACTCTAGATCTTTCTCTGAAGCAAAGTTGTTGTGGTTTTTTTTCTGTTACTAATCACTATAAAAAGCTATATCTGGAATACTGTGTAAGATCTAAGCAATTCACATTCCAGGAAAATACATTAAATCTGTTCGTATAGAAGGGATAATGGAATGATCCTGGAAAAGGGAAGATTACTATATGAGATAAAACTAAAGGAGCTTGTATTGTTTGGTTAGTAAAACACAGCCTGGGATGAAATATGATTGCTCTCTCCAAATAAATGGTGATGGTGAAAACAAGCAAGGGAGATTATGCTGCTGAAGCTAAAACCTGTGGGTACAAATACAGTTGGATAATTCAGTTCTTGCCTTTCTTCTTTTATGCTCATTGCCTCCTCATCTGTTTCTTCACTTCCAGGACCACTTTAGGAAGAAATAAACTAATTCCCAGCAAAACAGAATATAGGAACCCTCAAGCATTCCCAGCACATATATGCCACAACCAAGAGCACACAATATCTATTATTTCACGCCATGGAAACACCATTCTGTGGGCTGCAATACAGTCCTCACACTTTTAAATATGATGAACCAAACCACCCCCACAGATAAAAACAGTCATGTTTTAGATGTACATGAGTACCATATGGTCTATATGGTGTGGATTGGGTTCATCTGCTCCTCAGCTCTACAGAGGATTAGCCTTGAATATCAGCTAGTCTGTGCTACTTGGGCCGAGGGACTTGATATCGTTCTGTGGGGTGCATGTGCTGAGCAGTGTAGCTGTAGCTGCTGTTGTAAATAGGTGCCTGGGCCATGGGTATAGCAAGGCCATGAAGAGGTTCATGATGGAAGTTATATAGTTTCTAATCATCACAGGTATGAAGCTAAGAAACAGATTTCCCATTGCTGTGAGGACAAGAAATGAACCAGCTTCAAAAGGAAGCTGATGTGTTTTGTGATGCCTGTCACAGCAGAGGATGATTTTTAGGCTAGGTCTGAGCTGTCATGTCCTTGCTCACAAAACACCAATACTTCTAGAGGATACTACTTTTATCTTACTAGCTGGTATGTGCCAAATGTTTCAGTGGAATTAATCAAGTACAAAAGGGAGTCTGAATCACCTTTGCATCATTCCTTTAGCAATGATGTGCGGCTTTGAGTCCTGTTTTTCTATATACTATGCTCCCACTTGCTAGGAAGTTTTACAGAGAGTAGTCTTTCTTTTTTCTCTTTTTAGTGTGAAGAGCAGTCTGAGAGGTTCAAAGAGTCTCAAACGCCAAGAAATCAGCCCTCACCTAATTAAGAGCACATTTACTCCAAACAGAATTGCTACAGTGAGCTACAGACTGTTTCTGATCTGCTTGGAAAACACCTTTCTGATGATGCCAGATGAAATACCATACACAACCTTTTTTTCAAACGCATACACTTGGTTCTCTTTCGCATCTAATGAAGATAAAAGCTCTGTTTGCACACAGGTTTTCTGAATATCTAACCATATGCACTTGTCTACATCTATATATACACAGACACACACATATACATGCTATATCAGCGTTCCATGAAGTGAGTGAAAAATACATTTTTCTTCCTTTTTTACTTCCTTTTCACCATTCCTTTCTTTTCTGCTTTCTTAGCCATGTTTTCTGCCATCCCAGTGTAACGAGGTACTTAAACACACACTTAACACTGTAAAGTTGTTTAGCATCTGGAGAGAGCACATACTTATATGCATGAATGCAGGTTCCTAAACACACACAGCTTTTTACATTTTCCAGGGCAGCTTAAGGAACAGTAGTCCTCCTTCCTTCCTCTCTTACCACCATCTACCCTGTCCTTCACAGCATATTCCCATCAAAGCCGTGTGACGTGTTAGCAGTAACATGGAAGCGTGCCTTCCCTGCTCACACTGCAGCTTACTGAACACCCAGATTGACAGTTGCAAGAATCATCCAAGGCTTTGGTCTGAAATTGGTGTCAGAACATCACAGGGCCTTGCATTTACTATTTGTAATGGATAGTGTCTGGGATTTACCTGCAATTGTCACGGACAAGCTACTACTAATGAAATCTGAGCTAGTGTTAAAAAAGGAGAGGACTCCCTCAGTTTGTTTATCACCTCATTAGCAAAATTAATTAGCAAAAACACTTCACCAAGACAATCACAAATGAATCCCCAGGCTACCTACCAAGATTTTGGGATGAAACCTTTACCAGAAGGACTATTTGCCTCAGAATCTGAAGTTAACTCATGCACTAACCCTTTTCAGGTTTTAATTTTCTATGTGCTCACAAAGATATAAGGAAGCTCTGAAAATAATTGCAAGTGCTTGATGTACTCACTGTCTGCAATACTTTGCAGAGCTGCTTCAGAATTGTGCATTTCAAACACAAGGATAACATTCAGTAGTATAAAGTCTTCAGGAACGATAAACTTCTAAATTTTGTACTCAGAAAAATATTTACAGTCCTCTACTGAATAAATTATAGCATGATGTTAAAACCACAAAAACAGATCAGAAATATATAGATTATGGATTCTCTGGGCACCCTTAAAAGCAAAGCATAATTAAATTAATAAAATGAAAAGGAAATTTGAAAGTATAGTCAAGATTCACACAGTAAAACCAAACAAAAATGTGTTAATTAAATGCCAAATCAAATCGGTGCATTTTTTAACAACATTTTGGGTCTTGCAATGATTTGCTTATTCTGCTAACAAAAGGAAAGGAGTTTCACAGCATGGGAGCTGAGAAGAGAAACACCCCAAAACCGACATAATTTATTTAACAAACAGAGCTGAGAAAAGAGTTTTTATTTGGCTAATAGATAGATATTGTTTTCTTTAAGTACTGATAAATGTGCAGAAAGAAATAGAAAATACTTCAGTTTTACTGTCTTATTTGCAGCCCCTTGCCATTCTGTTCTGTTCCAAAAATTTTGGCAGCTGCTAAGCGGCCAGAAAATGCAAGTGAGTGACGTTCCAGAGAACGGGATGACCTTGCCACCAGTAAATCCATGTGGACAGGTTGGAAGAAAGCTCATGTCTACAGGGCAAGACAGACAGATGACAGTTTTTTCCCAGGGTAAGACAACTCACTTGGTGGACACAACAGACAATCTGGCTACTGCATCTGTAATCCAGATGGTCATTAGTATTTGAGAATGGCTCACTATTACTGAGCCCAGTCTAGTTCATTTAATGTAGATGACCTTCTTCGCATCACCTCCAAACCAGACAGTCATTTTTTGCCTAGAGGACCCCCAGCTTTAAATATGATGAGCATTAAAGAACACTACTGCATGCAGACACAGGCATTTAATATGTGCTGGTATTTGTGCAGTTTACAAAATGGACATCAGGAATAATACACTGTATTTTCATACAAAATGTACATCAGGAATAATATGCTGTATTTTCAGACATGCTACCGCACTCCATGGTATGTTTCCTAAGTGCATAATTTGGATATAGTGAGGGGTTTTTTCTTTTGGTTTGTTTTTTTTTTTGTGAAACCATTTGAAGTTCAGATTTTCAAGAGATATAAAGGGGCAGTTTCCCTAAGATTACCAGCTGAAGAGCTGAATCTTAAAGCTCTACTTTGAAAAACATGCAGAGAGCAAGCTTTCAGAGGGCTGTAAGAACAAATGTGAAAAGACTGGATGCAAAACAGAACCCAGTCTTTTCTTGATTTTTCAATCATTACTATTTGAAATTAAAATACGTATTATGTTTTGGGTGAATAATTCATTGTTAGAAGATTTGGGAAGGGATTAAAACAAAATTTACCTCAAACTGTTCCCCTAACAGTTTTCTATGTATGTAGGTAAAGTAGAAACACAATTTGGAGACTAAAAATCTGAAATATTTTTTCTTTGTTTTCCACTGATTTTGCAGTTCACCTGAACACTTCAAGTATTTGAGCAGATTTGAGAGGGTACCCTCAAAACACTTTTTTTTTTAAATTTCTGTTTTCTTTCCTCCATCATTGAAACGAGAGATTTTAAAAAGTAAAATAGTAGTAACTGGGTCCATGATTACAGTGCAGATGTACCAGAGAGGTGTTGCAGATCTCCAGAAGGGGACATGCACCTGAACAGTCCCAGTGACACTTGAAGTGGATACCCAAAAACTGAGATCGTAGTGTTTGCCACTTTTTTTAAAAGTGCTGCTCTTTGAATTTAAGTGAAACACCGTATTGTAGTTAGCAGTCTTGGCAAGAACATGAGTAATTTGCTTCCAGTTCTTATAGATTTTTGGGATGACTTGGGACAGGTGACATAAGATATTGAAAGATACTTTTGTGACTAAGATTTATGGTGGATTTACATAGGATTCAAGAGACCTAAACAACTAAGCTGTATCTCCAAGGACATATTTAGGCTAATCAGAAAGGTTTAAGCCTGACTTTAAGAACTGTAAAATTTCAACTATTTGGATTATATGAGAGGAGACTAAATGCCACATTACTTGTATGACAAGGGCATAAACTCTCAATTGCATCCCTAGCTGTGATTGCTGTTCCACTGTGGTTAACAGGCTGCTGGAGTGCCAAAACAGCTCTGTTAGCTGATCCTACCACACCCTTGAAAATGACACAAAGCTTCATATTAAGCCCAAAATCAAGCCAATGGTAGTCTTCTCCATTTTAAACAAGTGATTTTTATCCAGAAAACGGTCACACTCTCTTCAACCTACAGATTTAAAATTACTTCTGTTGCTATCCAGAAGAAATCTCACCTGGTAATACACTGGTCTTACTCTGTCCTTTCTGTTGAAAGTGGGCCACTATCCAAAAGCATGAAAGATTCATGGTACTGGACAGTAGAAGAAGAAATGAAAACACTCTGGATTTATAGCCTGCTGCAAGGAAAACCCTGGAAATGAGATGTCCTAAGTTCTAATGTTCATTTTTTCAGGGATTATAGGGTTGGTAAATGTTTTTCCTCCTAACATGTCTTTGGATGCTTGAGTAGTGTAGTATGAAGTCTGAGCACAGCTCCATATCTCAGTTACCCCTCTCTACAAAGCAAGAACACTTCTCTTTTCCTGCCCTTTATCCATCCTGACATTACATTAGCTTTTTCAGAATGGAAATTTTCAGGCAAAGACATCTCTGTAAAATCCACGTGGAAAGAGTTCCATGTAATGAGGCCTGTTGCATACCAAAGACACTTTTTCTCAGCTGCAGAGTCCAATACCTCTCCATTTGGTGCCCAAGAACAAAATCTCTACATATAGCCAATATTTATTCTAAAGAAAAAAAAAAAAAAGAAGAAAATCCAAACTGTAGTTACCTACTGTGTTGATAGCCCGGTTCACAGCAAAGCCATGAAGCGCAGCAGCACAGCTGCCACCTCCCCGCGTCAGCTGGGCTCATTGTCAGGCAGGAATGCCCCGGGAGGCACAGCTGATGTTTGTGTCCTGCACAGATGGGCGCTTCCCTTCCTGCCCTGGTGTTTGCTGGAATCCCTGCAGCAGAGGGGCTGCTGCGGGCTGGAGCTGAACTATCTTGTCCCCCAGCTCTCCTTGTCCTCCACCATCCTTCTCCCGTGCCCTTCAGCTGGAGAACTCTGCTGCCTTTCTCCACTGGACACTGGCACTAGGGTGACCTCTGCAGCCTCGAACTCCTTTGCAACAGACACCAAAACCCCTTTTACATTCTTACAAGGTCAGTTCAGAAACCAGCAGCAGCAAGATAAGGACATTCCACAGCTGACAGTTACATATGAGGGAAAAAATTCCACAACCGTTATAAAAATGAGAGAACTCCAACACCGATGGATTTCATTTCACTTCTTTTTACATTCCTGACTCCTGACAGCGTTTCTGAAGTTTCAAGAGGGGGAGCTAGTTAGCTAACAGAGACCAGGCTGTTAGAAAAACTTCCCTTGGCAGCAGCCCACAGCTTTCAGATTTTAAGCAAAGCAGAATGAAAACGGAGTTCACAGCTTCAGACTCATCCCCAAGAAGCACTTTGTGCAGCATTGCTGCTCCTGCTTTCCCCATAAACCTAACTGATTATTGAAGATATCACATAGACACAGCATGAAGGGTGATTATGTCTTGACAAGCGAAAAAACATAAACAGAATTTTTAATCATAAGACACACAAATGAGCTTGTAAAAAGCTTACGAATGTATAATATACAGCTCTAAATAACCAAGGGAATATAACCTTACATACAGAATGACCTGGGACTGAAATTTTTACTTCAAATGTTTTAACATAGTACAGAATTTCATATAAGAAATGCCAGAGAAGGAAAGTCACTCATATCTATTCAGACAAGAACTTTTCTTCTAGAAAAATGAAATGTATTCATTTGTCCTTAAGAAACATGGAGGAGTCCTGGGCCTTTGGAGAATCTTGTACCAGTTTGCTCATTACATGGAACAGCAAGTAACTTTTACAGCTCTTGCTGTCTCTGCATTTTCAGAAAAAAAGCTCAAACATAGTCCCTTTGTGTGGTTTATCTCTCAATTTGCTAGTCTTCTTCCTTAGTTATACACTCCCCACCCACGCACACACCTGTGTGCTCATCTGCCTTTGGAGGTGCTGTCAGTGGCAGAGCCCTGACTGCTGCTCCCTGGGCAGACACTCACTCCAGTGTGCAGCAGGGGCTAAGGGGAGCTGTAATCGCTGTAAGAGCTCACTCAATCGGCATGCAAGGTTTTGTGCAAGATCACTCTTCTACTGTGCCTTTTTTTTTTTTCCTTAGCTATACTCTTTTAACTGAAAACACTTTGGTAAAATTGCTAGTTGTTACTTAAATGGCTGGAAGTGTCCAGCAGACTACTTGTGCTATGCTGGATTTGGCCCATTCAACTCTATCAAGCCAGGCAGTTCAAATGGCAAATTACTTCTATAATCCCTTTTTCCCACCAAGGTTTCTTCTAAACATTTAGGCCAGGCAACAGTGGAGATGTAAAGGACCCATGCTGTCCTTTGACACTCACACATGGCAACTCTTGTTCTGAATTCATGTTTATTTCTCATTCTTGCCATGAAGAGATACAATGACAGGTCAGGTCTCACTACGTGTAACTCTTGACATACACTGATTCCATTCCCCTTTATTGCACATCTGATTCTAGCTTTTCTAAACAGTGTTTCATGCCAAAATGTTTTGCTGTGCTGAAGCAGGTAGCAAATCACATTGCTGTTGTCAATGTCCCTCCACAATTCATCAAGGAAAACCTCATACAATGCATACATTAATTCTTGTTTTTGTAATATTATCTTCCATGAGGAGACAAATGTTTTGCTCTATGGTAAAACCGATATTATTCATATGTGTCTCTTGGTAAGAAGGAAATGTTGAAATCAGTGGAATCATTGCCACTGATTTAAGTCTTCACTTGGAGTTGTAAGGCTGTTAGGGATCATAGGAATACAGGGAAAGTCCCAGAAAACATTGTGATTTCATACTCTGGAAACTCAAACTCATTTTTCTTTTGTGTCTGCAGAATTTTATGTTTTCCTTTTCATTCTGTTTTGAACCTTATGATGCAACTTTCTGCTTTACATATCATTTACATTCCTCAGAAACATGTCTAAAGAGAATAAGAGCTGATGGTTACTCCACAAAATGAAAATATTTTTATGTTTCTCAATAAATTCCACTCCTGATATACAAAGTTGTAAGCAAAGTAGATCAATCCAGAACAATCTGGCTAAGGTTAGCCACTGTAGTCGTTGCATCCTAAATGCCTTTGGGGCTCTCAACTGAAAGTATGAAAGGTGAAGAAGACTCCATTAGTTTTTAGTTATTTTACAATACTAGTCATTAGTGAAATATTCTAATAGGAAAGATGGGGTAGTATGTTATAAGACATCTGTGAAAACAATAGTAAAGCAGGAGCAATTTTAATAAATAACATTAGTAAAACAAATATTATTAATTTCTAAAGTATTTTACCATTAGCATTTTATTCTTGGAGACAGAGAACGAATTTGCATGTTCATTGAGGAATTCAGTGATCAGTGTCTGTAAAGGTGATCATGGTTTGTTGCAGACTTGGAAGATGCAAAACCACTGATACAATTTTATTCAGTCATGATGCTTAAACATGGGAGAGCTTGGCTCTCTTAGTGGACTGAGCACTGCTCTTCACCAGTAAAGTGCTGGAGAAGAGGCAGTGCTCGGCCTTCATCTGACAGACACCTACCAGACAGCCAAGTGGATTGTATGGTAACCTTTTCAAGGACATTGCAGGGTAACAAGGAAAAGACCTGAGCCCAAAGAGAGCCATGTATCAACCGAATCTTTGCAGATTACCTTGCAAGTAGATATACTGCATTTAATCCCTTTTCCATAGCAAATTGCATCACTATGGTTGCACACCATGGCTCACAGTTAAGAAGCAAATTCTTCCTGAGCTCTTTATGAGTTTAAAATAGAGGAGCAATCTGAATCACTATTGTCTAAAATTTTTCTGAACTAGAATTTAATATTGCTCTTACAAGCATCAAGTTACAGGATTGTAAACTGTGTGTTATTTCTTTTGCTGTTAAGAGTTTCATACTTGAGGAAAATAAGGTTCTCAATTTCAGCTGAATGGTTTCTTTCAAGACATAAGATAAGGCCCATCAAATCACATTGTTTTATAATTATTTGATAGTGTTTTCTGCTTTGATGGAGGTACTTGAAATATGAAGCTAACTAGCAGTGGGAATAGAGATACAGCTCCTCATTCATTATTGCCATGGATGAAGACACGCTGTCTCTGGGTTCTGCAAAAGGGCACAGTTCCTGCTCAGAATATGAAACCTCAAATGAATTCGTTTGGTACTCAGAAGATATAAATCTTTCAATTCTTTAGTATGGACAAGCATCTGAGTATCTGCTCCCAAGTCTTTCCTTCCTGTGCCTCAAATCCTTGTGCTTGCCAAATGCAGTAGTCAGTGACAGTACAAGAAAAGAGTGATGCCCTTTGTTCCCAGTGTGGTGTTTCAAGGTGATGTCAGCCCTGGTTTCAGCAAATAAAACTGATGAACAAAGCAGGGGAAGCAAAAACATGACATGTTAAAAAGGGTAACTTTTGGATAATTCTGTCTCTGTCTTACTACACTGAATTATTCCTGAATTAATTCTGAGCCTGCATGGCAGTAGCATGGGAAAGAGGGGGTGTTGACAATAAAATAAAGGAGAGACCCATCTTTTAAGCCCAGGTTATTATTTTCTAAGACTGGATGTACCCATAAGACCTGTTTGGAGTCATGAAGAGAAGGCTGTAGTCCCCATTCCAGTGGTCTCCCCTAGGCCACACTGCTCCAGGGTTGTTTACCACTCCATTCCTCACTTCTGCAGCACTCACCACAGTCAAAGCACAGATGCCATAGAACACAGTCCACTGAAGCTAATTCACTTCAGCAATTCCTACTTTTTCTATCTTGTGTCTAGTTAAAGTTATCTTTTACCACCACATTATCATTTTCTTCTGTGATAAAAATACAAAGCTTAGTAGCAGCATTTAAGACTTGTCAACAGAATCTTTACTCCTTTATAGAGAGTTTTGTAACTCTTTTGTTTTCTTCCTTTTTTTTAGGTTCCATGGCTTTTACAGTTATATCAGAATGGGACCATCAGCTGAATAGCAGTGGCTTTGCTAGCTGAAGCCTACAAGCTTTGTGGGACTTGTTTACCAGGCTTGTGAATTCCGGCAAAGAGATTGCTGTAGACTTTCAATTAAATTAACAGATTTTCACAGAGCCCTAATACCTGACCTGAACTGCTTGGTAGTAGGAAAATTACTGCATTCCTTTTTTAATTCCTTACTTTTCTCACCTCTTAATATAAGCAGGTAAGAACAGATGCTTTTAAACTCATGGGCTACATTGCATCCTCATACAGCTGTCAAAAGATTTCCATGGGGCAGTTTGAAGTTGTTCTACAGAGCAGTTTGCTTGATCATAGAGGGGACATCTACAAAATCCAGTCTAGAAAATTCAGCTGATTTGTGGTGGAACACTCAAATACCAGGGAGTCACATGTCTAGCTATCCAAACTCCTTTGTTCACAAGTTTGGGCTTCTGACAGCCACATTCTGGCCTCTCGGAGTTGTGAATTTGTTAGGACTTCATGCCATTTAACTGTTTCTCCCAGGGACCCTTTTTATTTGCCAAGTGTTTCCATGCAGCTCAGGGCTGCTTTCTTTAACTTTGAGATTTCTGCTACTCTGGATGAGTCAGGATCCACCATAACCTTAGTTACCTAATTAACATATTTCCCTTATGCTTGCCTAGCCTTTACCTATTAAGGAGATGGCTGAATACCCCAAATATGTCAAAAACCCACTGGCATTTTGCAGAGTCCTTCATACTGCATGGATCCTAACAAAAGCACTCTATAGGCTCAAATCATCATTTGTGTTTGAGGCTGAGCAATCATAAAGAGGATGTGGGGAATCACAGAGTCAGAAAACCAGCAGGTTTGAAAGAGACCTTCAAGATCATCCAGTCCAGCCATCAACCCAGCACCACCACAATCACCCCTAAATCGTATTCCCAAGTGCTACATCCAGACGCTTCTTGAACACTTCTAGAGATAGTGATTTTTCTGCCTCCCTGGGCACCCCATTCAAATTCCTGATCACTCTGTCAGTGAATTTTAATTTTTTAAAATATCTAATCTGAACCCTCCCGGTGAAATTTAAGGCCATTTCATCTCATCCTGTCCCTTGAGATATGACTGAAGACAACAACCTCCCACATGACTACAACCTTCTTTCAGGCAGTTGTAGAGAGCAGTGAGATCCCCCTGAGCCTCCCCAGACAAAACAACCCCAGTTCCCTCAGCAGTTCTTCATAAGACATGTTTTCTAGACTTTATCAGCTCAATTGGCCATCCTTGGACACACTACAGTATCTCAATGTCCTTTTTGATATGAGGGGGGAAAGTCAACCCATCGGATGACACTGTCATGGTTACTATAAGACCAATAGTCAGACCTATGGCACCTCCTCTATATGGAGTATGAAAGGCAGCCAACTCTTAGGGAAATGCCTCCTGGAGCATGTTTGTAGCTACAGTACCACACTTCCAGCTGCCTGGGTGGCATGGTGCTAATTGCCAACTGGCTGTTGGGCTATGTACACAGAAGGTGTTTTGTGACCATCCATCAATGATGTCACAACTACGTTAATAATCTTCGGTAAATACACAAAGTTTAACTTTTATCCTTTCCCTTACAATTTCCATTACATAATACCTAAGAGACTCTCCAGGCATTGCATTTCTAAGGCGATTAGTGCATTTCTTGAGCAGCTAATGTCACTTGGCCTCTGGCTCTGTGCCTCAAAGCTCCACAACTTGTGCAAGTGTTAACCCTCCAAATGGCACTTGTTGTGCCTGCTGCCTAATCAAACTGCTTCATAAATACCTTCCATGTAAATTGCTTTACTGTCACTCTAAATGCAGGAAAATATTGCAGAATAATTAGCAAAAAAGGATTTTTCCCCTTCTTATCTCCTGGTAAAGAACATGGGAAGCCTCCAAGTCAATGTTAGTTTTGGTGAGCATTCACAATTAAAATCTTAAGTCTTCTCTGTGTGAAAAAATACTTATTTTCTTGCTCACAGAGTGGGATTAAATCGACCATGTTTATTATGTCTCCTTACAGATGATACAAGCAGACCAGAATCTGGAGCAGTAATAGTAAAACCTCAGAATGAAATAATGTGTTCACTTACTGAAGTGCTGGATGACTCTCTGTGGTAGCAGAAAACAACATATTCCAATTCACTTACTGCCAAAAATATGTACATAAAAACAATGGGACTAGCATGCTGTTTCAGCTCAGTTATGGGGAAAAGATCTGCAGTTCCCTCACCATCACAGCCACCTTTCTGCCCTGTCTTACTGCTTCAGAAAGCCTTGGATTTGCTATGAATTGTCTTGTCACAGGAAACAAGCTTACTGGGGCAAGAGGTGTGAGATCCATGCTGGCTGACTTTCTGGGATTCAGAGGTTTCATTGTCACTGCTAGCAGAGATAGAGGAAAACACAATGTATCATAACAGCTTAGGTTTTTAAAAAGTGGATTTGAATGTACAATAGTTGCAAGAAGGCAGCTGGGGAATTTATTAACCGTGATTTTAGAAAATTGAAACTGTACTTTTTAAAGTGTTTTTTTTTGTTTTTGAAGAGTAAGTCAGATCTGAATTCAGTGCTCACTGACAGGATCTTCATTATAAACTAACAGCATAATCCTATATCATAAAAGAAACATTTTTCTCATTCTCCTCCCAAATCTCTACTAGCTCCTGAGTCTGAAGTTTGAGCTTAGAGAATACAAGGAGTTTAGATGTGGAGGAAAATAAATAAGCATTGACCCTGAAAGATTCTCCCATAAGATGTGCTCTGAAACACTGATGCTTTTTCCAATTTTGAAATTTTATTCCTTCTGTTTTGGGGTGTCAGTCTATCTTGCACAGTATGTCATTCACAGTGAGATGTACATTCAATATCTGAACAATATCAATTTTTTAGAACTACAGTCAGCCAAGCCAACTGCCATTTTGTGAGACAAAACTCTCTTTTTTTAACAAAGAAAGAGAAGCTGAATACTTTTATATTTTCAATGGTAACTTCCCAGGGTTCTGGTTTTCTTCAAACTCTTACAAAGCACCACCATGTTGGATGCAATGTCATTGGTTTTAACATATGGCATTACATGTCCGTAAGGATTGCATTTGGTGGCAAAGACTCAAAGGATTATGACAGAGCCAATGCCAACCAACTCCAAGATGGACATGCCGCTGGCCAAGGCTGAGCCCATCAGCGACGGAGGTGGAGACTCAAGGACAACACAATTAGACCCTAAGGCCAGTGAAGGAGGAGGGGGAGGAGATGCTCCAGCTGCAGGAGCAGAGATTCCCCTGCAGCCTGTGGTGCAGCCCATGGTGAGGCAGCTGTGACTCTGCAACCCATGGAGGTCTGTGGTGGAGTGGAGATCCACCTGCAGCCTATGCAGGACCCCACACCAGAGCAGGGGGAAACCCAAAGGAGGCTGTGGCCATGTAGGAAGCCCAAGTCAGAGCAGTCTGCTCCTGGAAGCACCTATGGCCCCAAGGAGAGGGAAGCTCACTCTGTAGCAGATTTGCTGGCAGAACCTGTGACCACACAGGGGATCCATGCTGGAGCAACCTGTTCCTGAAGGATTGCACCCCGTGGAAAGGGATCCACTTTGGAGCAGCTCATGAACAACTGCAGCCTAAGGGAAGGACTCACACTGGAGAAGTTCATGGAGGACTGTCTCCTCTGGAAGGGACCTCAGGCTAAAGCAGGGGAAGAGTTCATGAAGTGCTGTCCCTTAGGAAAAAGGACTAACAGAGACTTGTGATGAACTGGTTTCAGTTCCCATTCCTCATCTCCCTGTGCCATTTGAGGGGATGAGAGAGAGAAAATGGGAGTGAAGCTGAACCCAGGAAAAAGGAGTGGTGGAGGGAAAGTGTTTTAAGATTTGGTTTTATTTTTCATTACTCTGATCTGATTGGCAAGAAACTAAACTAATTTTCTCAAGTGGAATCTGGTTTGCCCATTATGGTCCCTGGTGAGTGATCTCTCCCTGCCCTTATCTCGACCCATGAACCTTTCATTATACTTTCTCTCCCTTGCCCAGCTGAGTAGGCCAGTGATAGAGAAGCTTTGGTGGGACCTGGCATCCAGTCAGGGTAAAGCAACAGCAGTTTTTTGATCAATCATATTAAAATAATTGTTCATTTTTATTTTATTTCCTTAATGCACTATTTAAAAATTATGTCCCAAGACAGTTCTAAGATAAACCAATTTAAGATAATGAACCTAATCCTTCCTTTTGTTTAACCCTGCTTAATGCTTCTCTGCTAGAGATAATAACATTTTGTAGGGGACAGCTACTAACTTCAGAGGCACAGGGACTCGAAACAAAGCGCCTTCCCACTGCTAGCTGCTGGTATTGTTCCTCTTCTGCCCTTCTCTCAAAGTCTTTCCCAGCAGATCTCCTTTGGCATGTACTTCAGGAGCACAGTATTTTACCAGCAAGTTTATCATTCTCTGGTTTGTACCAGATTTTTTTGGTTCTGTGCAAGTGGGTATTAGATGCAGAAGATATCCTGATACCCTGGCAGGCATGTAGTGTTGCCATGTTACAGACAACTGTAGTATTTGAAGGATAGCAGAATGTAGTCACCTTAAGACAGTAAATTCCCACCTAGCCAAAAGGTTACCTCTACCCAAGAAATAATGGAGGGTTCAGCTGGCCAAAAAAATCTGACCAAGCATTTTTTCTTTCTTTTAAACTTTCAATATCTCATGGAATTAGAGATGTTAAATAAAATTCTGGTTGCCCTGCATCATGCAGACTTATTTTATTAACAGAGAAACCCAAACCTATCCTGACCCAGAATATTGTGGTGAGCATGCAGACAAACTGCCCTTAACAGAGATTGTTCAGAGCTTGCCAGTTCCCCCAGTCTGCTGTTCACATGAGCTCCAAAGTCCTAAAAGTCAGATAACAAAGGTGATCTTGGTGTCAATTATACCAATTTCCTATCTGCTCACTAGGCAGACTCACTCTTCAAGGGTTTTTAAATCTGTGTCAGTCAGCCACGAAAATGCAAATGTTTCATTCTTTTCCCTTATCCTTTTTTCTTTGTCAGCTCTATTACAGACAAAATGCAAGCAAGATTCATTCTTGGTGGAAAATCTAATGATCACAACGTGCTATGTTATGATAAAGAAATTAGTCTTGCTGGGCTAGTTTAGTTCATTTACTTTATGCTCTCTTCCAGTTTGCTGCTTTACTGCAAATTAATATATAATCTGGACATTCAAACATCATTCAGTCTCTGTAATAGTCTGTGTTGATAAACTGAGACATAATGTGCTTCCTGCATAACAGCTGAAATAAAGCAACTTCGAGTAGCAGTACCTTGGTAAAAGTAATTCTCAGACCTGGTGGTGTTCATTGAAGGAACTGCCAATACAATTTGCATAGAAATAGAAGGTATTATGTGCCCCTCATTATCCCAGTAATACACACCTCTGTAGCAGATTTTTACGGAACGTGGAGAAGTTTGTTCCATATGCATTGCACTCTTGCATTTACACAGACCGGCTTCCTTATCCAAATACAGGCTTGATCAGTGTGTGAAATCAGAGTGATCTGTATCCTAATTCCTCATGGTTTAGCTAAGGTGGTGTTAGCCTATTTTATTACTCAACTTATTTTTTATTTCACTGACAGGGGTACTATACAGGATGCAAAAAGCAGGAGACAAATGTTGACTTCATCTGACATGTAACAAACAGAAAACAACAAAGCAGGGCAGGAGGGGGGATATGTGACACACTTCTGCCATGTCCGTGAGAGCAGCTGGCAGTTGCATATCATCAAAAACATTCTACTGATTTCATTTCAAGATTTTACAGCAGTTTCTAAACTGTGCTAAGCTGATCCTATATTTTTTACAGTTAAGCTTTCAGAATTAATTTTCAAAATCAGATACAGGCATGGTAATGTGCTGCCTCGAAAGCACTTTACATAACTGCTTCTGTAATTTAGTAGGTGACTAAAGTGATATCCACAGTGACTCAAAGCAGCTAACAAGGATTCCATTTAGAATACCATCTTTCCAGTTTCACAAGCATCCATGGAGCTATAAAAATTCTGTACTGTAATATGTTTGTCAGGTGACTAATGACCAGAATTAATTTGTTTTCACATCCCAAGATTCCTTTTCTGTTTTATCAACATTTAATTAAAACCATTCAAACCCCTTTGTAGAGTACAAGTAGCTCCACAAATTCAACTACTATAAAGACTGTGAAAACAAGTAATAATGAATCTGGGTGTACAGTGGTATTTTCCACAGCAATGAGAACTGGTCTTGATCTGAGCTTCTAGCTTGAGGCTTATCTCTGAAAACAGCGACGCTTTTCAGGATAGACTTGAAGCATAGGTGAATTGTCTTGTTCAGGGATATGGTCAAATGAAAAATGATTGCTAACATCTCTGGTTTTATTTTCTGTTGTAAATTTCAAAAGTTTTTTGGTTTTTTTTTTTTAATTCTTTGAGGGAAATAATTGCACTTCACAAACAGTGCGAACAATAAACTGATCAGGTAGTGAAGGTCTCCTGGTTTGATTCAATAACCACCCATGCTATGAGACTTATGGTGTGATGCAAATGTTGCCACAAAAGGTTACTGTGCAGCTTTGTCTCAGTACTTATGAAGGTAGATTTGCCCTCCAGAAAACAGTTTGATATAACAGTTTTCACACTGCTAATGTACTTGCCCCTGTGTTACCATCCATACTCTAGCAACGTGTTCCCATCACAATGAGGATCCTACTGTCTCAATAGCACAGAGACACGGCCTTTGTTCCTCTGATTTTGTGATGGAGTGATCTAAAGAGAAATCATTTTCAAGAGCACATGAGTTAGAATTACAAAGATTTTTTTTTCCAGAATGTCATCTGTAATGATGAGATTCAAATGACTGCCCAGTACTTAAGAGAATAGACCAGTTCAAAATGCTGTATTTGGTGGCAGGCCATTAACATACAATACCAGCTTTGTATAATAGCATTAAAATTACCAACTTGTCAAGTATTCATCCAGTCAGATATTCATTTTTTAAGTTCCTTTCTGTACTTTTAGTATTATGGGAAATGAGGGAGGTGAGCTCCAAATCACATATGCATTTCATAGGATGTTCTCCAAGAGGCACAATTTGAGTATCATCACCTTCAGTTCATAAAGAGGGATTTAAGGCAAATACAGATTAAAGCAGTTCTCAAAGTTCAAGCAGAATATTTGTAGCACAGATGGGATTTCACCCAAATTTCTTGAGTTCTCATCCAAAATATCATCCCTCCATTTTATTTTAATGATTTCATGTCTGGATTAAAAGCTCTCTTAAACAAAAGTTTTTGTCTTCTTAATCACATGATAATACACTGGAACCTTCTGCTAACAGCTTTAGGAAAAAGTCTTATAAATTGGATGCCTTTTTTAATATAGTATGGGAAGTTACATGATTTAATTCATACAACTCCAGCCAACATTTCTCTCATGAGATATTTACATCGGGTTTGTCTTGCACACATTGTTATAGCTCTGTACAAATATGCTTCCTACCAGCAATGATGTAAAGTGTTAAAAGATGCCAAGTTATTGCTTAAAATGTTGCACTGATTCCCAACATTTGTTCCCTGGAGATAGGGAAAAGTCTGGCATTACATATCACTGTCTTCTAAATATGAACATCTTGAACAAACAATCCCAGGGACGTGTCGTGATTGTTGTGATGTCTGTAAACCTATTATTTCAGCAGAGTGGCAATAGGAGCTTCAGCTCCACAGATTAGGGTTATATCAACCCTGTAAATGTGAATGTAAAGAAAGATTCCTGCAACAGAAGAAAACAGGGGTTTGTTTTGGAGCATTCACATCTCTGTAAGTAACTGAAAATCAAGTAAAGTAATAATTGTCCAAAATTGACTCAGAAAAGTTGAGTAATTTATAGCTTCTTGTCAAATTGGCAATTTCATATCTTCTCTAAGGAGGAACACCATAATTTCTTCTGAATTCTAGGTCAAACAAAAAAATGCTACGTAACAATGCAACACACTTTACATCATTAAAACAAAATATCATAAAAGTGGAAAAGTGCAATCTGGTTTATAAATTTTAGCTATTTAGCTATTTTTTAGCCATCTAATGAAATGACACAAAAAAAATTGTGGAAAAAATCTGGCCATTTACACAAAATGTGGGGTTTAATGTTGATCTGAATTTTATTTCTGTTGCTTAATTTCTGCTTTTGCCTAAGGAAACAAAGCAAACAAACAACACACCCCACATCTCAAAAAAAAAAAAGGAAGTCATTAAAAACAACAAGAAGAAAAAGTCTTCCGTTGCCACAGCTAGGAGTGGGTTTAAATGCTGCGGAGAGCTCACCGTGTGGACTGGAAAGCAGCACCTACCAGCACTGCTTCCAGCTCCTCTTCGCAAGAGTACGGCGGCACTAAGAGCAGGGACATTGGAGCGGTGACTCCACACCTCGTGGTATAAGCACAGCGGAGACAAAGAGATGGTTTGGAGGGGCCTCCCCCATACAACAGTCTGGGTTTAATGCGAAGACGTACAGGAGGAAAAAAGGCAAACATCTGAACCAGCAATGCACTTTTAAAATCTAGGGAACAGAGGCAGAACGCTGACCCAAGCCAATCACTGAGAGGACAGGCGAGACATGGCTTGACTGAGAGGTCGCCAGCCCAGTGGGACCGCTGTCCGCAGGCACGTGACCTCTGGAGCTGGCTGGCCGCAGGTGCGCAGGGAAACACCAGGTTTCCCTGCCGCCGTGTCTGCCAAAGGGGGACAGCCCGGGCAGTGCCGAGGCGGCAGATGCTCCAGTTGTCCTGGCTCAGACCGGGATCCTACGCCGCTGTCCCCACCGGGGTGCAGCAACCTGGGCTCCGTTTCAGCAGAGGCAGCCCCAGCGGGACCGCGCTGTATCAGGGTGCTGCAGCACCTTGTCACAGCCAATTTGGCCTCAAAAGAAATCGTAACAATTAACATAAAGTGTATTGTCTTCAAACAGAATAGGCATATCAGTTTTCCAGAAAGCTTGGCCTATACAGAAAACTGTTAAAAGGTAAAAATAATAATATTTTAAAGAGGAAAACAATTTTTTAAAAGTACCTCACTGGAGTTAATGGAAAAGATCTTTTTTATTTTTTCCACTACACATTTAGTGATCTGTAACCTAGGAACTATTTGGTGATTTGTTTTCAAACACTACAGAAACATTTGCCTTTAGATTTTTCCAAGACAAAACATGGCAATTTGCAAACAAAACCTATTTTCCCAGCCTAAATTAAAGGATGAGGAGGGCTAAAGCAAAACTTTTCAAATGTTGCTTTGGTGCAGACCCTAAAATTGGATGGATTTTTCCTCCTCCATGACCTAAAAAAAATCTGTCACAGCTTTGTTGACAAATGTGGCACTCTGTGTGATGCAGCTGTGTGACAGTGATGGCATTTCTGCAAAAGAGAGCTCCAATTGCCATTATCCAGTGGTCTGCAGGCGAGGCTGCTGTAAGGGCAGGCTGTTCCTTGTCTGTTCCTTCTGATCCACGCTCCTGCTCCCTCAAAGCCCTTTTTTTATCCATGCAATTAGTTCACACAGGCCAATTAAGACAACATCCTTACGCCAGAATAACTAGAATTTGTTTTCACTCTAGCAGATACTGAATTGAGCCAGTTAGGGCTTCTGGAAATTGGGATAGTTTTGATCCACAGACTGTGATATAAATACAGGCACTAAATTGTTGACCTGGACATGGAACTGTTGCTTTAAGACAACAGCAATGTTATTATTAAAAGAATGAAAAAAAGAAATGAGTAATAAAACCATGGAGACATCATGTTTTTCCCACAGTGAATTTTCTGACTTCTCATTATGGGATTATGCAGAGGAGTAAAAGATGAAATCATAACACTTTAACGTTTTTTGTTCTTAATGTTCCAACATCAAGTACAGGGACACAGATACAGCAGAAACGCCACTGAGGCTGGCACAGTTCACAGGTCAGTTTGTGCTTCAGTTAAGCATCAAGATATTTTTAGAATGCATAGAAATGTGCCATAAGCACCTTTTGATTCATTAAAATTTAATAGAATCACGTTTCTGTAGTTACAAATATTTCTTCTCTTCAGAAATGAAATTTTAACAGAAGTTGTCGGCATCAGTTTTAATTCATTTCTTCAATATTCCTGTGCAGAAATTTTTATTGCTGGGGCTATTGATCAGTGATTTTATAAGTTCATATGCTTGAAAAGAACTTTTTACAGCATAGAAGAAAGTATAAAAATACGTGACGTGAAAAACAACCAGGAGTAATGCTAACAACGTTGACATCTTTTTCCAAACATAGGTTTTTCTTTGCTATGAGATAGACTTGCAAGTTTTGATGGTGTTTAATATTAAGATCAATCAGCTTCCTGAGGGTTAGAGCTAACCAGGAAGCAATTACCAAGGGGAAACTGTGATGCCGTTTGTCTGTCTGCGCACTACCTGTGGGCATCTCCAGAGGAAAGAATCGTGCAGCGCATGTTTCTATCAGAGGGTTGGACTGAGGTAGGCCCAGAGCAGCTTCCCAGTGATCCTGACTGGGGAAGTGGCTGGATGTCAGGACAAGATATCCTGTTCCCAGCACAGCAATAGCTCACAACTGCAGCTCTTATTAAAGAGCACTGCTGAACTGCTGAAAACTAAGCATTTTTCTTGCTCTGGAAGAAAGACAATGAGTGAAAGTAAAACTGCACACACACCCCCTGCTATTGTTCTGTTTGGAAACCCTCCATTGCTTAAGAGGCCTGTTCAATGAAAGGTGAGAAATGATGAAAATAATATCCTTATTTGAGGATTTGATAACACTCATTTATACCTCGAAATATCTACTGCAAAAATCGAGGTGAAAATTTCTTTTGTGAGATCTTTAGTTCTGCAATTATTATCACAATAGATTTCAGCCCACCCACCTGGAATTCCTGAAAGAACTACCAGTATTTTATGCTGAAAGTCCTTTTTACAGAGATCATTGTAACTTACATGTTAATGAACTAGTTTAATAGAATTATTCTGCACAGTAAGTCATACCACAGCTAACAGTCATATCAAAAGGGCTAACTTCTGTGTCTCTGATTATTTTGCAAAATCCTTAATCTGTGCCTGACAGGTTCACTGTAATTTTGCTTCTCCAGGGAAACCTTTATCTCCTGTACAAGTTCAGACTCCCCATTTTCATTATCTGTACAATGTGTTGACATATGATATAACCAACAGCCACACAGAATAGAAGCCCTGAATGGCGGGAGAATGTCTCCCTGTTTATATTACATGAAGGTTGATTTGATGGGCTGTAGCAATTGCCTCTGAGAGCAGACATAAGAGCAGCCTGACTCTTTCAAGTTGACACTTTGCAAATACCATGCAGGGCTTGCCATGGCTGCATGCTTTGTATCAGTTGCACCAGGAGATGCAGTAAATGTCACTCCCCAAAACTGCACATTACTAAATTAGTCCTGGTGTCAATTGTTATCTGGCAGCGCTCAGTTGCCAAGCCAGCACTGTATTTTCAAGGGCTTGCTGTTTTACAGTGAAAAAGCACAGGCCTGAGAGGCGTGAGCAACTACAGACGCCAGCGGCTGGAACACATGAGGATTGCCAAGCGGCACTATTTCCTTTTGTGCTGCCTAATAAGGCAACTCATGTCATTCCCTGGGTGCTTGCTTACAAACAGAGAACCAAATTTGTCCCTCTGTTGTACTCTTCTATAAGCACCGCTGAGTGTAACCAGTGGCAGAACCTGGTCCAAAGGGCATGACTGCAAAAGCAAATACAGTGTGACACAGACCAGACAGAAGACATACTTTTTCTGATGAGGAGATTGTTATAAAGTGATAAAACCCCATCCCTGTTGCCTAAAGAACAAAGTGTGTTACGACTTGGGGATTTCTTATTCTTCTGCACTTCAGCTGTTGCAGAAAATACACTTATCTGGGAGCCATACACAAAAGCCAGGCTTATTTTGTATTTCACATATATGTTTGAAGGAGATCATAGAAAAATATCACTGCCCATCTTTGAACGCTGTTTTCATAACATTTCCTTTCTGAGCATACAAAACAGTCGACACAACTAGAAAAGAAAATGTAATGCTTCAAATGACTAGTGTTACTAGCAAAAATTTCTGTTTATGTTTAAATAAATTAAAATTCTTTCAGAGTTACCTATCATTTATTTGTCTCCATGTTGAGTCTTAATTTCTTCACCACATTTTCCTTCTACTACTTTATGGTTAACTGTGGCTTCAACTTAACCAAAGTCAGCTGATTTACAAGACCCATTGAGAAGACTTGCCCTCCTGCCTTGTCTTCATTGAACATTTTTACAAGAATGTGGAAATAGTCATAGACACAAACTCAGGTGCCTTGCCTTCAGCATGGTGTAAAATACCTCTTGTAGGCCAGCATAGGATAATCGTTTTCCTGTATTAGGTCTCAGTCTTTATACATGCAAATAGGATTAAGTCCTTAAACTGTGAAGATTAGCGATTTGTAAAGATATATTCAAACCTTATCTTTAATGCTGAGAGTGGGGAGCTGTGCTTTCTGTAAAAGCCCTAGCCTTGGCAAAGAATCTTAGAGATGACTTAGCAGCCAACTAGGAAATCACAGATGTATAATTTCACCCTCTCTGATTTAGACAGAAGATAATGGGTCTTAGAAATTCAAAGCCTCTCTTTAGCCACAGACCCTGTTCTGATTTCCTCTCCCAGTTTTCCCAGTTCCATATATCCTTAACATCTGTTTCACACAACAGCATGCACAGAGCTTCACATCCAGATCTGTCTTGTGTGTCTGGACCTCGTATGATCACAAAATAGACCTCCATTATAATTCATATTCATTTTCCTGTCATAGCAAAGAGGAGTCAAAGGATGGACAAGGAACAGATTCACTGGACTGAGAGAGTGGACCATGAGGCTGTGATTCTCGACACAGAATAACAGGGGCAGTCTCAGAGCAGCACATTCCCACATTCCACTTGGATGCTGCAGACAGCTGGCTCTAAAGTCTTGAAATGCTGATCTTCTGGCTTTATTGTTTGCTTGGTGTCTAGAAAAGACAACAAAGACATATGAATCCTATTTCTCTCTTTTGTGGTGTAACTCTGAGTTTCCTGATGCCAAATGAGATGCTCTGAATACACATCAGTGCAATTGAGTCACTACAATGAAGGGGAAATGTCGCTCTGGCCGCTAGCCGCCCAGTGGCCTCGGCAAGCGACAAGGTCCGGTGTCCACGCGGCGTGGCTACCGATGACCCGTCGGCAGTTCTGTGCTGCCTGAGAAAGCAGTCAGGGCAGGCTGCAGCAGTGCTGTTGCCTAGCAACTCATCCAGAGTGAAAGACCAGAGAGGGCCTCTGCTGTGTCTTCAGTCCCGGCTTTATTTCCACCCCGAAGAGCAGGAGGTGTGGACGGAAGGGAGACAGTCAGTCAAAGGCGTTAGGGAAGGGGTGACAGCACTTTTTAAAGGGGGTTGGAGAGAGAGGGGAGCAAGGGAGCAAGCCAATAAGGGAAGGACATGAGGCAACAGGGAACAAATCATAACATATCAGGGGAGGAACAGATACAAACCAACCAATAGAGAACCGCACCGAACAGAACCTTCCAGCGGTTCATACATAAAGAATAGGCTACATTATTAAACATGAGGGGTTTGAGCCAATGGGGAGAAAGGAACAGCGAAGCTTCTGGACGGGAGGGAGGAGATGCTGCAGGAGTGACACACAGTGGGTGTCAGCCCTAGACTCGGGCCTTGCCCTCGGATCTGCCCTCAGGGTCGGAGTCCTGGGTGGGAAATTCCACCCACTGTATGGCACTCAGCCCCAAGGTGGGCTGGGCCACCGCAACAGGGAAATATCCTAAAGGTAGGTAACTTTTTTTTTCAAAAGTGTTAGAAGATCACTCATTAAATATCTGACCTAAACAATAATATCTTGTGAAACATGAGAACCTTTTGCAGAATAAAACATCAGAGTGTTACAAATCTTCAGAGACACCCACTGCCTTCTTCCTGGAAATATTCTTGCTGCTTTATCTCAGTGTTAGGATTTGTGACTGATACTTGCTAAGGTGCCAAATCTATCATGGGGATACCCTTGTCAGGGAGAAGAGATGGAAATAATGGTGTTACAAGAACTTGTACCAAGATACAGATGTCCTAAACAAAGGGAGATGTCAACAGTTTACACAGGCAAATGGCTTTGTCTAACTACTACCATTCACTTTCTCTTCAGACATGTTCTCTTACGTGTATTTTCAACTAATAATGCTTTGAAACACTACAAAGTCTCATTCTTTTCCAACTTTATTTAATTTTAAATAGGTTAAAGGAAATAATTGCAAATAGGCCAAAGGACATGTCAGCCACAAGCACCTATTGACTTAATTTCCTGAAGTTCTCAGGGTTTTCTGAGATCTCATTGTACATAAATAATGAAGGGAGAGAAAGGCTTTGCCTGTTGTTGAACATAAGGGAATTTTGTAATAGCCATTAGTATGCAATGGGTCATTATTTCTTCTTATTTATTCTTAAAAGAGAATAGCATAGCCCTGTTATTATGACACAGAACAAAGATGGAGACACTACTCCCACACCAAACTTCTGTACTTTTATTAACCAGTTGCACAGCATACTCTTTTCCTCATAATCTTCCAAACAATACAAAGAATATGTGTTTAGAGAAAAATAAAATTAACCAAAAAGGATTTTTGTTTTATTTCAAACTATCTGGCTCATCTGGATCTTCAAAATCTCAATTAACCTCTCACAGATACAGGTTTTCAGAAAGTTTCTACATATCTGCTTTGAGACACAGACTGAACTTCCAGTATAGCATTTTGAATCTCAACACAAAGGGACAGGAGAGAAGGAGGAGTCCTCTGATCCCTTTTAGGGAAGGTCAGTCCAGATCCCATTAATTTAACCTCAAAAATGTAAAACTATACTACAGGCTTTTAAAATATCACAGAAATTCAGCAAGCTATAAAGATTATAAATTGTATTTTAGTATGTTTGTCCTGCTCTTATCCTAAGCCTCTAGAAGATTTGATTAACAATTAATATTTGTTTAATACGAACCTTTATTAAAGGATTTGAAAACAAAATCTGCAATTATTAAAATATATGGTTTTCTATCATGCCTGTGAGATGTTACCGGTCTAACTTTGTAATGAGGAAAAAGGTGTGAGTACAGGGGTTAAAATACTCATGCCAAGCCAGAAACTAGCACTTAGTTGTAGTGCTTGGAATATAAACCAGACCTCGCAACAGCCAGCACTTCTCCTTAGGCACATGTTCACTCTTACATGTACTAGGTGGCCAAAATAGAAGACGGTGTTTCTCACTATTTAATTCGGTAGTCACTGCTGTGGCAGGGAGTAAAGCAGAACTGACTTTAGTGGGCCAGGTTGCCTGTCTAGCCAGTTTAAGGTCATTTACTTCTAAAAGTTATTCTTAATTCATCCTGATGCAGCTAAAAGAAGAATCATACACAGATATGATAAGAATATTTCAAATAAATTGTTAAAGTCACTATAAACCAAATTTACACTTCTGTATTGGTTCTAACAGAGGTAGAGTTCAGCAGCCCTGCCAGTGCTGTGCTTCAGTTGATAACACAGCTGTGTTTTGGCTACTCCTGGGAAGCACTGTCCCTCTAACATTCTCCCCCATCAAGGGGCAGGGAGTGGGCAAGACCTCGGGAGGGAAAACAAGCAGGCCAGCTGACCCAAAGGAACCAAAGGGATATTCCATACCATATGACGTCAGCTCAGATATAAAAGCCAAGAGAGAGAGGAGGAAGGGNTCCTTTTGCTTATGTGCGCGCAGACCCTGCTTTTGCTTTTCCGTAGCTTTAATAAAAACTGCCTTATCTCAACCCACTGATTCATCTTGTCCTCTCCCCTGTCCCTCTGGGGGGGGGAGCTATAGGGCAACTTGGTGGGCACCTGGCACCTAGCCAGAGTCAAACCATCACAACTTCATATGTAGGGATTCAATGACTTTGAGTGTTGAGCAGGGGTTGACATTTCTGGAGGTTTTTGGCAAAATTTCAGACATTTTGGTTTGTTTGTTCAACTACATAACTTAAATCACACCCAGTTTGGTTTTGCAGTTCTCAGGCAATAATGATACAAATTTTTTTTACACTTTCCCAGTTTCCCTTCTGACTTCTGAACTTATTAAATTAAAAAAAAAATATTCCATTTCCCCTTTCAATTATTCTTGTCCCGCCTAGTGCTATGAAAGAATAGAACATGCAAACCAAGGCTCAGCATTACAATTCTACATACTATTTAGGAATATGCACTAAACCAGCATGCCAAAATACACATGCAGTAGGAACAAGGAGCAAAGCAACTCCTGCATTGCCAAAATGCATATAGAAGCATGCCATTTGTGATTCATTTATCATTGCCAATATGCATAAACAAACGTGCAAGGAACTAGTCCTCTTCATTTGAGATGATGCTTTGCTACCAAATTCTTGCACAGATCTGTGGTGGGAATGTGTACTGAAACAGTTTTGTTTCTACCATAAGAAGCTTATGTACACATTATGAGTGTATAAAAAGACTACTTCCACGAACATGCAGTTTGGCTTATTTTAACAACCTTTCAGGGTGCAGACACTGATTCAGTGGTCAGTAACAGAAAACCCCAGTGATGATGGAAAATATTAAATTCTCCAATTTGGATGTCTCCATACATCAAGAAATTACTTTTCAAAGGTTCAAAATATATTAAAAATATGAAATTGACTTAAAGGACTGATTTTATATGCAAAAGATACCATTTAAAAAGCTTATGTATGCTCCATTTTATTGTTTAAACTTGTAAGAAGGGAGGAATTTGAGTCTGTGGAATTATAATTGTTCTGGAAAAAAAAGCCTGTTTGAAGATTATTTCCTTTATGTATTAAACTTCTTTAGACACTTCAAAGAATTTGAAGTTGTATCTCAAGAACTTCCCAAAGATAAATTAAGATTATTCATATTTCACTTTATCTCTGGTCAGAACGGTCCCCTCAGATCCTCAAGTCATTTACAGTGATTTCTGGAGTGAGTTTCTGTTATGCAGGCAATACTTTTCCATTTTTACATGGAACAGTTTGAAAAGAAGTGCAATCATGTCTCAACCACTCTTTCTCATTGGTAATTGTCTCATTCCTTTCTGGTTTGGGGGGGGGGGTTAATTGATTTTGTTATTATTATCGTTGTTATTATTATATTTTTTTAAATTCTCCATACATTTCTGAGTTTAAAGATAAATTAGTAATGCTTTTCCATAAGTCAGATAAAAACTTTGAATATCCATCAATTAATGCTTTTCAAGTTCACAGTCTGATTTCACAGTACATCCGAGTGAAATACTGTAGATTAAAACAAGTATTTCAGGTACTAGAAGTGTAAAGGGCTCAGTATTAAAACTACACCCAGTGTGGTGCACTAACCTTGGCTAAGAGCTAAACTCCCCATCAGCCACTTGTCCACCCCCCACTTCACCCCTCACATCAGGGAAAAAATTGAAAGAAGAGGGAGCTCCTGGATTGGGACAAAGACAGGGAGATTGCTTACTGGTTACTGGTGTGGTAAGACAAACATGACTTGAGAAAAAGTCGTGGTGGACTTGGCAGTGCTGTGCTAATACCTGGACAGGATGATCTTAGAGGTCTTTTCCAAACAAAAAGATTCTGTTTTCTCAGAAGGGGCTGATGGGATCAGCTGTGTCTTCTAGTGAAGCCATTGGAGTTGGATGGAACCAGCTGGAACCAGCTGTGTCTGGCATGTGTCACTCCTAACCTCTCCTCACAGAGACCCCTGCAGTCCCAACCACACAGGAATTCAGCCTTTTCAAAATGAGAATTATCTGTCCTTCTGTGATTTAAAGATGGTTCAAACCTACTGCTTTTGGCTAACCGTAGATCAGTCACCACCATTTTCCCTTTTTTCTTGTAGATATGTGTCTGCATTTTTAAAGTATTAAAGTTGGTGTTGTTTGCATTTATTACTACAGCAATTGTTTTTACTTCACTGCTAGAACTGAGTCCTAATTCAGGAAAATGTAACTGCTCCAGAATGACAGATAAGTGTATGTGTTTAAGCACACTCAAAAATCCCACTGAACTCATAAGGTGCAGCCCTGTACTCAGATGTTGGCCTGATATGGGTCACTGGTTAAGGGAAGGTTTTCCTACTGGTCTAGTAGCCTAGCTAATAATCCTATTGCTGATTGAAACTGAAAATAAAGAGGTCTTTTGTCCAGGTGGCTTATGCATCTAAGTTTTCTTCTTTCAACAGAGTTTTAGAATGTCTCAAGAGGCAAAATCTTCCTCATTTCTCTCATAAGTGAAATTCTTCTGACATATAAGGGTATAATAACCACACTTTAACTGTACAAAATACAGAGTTAACACCGTATCAAGATTGCTGTGAAAAGCTATAATTTTATTCTTATCACTGCCATTAAGGCATGAAAACTGGGTCTCAATGTGCTCATCAAGGGACCACTCTAATTATCAGACCTATAACCTTTGAGAAGGAAAGAAAGAAGGTAACAGAGCAGCATTGATTCCTGAAGATCCAAACCACACAATGGCATTTAGCACAGTCATTACCACAGGCAGACCTGCAGTGCTTGAAATGACTTTCTACTAGACCAACAGTGAAGGAAAACTGTGAGCAATCTAAGCCTGAAGGAAACTGATAGAAAATGAGAAAATCAAGGAGAAATGAAATCAGTAAGGGTGTATTATTTCTCTTTGGTGCAAATGGTTACTCCTGTTGACATTCAGGGGAGATGTATGAGTATGTATGTTCCTGAATTAAGGTGCTAAAGGTTTCTGGGCATAATTACACACAATCACGGAATTGTTAGGGTTGAAAGGTAACTCTGGAGACCTTTATAGCAGATTGCACAGGATCACATCTGGGTGTGTTTTAACTGTCTCCAGAGAAAGACACTCCACAGCCTCTCTGGGCAGCCTGTCCCACTGCTCTCAGCCTCAACTAAAGCTTTTCCTCATATTTAGATGGATCATCCAGTGCATCAGTTTGCACCCATTGTCCTTTGCTCTGACTCTGAGCATCTTTGAAAAGAGTCTCACTCATCCTTGTGACAGCCGCTGTCAAATATTTGTCTGCATTGATAAGGTCCCCTCTCAGTCATCTCATCTCCTGGCTAAACAGTCATTCTCAGCCTTTCCTCATAAGACAGATGCTCCAGTCCCCTCATCACCTTCATAGCCCTTCTCTGTACCCTCTCCAGTAGTTTTTTGTTTTCCTTGAACTGGGCATCCCAGAACCAGACACAACACTCCCGACGTAGCCTCACCAAGGCTGAGTAGACGGGCAGGATCACCTCCTGTGACCTGGCAATGCTTTTCCCAATGCACTCCAGGATACCATTGGCCTTCTTGGACACCAGGGTACACTACTGGCCCATGGACAGCTTGTTTTCTAGCATGACCACCAGGATCTTCTCTGCAGAGCAACTTCCCAGCAGGTCAGCCCCTGCCTGTACTGGAGACGGGGCTTATTCTTCCCCAGGTGCAGGACCCTGCATTTGCCTTTGCTGAACTTCATTAGATTCTTCTCCACCCAACTCAGCAGCCTGTTCAGGTCTTGCTGAATAATAGCACATCTTTATGGTGTATCAGCCACTGCTCCCAGTTTTGTAACATCAGCACATTTACTGACGGTGCACTCTGTCCCTGCTTCCAGCTGACCTAGCACATATACACTGTTATCTGCAGGTCTCCAACTATGCTCTGCATGTCCAGTGACAACCCTCTGAGCTCTGCCACTCAATCCACCTCATTATGCATTTACATAATGGGTATTTCCTGAGCTTACCTATGAGGAGGTTATTGGAGACAGTGTCAAAAGCCTTGATGTAGTCAAGGTGAACAACCTACTCTGTGCTTTCCTCATCTACCCAGCCAGCCATTCCATCATAGAAGGCTGTCAGATTGGTTAAGCATGATTTCCCTTTATTGATCCATATTGACTACTCCTGACAACCTTCTTTTCCTCCACATGCTTGGAAATGCCATCCATATGCTTAGGCACATCATCCAGGATGAAGGTGAGCTGACTGGCCTGTAGTTTCCTGGGTCCTCTTTTTTGCCCTCTTTGAAGATTGGAGTGACATTGGTTTTCCTGTACTCCTCAGGCACCTCTCCTGTTCTCCATGACTGTTTAAAGATGATAGAGAGTGTCTTAGCAGTGACATTTGGCAGCTCTTTCAGCATTCATGGGTGCAACCCATTAGGGCCCATGGATTTGTGGGTGTCAGTTTTGCCTGAATGACTTCTAACTTGATCCTCCTAGACCAAGGGAACATCTTCCCTTTCTCCAGACTTTTTCTCTTACCTCCAGGGTCTGGGATTCCTGAGGATTGGCCTTAACAGTAAAGACTAAAAAAAGAGAAGACATTCAGTAACTCCACATTTTCTGTACCCTTTATCTCTAGGGTATCCACCTCACACTTTCCCTAGTCTTCCCTTTGCTACCAAAGTACTTGATGAAGCCCTTCTTGTTGTTCTTGATTTCCCCGAACAGATTTAATTCCTTAGACCTTACCCTTCCTTATTGCATCCTTTCATACTCTGTCATCGTTCCTATACTCTTCTCAAGTGGTCTGCCTCTTTTCCCATGTTCTGTAAACTTTATTATTCTGTCTGAGTTTTGCTGGAAGCTCCTTGTGCATTCATACAGTTTGTCATGTTCCCTTTGCTTGGTTTCTTACTCATAAGCAATGCACCTTGAACTCAGAGGAAGTGATGCTTGAATATTACCAGCTTTCTCGGGTCCCTGTTCTGTTCGGGACTATATCTCATGGTATTTTACCAAGCAGTTTGCTGAAGAGGCCAAAGTTTGCTCTCCTGAAGTCTGGGAGAGATTGCTGCATGCTGTCGTTGCTGCCATAAGGATCTCAAACTCCACCAAGGCTTCCCTCAATCTTCACATTGCCCACCAGACCCTCCTTGTTGGTGAGAACAGGGTCCAGCATAACACATATCCTTATTGGTTTTTTATCACTTGGAGAAGGACATTTTCATCAACACATTCCAGGAACCTCCTGCATTGCTTATTCCCTGCTGTGCTGTCCCTCCAACAGATATCAGGGTGGTTGAAGTTCCCCATGAGGACCACTGCTTGTGAAGGTTAAGCTGCTCCTATCTGTCTCTACAGGGCTGCCACCAATTCTTCAGAAGCTCTTAAAATTTGCACAGGTGAAAATTTACCACAGGGATACAAAAGTGACCACAGGCCTCCCTCATAGCACATCTACCTAGGTCATACATTCCCTGAGACTTCCTCTGCCACCAGAGTTATCACTGCATTACCTCTTAGTTATGAAACATCCCTTTCAGATTGTATTGATGTGGCAGTCCATGAACTGAGGAGAATCAGGGACAAAAGTCAGATTTATCTGATTAAAGGAGTTGTAGATATTTCAAGTTTTTAGATGTGTACTACTTCTTTTAAATGTATACCACTTAAATGTATAACACTTCTTGTCCTAAAAGGAGAATCCAAAATAAACTTGAGAACTTGTACTGCAAAGTATTTCTCACTGTTTTGATTTAAAAGGGAGCAAAAAAGAGACTGCTTCTGTTGCAATCCATATGTTTTGTCAAATTAATATCAAAATTTAAAATGGTAAAATGTGTCTCATATGATACTAAGGGACCTTACCACTTCAGATACCAGCTCTGAGTGCTAATCACTTATATTTTACTGCCATAAGAAATGCTATCTCTATGTGACTTTTATAATGGGAAACAATTTTTTATTCTTCTGTTGTGTTCATACTTTAAAATAACTATAGTTTTTAGTTAGTCTCAAATGCCCAAATAAAGTAACGATCCAGGAGAGGCCCAGCATGATAAAAATCCCATTTAAAGGTGATTATTTGAGAATATTGTATTACTGAAGACAGAAATTATTAGTTACTGAACAAGAATTAACTAGTGAATAGAAAAGAAATTTGCTAAGCAAAAGCAGTGATATGGGAGGGGAAAAAATATAACATTAATAATGGCTTAAAGAAAAAACACAAAGTTGAGAGGACAATAAAAAGGAAGGATAGATTAATAGTGGTCTTGTAGTATATTTCTCTCCAACCATTTCTGGCTATCGTTTTGCATACATTCCCTATTTAGGCTTCAGTCCCACAGATAGATGTGAGAATACAAATTGACTCAACATGAATACATTTATGTTTACACTTCATTACAGCTCCAGGATCTGAAGAAGTGGGAGTGACCTACTTCTCACTGTTTGTAAATAGTTGAGGTTTGTGAGTGGTAAGGCTCAAAGGGAAAATATATGTTTACAGTGATGGCAAGAATCTAGAGCCAGGACTACTAATGCAGTTATTGAAATCATGGCAAATTACTTTTTCAGAGCCTTATCTAATGTTTTAAATTGATTAGAAGGCCTTAATACAGCATGTACTACATTCTGTCTGTAATTGTCTTGGAGTGTACTTAGAAGCAATTGCTTTCAAAGACAGGAGTTTTGGTCAAATGACTCAATATCTGATCCAATATTATAATTTCAGGGATCTAACCACCTGCAGTACTTTTACCCACATTTTGAAAGTTACTAATCCCTTGCAATTACTATTGAAGTCAGAAGACTCGGGATTTGGAGACTGCACACCATATCAAACTGAACCAACACTATGAAATGATACATGTAAAACCCAGGAATATACTTCACTGTGTAGGCAACAAAAGCCAGGCTCAGCTGGGGGTTATCTATATTCCCATATGTTTTAAACCTTCCTTGTTCTTGGGAGAGGACTTGGCAGTATCCTGTATCTGCATAACTTGTTGCTGAACACTGCAAATCAAATGCAGAAGTTATGTCCTATCCTAAAATCCTAACATCTCTTGTATCAACTGTCCCATTAACACTTTTTCTGTTTTCTGCCAGAGCTGGGCAAACAGTCCTTCCTCATCATGTTGTCTCACCACCTCCAAGACATTCAAGTCAGCAGGCAGGTGATGTAGAGGAAAGAATGAAGAGAGTGGGAGTCCAAGCATGTATTAACACTGTGTGTAGCTATAGATCTGACACATTCCCTTCCAGAATTTCTCCACTTACCCACGCCCTTCCCTAGGTATGTTAAAATCCACACTGCTTCAACATAGGGAAGTATAGACAAGAAATACAATCATATTCCTAGCTTCACAACCTCGAGTTAAAATACTGTCTAGTGGAAGGGTGTTCACTAGGCAGAATCCTCCTTTAAACTCTCATGCGCACATAGATTTACTTGCTTGTAGTCAGGGTCTTTGCCTTCAGGACTGATCAAAACCATATTTGTTTTAGCATAAAAGGTAAGAAATGCACTTGGAAAGAGGTAACAAAGTTTATACTTTTGCCCTCAAATTTACACTAGTAATCATCCTTCTTCAAGTGCTGTGCCACAACTCAGCATATTGGTGCCTTGAGAAATTAGCATGTTCCTGAGATGTTACAAATTACATCCCTTAACATTAATCCTGAGTTCTTTTGACTATGAAAAGTAAGAGTGGAAGATCCTTCTGTTTATGTTTCAAAATAATCATATTTACAGAGATGATGTACAGACTTTATTGCAAATCCACATTTTTAGATTTGAAGCTAAAAAATCTTTCCTAGATGGGATGTTAAGTTTCAAACCCCTTACAGAAGTCAAATTCTTCCCATGTCCTCCCACACATAGTCTTCTTCGCACCCACATGGATATGTGACATGTACCCACACTCACTCAGCTTAGCACTGCCACCATGTACCCTATTACCTCCTTCAATTTCTACATTTTTAACATTTTTTGCACCTTCAGAAGGACTTGACTGTTTTTCAAACACCAAAATAGCTTTAATGCGGTGGTTTAGTATGCATTCTCGTTAGGATTCGTCTGCAATGCAAGGCATTTCCTCCAGACCCAGATACAAAATAAACATAATCTAAATAAATAAAATGGAATAAATTTCATTTGTAAAGCAGAATTGTTATCTAACGAAAATGTTTCTAAACTCATGCTTATCTTTTTATTGTCCCTTCTAGCTGTATCACTGGTACTTCTACGCTGGACAGATTTAACTGTTCATTTATGGTTTTTCTAAAGTTTTAAGTGATGCCCCAAATTTTGGAATGGTGTATCATGACAGTCTGTGTGAGTTTTTCCATAATCCTTCTGTTTAGATCAGACTCTTTATAGGACCTGATACCTTCCATGATCCTTGACTGATGAGTATTTGTACCCTAACATTTTAACTCACCAACTGCATGTCCTACCATTTATATTTTGTACCAGTAGTGAGAAAGGTGTAAATGCTTGAAGGTGCATGAGGTTGTAGATGTCACTCTGTTTCATGAAGCTGGCAGTTCCTACATATACCACTTCATCCAGCTGAAGTGATCGAGTGCATGTTACGCTGCCTTCAAGGATACGGAAATGACCTTATTTGAATGTATGTCAGCTGTGCTCCCTGATCTCTGAGGAAATACTTAAGAAAATATAAATATGCCTGCAGTGTCTGATGTCAGCCATGCTCTGCTTTCCCTGATTTAGATTTCTATATTTCATTTGAATTCACACTGCATTAACCATATGTGAGAAGTGCATTATGTGAGGATTTAGGTGTTGCTTCTCCCTCTTTTTTTAGCAGTACAGTAATCCAGTATTTTATAGTACTAATTTCTCTCCTTTGTTGTGATTGTTCCAAATTCATGCAGATGTGGAAAGCTGCATAATCGGTCAGTGCCTATATTGATATTTGTGACTCAGAACACACACTCAACATATTTCTTAAGAAAATGGGGGCAGTGATAGGCTGCACCAGGGTCTTCCCATAGAGAGAAGAAAATCAGAAGGAATTAGGGCGTTATACAGTTAGACAAGTAACATGAAATAATTCCAAGATTATTTTATCAATTATTTTTCCCTCCTTCATGGAGGGAAATGATTGTTTTATATAAACTACTTTCTTTGTATTTCCTATTAGATTGAGTGCACTTATAGATTTTGCAGCAAGCAACAGCAGACAATTAAGTTCTGAAGCAGAGCTGGCTTTAGCATTATTGGGAGAATATACACTCTCTGTCCACGTAGGTCTATTCAAGTACTTCTTGGAATTCACCAGTATTTCGTTTTCACCAAGAAAAAGGAGGTGGTGAAAACTAGGACTATTTAAACAATTTATTTTCTATGTGCTTCTATGAGGGTTTCTTATTTTTCTACTTTAAATATTTTTGTATATTGCATAGTACAAAAAATAGTTAAAATAAAATAGAAATATTTTAATATTATTTAAACAGAAGGCTTTTAAAGAAATAACAGCTTGTACTATTTCTTTCAAAAAGAAATTCTAAATTGTGATGTTTTGCACAAATTCTGAACACAGCCAAATTTTGAAATCATTGGATATGGCATTTCTACTCCTGGTACTGGATTTGTAATGAATTTCAGTTTGATTCTGCTTTTGTTCCTGCTAACCACAGAGGGCTACGTTGACCTCAACCTAATCCCCTTTAGCAAATTATTCCACTGCAATATTTCTCTCTCTAACCTGGTAAATTCAAGTTCATGCTCATTATTGTTCAGTTATTCTTTTGGCTGAGCATTACATAGAAATTTAGAGAACAAGACTCTTTTAATTCTTTTTTTCCTCTTTCCAGTCAGATGGCTGCCTTAAAGCAATCTGTTTTGATGAAAAACAGGGTTTCTTTTAAGATATGAGTTTTTCTTTTTTTCCACTCCTGTAATTTTTGATGGCACCTGGGGTAGGGAGGCCTGTTGCCTGTAAGAAGGAATGTTATATATGTGGTGCTTGGGAGAGAGGCAGCACAGAGGAATGGAATGTGGAAAATTGTCGTCTTGCTTCTCCTTTTCCCATTTACTTTTGCCTACTTGTGTCTACAAGTCTTTCCCTCCCTCAGTTGTTTTGTGGGGTTTGGTTTTTCTTTCTCTTTTTCCTTCTTTCTTTATGATCTTTTAGATGAACTTTGAGGAAAGTTAGCTCAATTTATGCTAGCAATTATCCCAGAGGGACAGGGACTAATTGCTGTAATTATTACTTGGGGTCATATGGGGACATTTAAAGCCTGAGGCCAGCTATAAAGGAGCAGGTTAAAAATTAGCTTTCTAGAATTTGGGAGGCAGTGGATAAATCCTGGTGTGGTGATGTTCTCTAACTGCTAGGGGAGAACCTGATAGAACAGGTGGAGCAAATGGAACAGAAATATGTTTCTATTTCTATTTACCTGATTTTTCAACAGGAAAATAGGTTAACAAGACATGATTGCAATGAAATTCTGCTTTGTTTAGAGAAATCATTTTTAAGAGTGAGTAAGACTGCCTAATGAGAACACCAATATACAGAAGTAATGAAAGGGCTAGTTTCTACCATTACATTAAAAAGGTGATTTGGCTCACTTAAGCAGAACAAATTGTAAGATCAGGATCAAATCCAGAAACAGGTAATAAAAGTAATCTGAATGTCCAAAATAGGGATCAGTAGTTACTAAGTGACAATTCAGTCATTGTTGTAAGATATTTACTAGAGTTCAGCAGCCATGTCCAGCACTGAAGATTTGCTTTGGTAAAGTTTTAATACCTTTAGGTTCTTAAAACTTTTTAAGTCTTTGTAGAAGAAAATATTTTTTTGATGGTGGCATAACATCCAGTGCAAATGAGATTCTTGTGGATATTTTTCATTAATACAAACACTCATAATCAATACAGACCTGAAATAAATCCTTTGGGGGGTCCCCATTGACTTTTCAGTAGTAAAATTTCAACTAGCTCTCAAATGTTTAGGGAAAAAAAAAAAAAAAAAAAGGAAAAAAGAGGGTGGGGGAAAGACCCGGGAAATAAAGCTGGTAAGAATTGTTTTAGTTATTTCTGTTTGGACATGATTTTTCTTTCTTGTCTGGACAAGGTCCAAAGATAGGTTTACACCAGTTTTGATTAATAGATTAAAACATGTCCTGGTTTTCATGCAAGAGCTTTCCCTTTTGTTAAGTGACAGAATGCATCCTGACCTGGCAATAGGTTGTGTATGTGAAATGGGAAGGAAAATTTATCCTCCAGTTTCTAATCCCTCCTGTAAATCTTACAAGCACATGTACACATCAGGGAATTTTTTTCTTTTTTTTTTTTAATATTAAGAGATAAAGAGGACTTAGCTGGTACTAGCAGGTACCAGTAAACATAGCTTAGTTTCCAGTCACCTCATTCATTAAAAGCTGACTGTAATGGTGGGCAGTGGGCATGAGATTCTAATGGGAAGGCAGATTGCCTGTCTTGTCAAGGTTTAGAAACTGAGTGAGAACTTAGTCAGACGTGTAACAGAAAAGCTGTTATGTAGGTTATGTATAATCACCAGGCTCTGTGAGGTGTTGATGTAGATTGTACTCAAGCCTTCACCTCACATAAAATGGTGCTCACACATTTAATAAGGACATTTGATTAAAATGCCATAAACATACACTTCTGTAGGAAAACAGAGGTTAAAGCAGCAGGAGGCATCAGAAGCAGCCAATAGAAGACTATGGGGATGTTTTCTAAAGGTTAGAAGAAATCACTCCTGAGTAATTCTATCTTCTCCATACACATGTAAAGGATATTTTTGTATTTTAACATTTCGGTTGAAACAGGCAAAAAAACTAAAACAACAACCAAACAAGACAACATCTGTCAGAAATGTAAGTGACAATTTCCTGTCAACAAAACATTACCTACATTTCATGCTTGGAGTCTTAGAGACTGGTGATGTTTGCAAATAGACTCTCTCAGAGTTCGAGTTGCTTGTTTTCAAGGAGTCATAGAAAAATGGGCAGAAAGGGTCACAGTAACGTCCTCTTATCCATTCTCCTCCCCCTGTACAAAATTAAGAGCTACTCCAGCTACATCAGCCCTGACAGGAACTTGCAAGAACAGCTGCTACACTGAGGCAGGAGAGTCACAACCAAAACTTGGCAGTTCGCAGTAAAATCACCTGAGCCTCACCTGCTCAGTAGTAAAGCACAAGTAGAGCACATGCTCACTCCAGCCCTGACACACAAAGGTACAGAACAGGGAGTATCTTGTGCCTTTGGAGCAGCCCCTGGGGGAGATTTTACTGGCTGTCCCCGGGCTTGGAAAGACAGACAAGTGTCACCTTGAGCTCTCTGTAAGAAGCTGTGCACAGGACAAATTCATAAGGTCCTCTACAAAGTAATTGTTTGATTTTAACATTTTCTAGCAGGTAAACACTAAATATTCAAATAATTAATATTGTCTTCGTAATGGATAATCTAGGATGTTCTTGTTTCACAAGGATTTGTTCTCTTAAACACCCATTGTGTGCATACATATACATGAATACACACCTACACACAAGTTACTACAAAAATTTCAGTTATGATCTCCATCAGCTGAAAAACATTAAAAAGAGCACTGGGTGTATATGTAAGCCCTACTTAAAAGTCACCAGTTTCAAATATAAGGTAGTCCTCCCTGCCAGTCAAATGAGTTTTTATTTCTCTTTATTTTAATTTGCCTGCTTTTCTTCCTGTTTCCCTATTCTGGGATCAGAGTTCTGTTACCTGTTTATTACAGATTACACTGTGCCATTTGAACACTGGGAATTATATTACTGCAAATTTGGACCCGTCCAGGGGAAGCATCAACTGAGGATACAGTCCAATTCTCCCTATAATTATTGTGTCATGTGCAAGAGATTGTCTGATGCCCTGTCCTACAAATCTACTACAAGTACAATTGCATATTTGGAATGGATATTCTCCTCCTTCTCTCACAGATGTATTTGGTTCTTCTTCCAGTGCCAGACATGGGTTAGTGAATGGGCTGTACAATCTTGGGGGTGGGGACTTCCCTTAAAACAGTCCCTGCCTGGAGAAGAGAGGAGTATACTTCTCCTTTGGTCACACAAAACACAGGTTTGCATGCTCATATCCCCAGGGAAGTTGATGACCTGTTAGAGAATGTTGCCCTGAGTTTTGCAGTTCTTCGATGTTTTCATTTTTCTGTAACAGTTTCTCACGCACTTTCTGTAAACATAGCCATGTTTTTCTAACTGTGTTCTATTGCTTGCATTCTTTTCTCCTGGGCCGAGATATTTGATGGATATTTCCTTCGACCAGTGTGACTGAGGGGCAGCAAGTTCTCCCTCCAATCCACTGGGGTTTCTAAGAGGATATATAAAATAAAGTCCGGGGTCTGCGACCCCAGAGTTGGGCTCCGCTCTCTCCAATGCGTGTCCGCGTTTTTCTTTTGTGTCCAAGTGCAACAAGAGAAAGGTAGAGTAATAAGACATCACAAAGACCTCTGAAGTTTCAGAGATCCAATGTATTGTGTTTCTCTAAATTGGCAAGGAAACACATAAGAACAGCAGATTCAGACAACTCTGGGCTGTGTGATGTTTCTACAGAATGCTATTTTATTTTGTAGTCAACCTTTTGGTGGGAGATATCCCTGACTGGGCCAAACTCATCCTGGTGCATCTGGTCTTTAGTCTCAGTAGCTCCAACCTTAATCCAGATACATCAAAGAAGACTGAATTCAAAACCAAAAAGCATTAAGCACTCAGCATCTTATTGTGCTCTATTACACAAAAGAGACTTAGATGTGCATCCTTTACCATTACATCCATAATAGTGGAAATCGTCCCAGTAGGCTTTATACATTTTGAAATGTTAATCGTCAAATTAAATATCAAAGTATTAAACATGAAATGAATAATAAAAGAGGTTTTAGTGCTTTTAACAGAACAAGCCCATATAGGTCAACAGCATACCAAAATGCAAAATATTCAGACACAGGCAGTCTGCTTTCCAGCTTTTGGTCAGATTTTACTGGTAACGTAGGTAGAAAAGCCTTGTAGAATGAGCTGTGCAATTCAGCCTTTAAACTCCTAAGTGGTCTTGGAAACAATTTTGCCTGTTTCCAATCTTCAGCTGGTGGCTGTCTCATTTGTACACACAACAAGCCCTTTAAAGCACAAGTACTCTTAGCAGCACTTTACAAAAGTATTCTCTGCCTTCCATAGGTATCTGATCCAAAAAAAAAGTGAGGGATGGACAGCCAAGCCCATGATTTAATGATTTAATGTTAGATGAGCTTTGGTTTTATGATTTCTTGCCACATTACAGTTGGATCACAGAAAAGCATATGACCTGCCAAACCTACTGGAGATGTGCTCTCAACAAAACTTTTCTCATATGGGTTACAGAGATACCAACAGGAATTTATAAACACATAATTCCACCCATCAGAAAAATATGTTGTGATTGCCAGCATAGGCTAACCTGCCACACAAAAAATGCTGGTTGGACTGAAGGACAGGGTGCACAGTAGCCTCAAAGTTAGTAAATTTCCAGAGAAAATTAAATTGTGTAAGGTTTAGATGAAAAGCCCATAAACACAAAACAGTACTAATACATTCCAGCTGGTCCAAGAATGCAGGCTGAATGCACACAGTAACAGGATAATTTTATTTTGAGATATGTTTCACTCCAGCCTTTACCACAGATTTATGTGGGCTTGGCATATGTACTCCTAACTGTACTTTTAACGTCAGAAGTGGATAATGATCAATTAAAGGATCCCACACTGCTGTGAGGAGACAGGGACAAAGGGTTGGGGGCAATGTACTGAGCAATCCTGGTTTCAGCATCAGTGGCGGTCGCAAGCACTATGCTCTGCCTCTGTAGACTGAACCCGTGACATAGAAAAGAGTAGAGAAAAGGTCCACAAGCTCATGGATCTTTATTAACATGGAGCTTATGTAAATTGCACATTAAATGGGTTACAATACTTCCACTTGGCAAGAAGAGAGCCAGCCATCTGGACTGATGTGATTAGCAATGTTCATTCTAATATTCTTTGACTAAAAAACACATAGTTTTTTGGAAAGAGATAAACATGAGAAAAAATGGAGGATTCCTTTAAGCTGTATTAATAGTGGAAGTTGTGCTGTGTAATTCCAATTCATTTGGGTAATGAGGTGTACTAATTTTTAGACTCAGTCCAGTTTAGACACACAGCATGCATATGCCCTGTAATAGGAGTGTTTATTAATTATATTTAACTGTCATCGTTTTTCCTAATGATAACTGTGTTCACCCTTGTTCATTTTGTTTCTGAAATGGTGATTATTGAGAACAGGTAACATGGATGAATAGGCAGCTGAAACTAAGGAACCATGGGTGTCTGCATGAGAAAAATCATCCCTCAGCAAGCTGGCCATCAACACAGTCATCCAGGGCCATCACGCTCCAGTGGCTGGGAAAGGAAAGCTTGTCCAAACCCATTGCTGCTCTCCAGTGGCAAGCAGGCCAGTCATACAGACAAGGCAAGTACCTTTCATATATGGATGTCTGCACCATAAGCACAGGCTTAATTAGAATTTTCCAATTAGCTGATTGCACATTTTTATGGGGTTAAGTAGTGATAACCTCCACAGCACTTATAGGAGGGGCATTAGGGCTTCTAGGCCTTAAAAACGCCACCAGTAGGTGGAGAACAAGGGACATGAATCACGCACATGAGCACACATGCACTCGTTTTTGGGACATTGCTGTAACATGCAGACTTGCATTTTGTCACTAGGATAGCAGTCCCCAAGTCCTTTCCTGTTGCAATTTTACATGTGGTTGCAAACCAAGCTTCTGGCTTAGCATCTGAAACCAGAATTGCCATCATGACTTCTTGAAGTTGTTGCTTTTATGTTTATAAAAGCTGCACTAGAGCCGTGATGTAACCTCCACACATGCCAATGCCCATCTGCAGTGGCTGCATATTTAAATGTTCTTCACCTTCTATGAAGGTGCACCATGTATGTTATGCCCAAGGTAGTATATTCATGTTCAAGAAGACAGGAAAGTATTGGCAGTATTCATACGATATTCTGGCAAGCAAAAGGGTCTTGACTTCTGTGTGTCAGAGGAGAGCTGATGAATGCTTCATGCCTCTAATACATCTTTCATCTGAACTTGTGCTTGCATTTTCTTTTATACTATTATATACTGAGAAATACTTCCCAATTTCATGAGATAAAACTGGGGTACAGGGCCGATGTGAAGACTCTTGTTGCAGTCCTCTCTTTCTTAGGGCTGGACTTCAAAAACTCAATTCATACATGAATATAAAGATGAACAACTTAATTGCACATCAACATATGGGAGAAAAGTTTTATGAAATCCAGCTAGTTCTGTAGCAAATATTTTCCTGTCAGAATAACTGACATAGGCCACATCAAGGCCTCACCATTTCTAAGCCCACACAAAGTCCCTAGCTATTGTTTTCTTTTCTTTTTTTTTTTTTTTCCAACCATGTGTTTCTGGGAGATTAAGTTCATTAAAAAGGAGAAGTGCAGTAGACTACTTTCATTTTGTGTGAGGCTGGATATTCTTTTTCTCCATCCTGTGGCAAAATGCAATATCCGTGACCAGCTTTGACTTCATATTTCTATGTTGCAAGTCATTACCCTTTTGATTTCTGAGTGTCTTCTATCACATTAGAAAAGACACTGCATCCTGTGGTGCTGCAGCTTTTCTTTGTAGGATCTTCTTTCTGAGAATAATTCTTGGGCTTTCCAGAAATGTATGTATATACAAAATTTGTCATATCTAAAGACTAATAACTAGAATACATCAGGTAGATAGATAAATAGTTTTAAGTGAAAAGGCATCTTTTACCGCAAGGATTTCAGAAGGGTTTTAAAAGAGACATGTCCTTCTGACATGGTGTGACACAGTATCTGTCCCTAAGCATGTTTAGCCAGATCCACCAGCCAGGACAAAAGACCACTTGTGCCAACATTGCATAATTCTATCTCCCTCTCTAGATCAATGCTTGCACATCTCTTGCCAACCTTCACTATTTACACGTCATTTTTCAACTGTCCCAAAAACACTTTGAATAAGAAATATGATGGATTGGAGAGGAATGCACAATTTCATTTTGGCAATTGAAATGTACTTCCATCTTTGTTCCTCAGTTAGCAGCATCCTGTTAACTGTAGTCATGATGACTTGTTTCACATTCCAGTTGGGACATCTAGTCCATTTGTTACAGCCTTTTGCTGGAGTCTGAGATGACATGCCTTATCATATGCAATTGGGAAGCTGTCACATATATCAACCAACAAAAGCGTGGTGCCCTGGGAGAGCTCCAGAAACACTGTACACCCATGCTACCAAAAGCCTGCAGCACACTCCTAAAAGAGCAGCTCCACATTTCAGGAAGTAACACATTACAGAATGATTCTTTCATTAAGATTTATGCTTAAAATAGAGGAGTCACAATCTCATGCATCAGCACAGTTTTCATCAGCTGATTAAGCATGACAGAAGAAGCAGGTTCCCGACCTTTCTGAGACTGAGGGGGAAAAAAAAGAAAAGATAAATGGCCTCTCTTTCACCTCCGTATTCAATTGTGCACTTCCTCAAACAAATAATAAGACACTCTTGCAGCTGAATAAGAGGCCATGCAGTTAGCCATGGGCCCCTGAAGTTGTTCAATCAAGAAGGAACATGATACTTTGTGATTTGTCTGTTCATTGCTCCTGGGGTGGGCCATTGATCGTAAGTGAAGAGTAATAGCTGTCAATTACATTCAGATCACAGGAAGGGCCCTGGCATTCTTATGCAACCTGTTATTAAATTGTTAACCTTCTGATGTTTACCTTATTACTTTAAGCACAAATACCAGACCGACTTTAAATATACACACTGAAACCAGTAATAAATCTTTCATAACACTAAACTTGGGATGTATGCACAGTCTTTAACTTTCAATTGTTTTTTTTAACTTTGTGAAGAGTTCTGCATGTGTAAGTTTCTTTCAGTTAAGAGTTCTGTATGTGTAAGTTTCTTTCAGTTAAGTCATACTATGTACCCTACAAAATTATTTTGTTGTGGAAGTCTCCAAGATCGGGGCAGAGCTGTTTTAGAGGGCAGGAACTAGTAACTGGGGAGAAGGCATTGTTCATCAGCTTGTTCTTAGGCAGGAGCAGCTCCTCTGGTGGAAAGTATTACCAAATTCTCAGATCACTATGGTGGAGATGTAAATCCTCTGAAAGAGAAAAACTGCTTACAGAAAATTTTAACAACAGAAGGCAGAAACTTTAATTCAAACTTTGAAGTCCTAGAGAACTGGCATAGAATGAAGCAGGAAAGCAACATGTTCATGCTGGCTCGTGAATTACCTTTCACTAATTCCCAAATCAATGTTTTTTTCAGTCACAATGTGCTTTTCAGAGCAGGGATTTGAACAGAAATCCCTTACCTCATGCTTCATTTTTTTCCCCCTTCTGTTCTCCACCAAAAGAGTTTATAAGCTCCCTGATCATCCCAAAGGAGAGTGAAAATACAAAAATATGTCTGCAGAGTTTTACTAGAACAGAATAGCAGCTCTATATTCAGTTTTAGGCAGATGGCAATCTGGAATTGTTCATCTATGTGAAGGCTGCTATCTGAGACAGCTGGATTAGGAGTGTAGTTACTTTGAGCTTTTCTGGAGGCAATGAAAAAGTCACCAGCAAAATAGAATACTTGCAGCTGCCAATATCTCTTTTATGCTTATATTGATTGAACACAGGGGGAAGAGCATGCAATTAGGTTTGTAATTCCATTAAGGGATCCTGTGGTCCCCCTCTCAGGACAACTCAGTCCTCACTCTAGTTCACCACTTGCTCTAGAGAACCAATGTCATCTACTATTTATCTAGTGGGAAAGTAAACACTTGGCTAGCCAAGTAAACACAAAACATCTACTCTTTGCCACCCAATGTCAAGATCTATTAAAAAATACAATAATTCAGATAAATATTTTCAGATGTTTTTTATGTGTGCTAGTTTATTCTATTAAGTGGAGTTTAATCAGTATGACTGTTTCATTTTTAAAAGCAATAAACTAATCCTGAAAAGTCAAAAAGTACACATAATTGTTGCCAGGTCTGCAACCAACAAATAGAAATGGGATTTTTTTCTTCTGAAGAACATTTATCTTCCTGTGATGGATATAAATTTTAAAAAACTGCTTTTTAATGGAATGCAAATGGCATAATTTTAAAAACTGAAAATACAGTATAACAATAGTACTTTATTGCAATGTTTAACTTCAGTTTTTTGAACTGAATCGTGTTACATTTTTGCTCCATTTTAAAATTTGCATTAACTGGACTAGTTATTGCAGTATCCTGTATTCCTCATGTTCTGTTTTCTGCCATGAATCTCTAGATATTCCAAGATATGCAAAACAAAACTTTGAGGAGATAACTTGGCAGGTCAATTGAACAGAAACAAAAGTAAAACCTGTCCAGAATTAAATGTTGCAGTTCCAATTTAGATTGCTTAATCCCAAAATGTTTAGTTAGCTTTCCCTGATGAGAATCAAAATCTTTGAAAAGTCTGAATTTTCCCAAAATATTTTCTGTCTGTGCTGTATGTAAATCTGAAGCCAGAGAGAGATCCAAGAAGAAAGTGAAGTGACCAGGACAGCAATTTACTAACCTCTCAGTCATCTTATTTGCAGAAGAAACAGGCTGAGTGTTATTTTTGAGACTCATATTATGCAAGGATTCACCCAGGGATGCCTTCGTTTTTCCCAGTGTTCAGATTTTTGGAACATTAGAGGCTCTAGGGTACTCTCACCAAAGCCTGTTGTTTGCAGGGGTCTCAAGTATTGACTGATGATTTTACCGTCCAGGAAGGACAGAGGTCAGAGTCACAGTTGGAGGTTCAGCCTCTGACAATGCTTTTGAGACAGTGTGGGAATGGCCAGACTAGCAAAAAGAGGACAATTTGTCTGTGTCTATTCTCAACTTTAAAAATTAAATAAATAAGTAAATAAATAAATAAATAAAATTTAAAAAAATAAAAATTGTCTTGCAAGGTTTTTTGAGCTGTTTGTAATATAAGAGATTAAATTATTGTATTGCAAAAAATTTGCATGGTCAGAGGCAAATTGGATTCATGAAGACACTTCTGATTCAGAAGTATTTTCCACAGTGTAACTTTGCTCCTCCTTATAGCTGTGGCCCAAAGTAAAGATGACCTTTCTCCTATCTTTCTGTAGGGAGACACAAAAGAATAGCTGCTCATGACTATGCTGTGTAGGCCCTCACGCTAAAAGAAGAAAAATTTTTCTTGTTTTAGTAAAAACCAGTCCAACTTCCCTAAGCACTCTCATAAAAACTGATGGTGTTTAAAACAAGAGCTTCCAACTGCAAAAGAAACACCTCCTACTGTCTTCCCATTAAAAAGAGAGAGTATCCCTTCCTCCTGGGACACCCAATGAGCTTTCCTTGCCTGATCTTCAGTGTCAGAAAGGAGGGGAATAAAGAATTTCTCATAACAGTACATGGGTGATTCCTCTTTACATACACCAGTTCACATCTGCACCATCATATAAAACCACATACATACACAATCTGTTCTGAGCTGCATTTCAGTAGGAATGAAAATCCTTTCCCTCTCCTCTTCCCCTCATATCAAATACCAAAAAGAGCTGAGCACACATTCTGTATACTGGGTACTTCTTCATGGAGGATGATCTTTATTGTTGTGCTTTACAGCTCAAGTATCTTGTGCATTATCAACCTGAAAGGATGCTTAAGTCCTGGATGCTTAAGGTCCACAACCCAGAAGATTTGTTTTGCTCCTTGTTCGACTGTAGTCTTCCTATGTGACATTAGACAAGTCATGGAGCCTTTCTTAGCTCTAGTGTACCATCTATGAAAGGAGATATTTCTACTTGCACCTCAGAGAATTTAAAGATTGGGAGGTAGTCAGGTATTACAGCAAGAGAGTGCACACCTACCCCATCCCATGCATTTAGGGGTGCCCCATTTTGGCTAGGTAGACCAGAGAATCTGACCCTCCATCAACATAATCAGAACAGGAGAAAAGAAAGCTGGAGGGTGTATGAGGTTCTACAGTGGTTCTGGAAATCACCGACAACTACTTCACAAATGCCCATTCCAAACAAACTTCAGGAACGTATTTTAATGTTAGTCAACACAAATTTTCTGGTCAGAAAACCTTTGCATTCGTGATTATTTCTACTAGAAAGCCACAGATGTTATTCAGAACTAATCTGAAAGAAGCAACACTTGTTGCATCAGAATTCTCTCTTTAACATATACTCAATCCCAGGCAGAAAAAAAAGCAATCCTTATATTGCCTACTAGGTTAAAAAGCAGGAATGTTTTAATGCAAATAAGAACAATTGTTATCAGTTAATGACTCTAACTATTTGCTGTTCATCACTCTTCTGCCTCTCACAGAAGTTTCAGGCATATGATAAGAGAGTCAAAATTACTCCAGAAACTTCAGCGATCTGTCACATACTGCAAGAGCGAACAGTTGAAACGATCAATGTTTGAACACGCCATGTGATGGTAATTGACACAGCAAAGAAAGCTTTTGCCCATACTGAATAAGTAAGAATAATCAACATATTGGCAGGACTGATTCATTGCTGATCCACAAACAGGAAAAAAGCCTTATTTCTCAAATCATTTATTTACCATGACTAGTTCTGTCATAACAAACTGCAGTGCTGCAATAGCATTTTATAAATGAGCATTGATTTCCATCAAGCATTTTAGTGAAAGTTTACAGCACAGTTAGGCTGTTGACTTGTGTTGCTTCAGAAACAAAACCAAATGCCTATTTTTCAGACTGCAGTCACAAATCCCATCTTCCAGCTAGAACAATAAAAGTAGGTATAGAAGCAACGTGCCAAAGAGCAGCAGTTCTTAAGGCAGCGTTAGAGACTGGTGTAACTAGACAGCCTGTATACCCATATCTAAAGTGGGATTTTCTTGATGTATTACAAGTTTAGAGAAGATGAATAGCACATTTCACTAAATTGCATGTTAAAATACATAGTTGCCCATACATGAAAGAGCTGTTTGGCAGAATATATTAATTATAAAACACAAGCCCATCTATAGCTTTCTTACTTTCAGGTGTTCTGTTTTTCCTCTTTCCTGACCATTTGACATTTCTCTCAGGTTTCTCCAGATTGAACATCATACGTAATCTCACGAGCAGTGTTTGGTATCGTCTAGGTAAACTATCTTTTTGTATGTTTTTCTTGAATACCTGGCTGATTAAACAATTTATTGTAAAAGTAGTCCCTTTCCCCTCTTTCTTTGCACCAATGTATTCAGCACAATCCGTTTCCTAATCACTGTTGTCATTTATCTCTTCGTTTTACCTTGTCACCTACTTAATTCCACTAGAGGCATTTCTAACATCTCTGTCTAATAATCTCTGCTAACAATGCAGAACACTATTAGCATAATAAGCATTTCCCATCTGCACAAATGAGACTCCTTCTCATCAGTCTGAAAACTAACTACTGTACATAAAAATAGCTGGGAATCATTAGAATTAAAGAGAGAACACATCCCCTGCAAACAGTGGTACCCTAGTGGTACCCACTTCAACTGTCTGTGTAATAGTAAAATATACAAGTCCAGGATTGAGCACAAGGTCCCAGGCATCTGTACTCTTTAATATTAGTATGATCTCTTACACTGTTTTGAGCTAGGAAAACTGTCAAGGATGCCCAAAAGCATTTTAGGGGTTTATCACAAATCATGGGCTCATCTCAGTGAGCAGTGTAAGGAGCCATACTGGTCCATGGGTGAGCACAGTTTTGCTGTTTGGACCATTGTCGTGGTTTAGGAATGGTAGTCCCCAGTTCAGTGCCCCCATAGCTCCCCTGTCCCTTCCAACTGGAGGCACAAAAGGCAAAGATCACAGGTTGAGATAAGAACAGTTTGCTTGAAATAGCAATGAGATAAGAAAACAAAGAGTAACACAATAATATCAATAATAAAAAGTATAAGAAAATAAATTATTCACATGGACAAACATCCCAGATAACAGACAATACTGAACGCCTCCTTACACCATGTTTTCTCATCTGGAACAAACCTCTTCTCCCTGGAAGAGAGAGAGTGCCTGCCTCCACCCCCAGCAATGACATGACGTGGTATAGAATAACCTTTGGGTCCTGGCCATGCCTGCTTCCAGTTACTGCAAACAATTAACCCTGTCCTGTCTGGTACCAGTACAATAATATATATCTGTACTCCACACCCCTGAGTATGACTCAAATCTTAAAGAGTTGAAGGGAGACTTACCAAGGAATGTAATTGGACTGTGGCCCTAGTCTTGCTTCTGCATGGATACCTGTAAGGATGCACGAGGTTTGAATAAAATGAGGTGGCACATTTCTGTTCTTATTATCTTTGGAAGCATTTTCACCAAAAAGAGAGGCATGGGTGTTGGCAGACACTTCTATCTGTGTCCTATAAGCCAAATTAATTACTTTCTCAAAGTAACAGATTCAGGTGACACCCATCAGACATCACTAGTCACATCTCATACCTTATTTACCTGGACTTTTAGTGTGGCAAAGTCCTTGATCTGCATGGAAATCTCAGGAAAGAAATTGTTTAAAAAAGGCTTTGCCTATACTGGTAATGGTCTGGATAATGTAGACAAACCCTGACATGTCCATATCTTCTGTTTTGGTCTACTCTCTGGCAAAGACCAGGCACAGCTGAGGACACAGTCTATGCAAGGGTCTGTTGGCAGTCAGGGTGAGGCCACCCTGCCATGGGGCAGACACTTCAGCCATAGGGTTACCCTGCCAGTTGACAACACAAACAAATTGGCCCTGGCCGTGTTTATTTGCTGGTATTGATGTACTTAAAAGCCTGCAGGTCCTTGGGCACAAGTGAATTTGTGGCTGAGGCATGTTCCTGATGCTTCTGGTGCCCAGGGTGCAGGTAACAGAGACAAACTCGGCTCTGTCAGCCCAGTGGCCTGCCCTTCCCACTGAACATGATGTCATTCGGCTCTGGAGACACTGCAGTTCATGAGAAGTGTCACTACAGAATATTTGCAGATTATTAAGGTACTAGAAACCATTATTGTTGGTAAACTAGAGCTTTGTGTCATCTGCCACATATTTTCAGACCAGAAGAACTAATTTTAACTAGAGAGACTCTTCAAACAGTAGGTGGAAAACACAAGGATCTGTATCAGGAATTGGATAATTCTAAGCAGCTTTCATCTATTTTAGTTATAGATAATGGTTTTCTTAATCATAAAACTAAATTTATGGAAATCAATTTTAAAAGTGTGATTTTTTTTTAACAATTAGAGAAAAATAAGTTTATTTTATATATTTAGAACATTTCCAGGCTATTAAACATAAAAGAAAATGTCTTCTTTACTATGTTCTGACCCCCATATCAGGTTGGAAATACCTGAATAATCTTGTTTCTAATAAGAAAAGCCCAAATTCACTAATTAACAAGGACCCATCTACTATTTATTAGTGTCAATAACTGACAGCTCATAAGTCTTTTGTCATCTTGTTTAAATATAAAGACAAACCCTGAAATTTTTCCCCATTCATTTATCTTCAACATATGATGAAAAATATTATTTCCCTAAAATATAAAATAAAGACTACCAGACAGGTTGTTGAAATTGTACTTCAAATCCCATGTCCTTGTCAGTTTTCTAAAAGTATTTCTTTATTTAAATATACCTGATCTCTAAGATACTGAAGAAAATGTTTTAGTTTCTACAGGAACAGTATGTAGAAATATTTCCACCTTTTAGATACGTTGTTCTTATAGTGTGTCTATTGTGTTGCACTCATACACAAACACCCTGAGAATATATCTGTTAGTCTCACATATGACACTAGTGAGAATACTGGCTGTGATAAATAAATATACTGTGTGTCTGTGATTATGCACGTTTGTGTTGAATACAGACGTGGTTTTCTTTTTAACTTATATTGTTTTCCAAGTGATGAGTTATTTAGATGGCAGGTCAAGGGCCTGCCTGACTGGCTGCAAAAGACAACTTATTGGGCAAATGAAGTCAATAAGACATTTTCAAATATTTAAAAGCATTTACAAAAAAACATTGCTTTTTCTTTAGTGTCACCCAGAAAGGGTTTTATGATGCAAGTATAAAAATATTCTAATACTCAGTGCTATAATTCTTCTAAGGATATTTTTCTTAAATAGCTGCTAGTACCAAATGTTGTTCCTGTTTTTTTTCTCTTTCATTTTCTTACATATATGTATCTGTATCTTATACCTATACATAATATTTGCATATATGCACGCATGTATAATTTTAGTTCAACTATTACCACATCATATGACATGAATTTAACTTTCCATGTGGTTTTACTTTGGAAAATCACCAATCCCATTATTCTGAGTAGATGGATACACACAATAAATAGATGTCCAAAAATTATCTATAAACTAGGTGATGTGACAAATTCCCCAGATAAATGTAGGATTTAGCGTGTTGAATAATGTTATATATTGCAATATTATCTTCTTCCGCTAATGTTTGTTTACATATCAGGGATTTTTTTTTAGTTACGTGTGCCTGAAATGGGAGAATATTTTTATGGCTTTGCACAGTAGACTTCCACCCCGTCATTTACAATCACTGAGATGGAATGTGGAGATACTGACTTCAGTGATATTTGGATCAGGCTCTCAGACTGTAATTGGACACACCGAAATCTCTGCTAAAAAATTTCCTTAAGGCTAATGATGCACTTCAGGGGACACAACCTAAATATGGCTTATAGGGCTTTTAGGAAGGCAGAAGTTTGTATAAGAGAGCTTCTAAGACACACGCCTTTCTTGTTCCTGAACAATGTGAACATTTAATTTTTCCTACACATCTCCTCCTCTTCTACTGCCTGTCAGATAAAAAAAGGCTCACAGATGGTTTTGTGGGGGAGATAAAAGACCCTCTTTTAACCTCTACCCCGCCCCCCAAATAACTGCATATCCAATGTGAATTTATCAGAAGCCTTATGTGAGTTTCAAAACTTTTGCCAAGTCCACATTTTCTGTTTTACCAAAAATCTAATTTCAGATTTCATTCTTTTAATTAACAGATCACAGATACTATTTTAATTAATTATGCTCTAAAAAATTAAATCAGCTAGATGTGGGTGCTTGCTTTTCTGCTGAGCTCAGTTGGAATTACAGTATCAGCACAAATGTTCACTGATGAAGAGGACCTGTCCACTCTTATGATGAATGGGATCATTCCTAGAGCATTGTGTTGGGTTTGATAGACCAGATCTCTTCTAGGTTTAAACAAGGGCAAGAAAACTTTCCTAATGAATTCCACAGCTAAATGTATAATCCAGCTCTACTAAACTCAAACAATTTTAAATTCTGGGTTTTTTTACCACTGGCTTCAATTGAAAGTTGAAACTGATTTCAGGCTGCCCCACAACCACATTTCCACATTTCCTATCTAGTGTGTGTGCGCATTTTCCTTCAAGCAAACAATACAGATGTCAAATTCAACATTCTGAACATGTTTGCCCATATTTCAACAATGTACAATGTTACAAGGTTGCACTACATAAGGGACAGAGAACTCATCCTTCCCTTAGGATTTTCATCTGGGCATTTTTCTTGTGTTAGCACAGAGCCAGGCTGATGAGTTTAGTTTAATACGTGGCTAGTCAAAGGCACCTTTTTTCATGACCTGATGAAAACACTAATATTTAGTCTTGTTCTGTGCTCATTTATCCCCCTCCCAACTGTGTGTTTTACAGTAAGGTTCAAAAATCAGGTGTATCAGGTGTATGTAACAATGGGTATCCCAAACCAAGGAAGGATGTCAACAGTTGAAATAATTCTTGGCCCATGGCAAATTAATAGAAAAACATGTGAGCACTTCAATTCATACAGAAGTTCTGAGGTTGAGAACCATTAAAGAACTGTAGCATAATAAAGGCAATTTAGGTTGGAAGGAACCTCTTGCGGTCATCTAGTCCAAACTATGGCTCACAAAAGGGCCAGCCAGACCAAACTGACCAGGGTCTTGTCTAGTACAGTTCTGAAACTCCAAGGGAAACAATCTAAGGGTCTTCCCATGGAAAATGGGCTTTCTAGCACCATGTGGCTACTCACAGAACTACAGAGGAAGAATCTAGGACACTGGTGATATCCTTGATCTCACACTCTCCTTCTCATGTGGCCCATCACAGTCTTTTATGTCATTTGATATTTTAACCTAAAGGTTACCAGTTCTGTGGCATGCTGAGTGCACCAAAGAGATGTTTCATTAAGTCTTTTGGACTGTACATGTAATGATTGCACTTATGACAACTGGACCTGATGACTTAGATGGTCTCCTGCAGGTGTCTCTTCCTAGCTGAATCTGCAAATATTAACTGCACAAGTCAGCCACGGCTTGCATGAATGACAGCTTGTTTTTCATAATCTACAACAGCATATTTTTGCATGTGAAAGTACCTGCTTGTGACAGCATAGGCGTGTTTTGCATACATATCTTATGAGAGTTGCCTTTGAAAGATGGTCTTTGGATAACCTTTACAGTCCTCCTGGAAATTCATATAAATGACTTCTGTTCCAAGGGTAAATATATGCAAATGAAATAAAGAGGTTCCACTCTTCCTACAAAATTTCAGCTTCACACATGTCAATCCAAAAGATGCATTTTGCGTATCTGCTTATTAGAGAACTCACACAAAAAAATTAAAGGAATGGTACACACCTCCTGTCAGCCCATTCTCTATGCAGGCATGCAAGAGACAGCTATGAAGAGTTGAGAGGATTAGGCCACAACTTATCCGTAGTTCCATTCTCTAGTATAAATTATTAGACTGCCAAGGAATTTAGAAACAGTGTAAAAGAGGAATGTACAAGAAATCCAGGAAGATAAATTAAGGGGAACTTAAAGGGTAAGCATAGTATTTACCAAGGCTGCTTAAGCTGGTCCCCAGGACCCCATTTCAACATGACTTTGCAAGCACAGATTAAAGTTTTAGTTTAGTGTGGACCAGGTAGATAGTAAATAGGAATATATGGGAGATAGTACCATGTGATGGAGGAACTCAGTAGGAAAGGGAGAGAGTAAAAGAAAACATATTCTTATGTTCCACTGTCACACACTGAGTTACTTCATGGTTCCTGAATTTTGCATAAAATATTGTCAGGTTTTCAGAAAATCTCTCATTGCGAAATGAATAAGGGAAATATGGCATAATCAGGAATGTCCATAAAGACTATTGCATTGCAGCCATCTCTGTCTGACAAGGGCCATAGTCCTGCAGAAATACACAAAAGAAGTTGGGTTTCATTCCTTTGTAAACAAGTAGGTGGCCAGGAACAAGTCATCCAGGCCCTCCGCTCCCCAGTCCTGCACCTGCAAGATAATAATACCTCACTGAGATCTGTAAAGGAAAAAAGAAAGGTTGATTACAATGAAAGCTCTCTTTTACTTTTTCTGCAGGGAAAAAAGCAAGGCATGGTAGACAAATGTCCTTGACCCCAAGTAAAAGTTGAAAGAATAGGAAAACCCTTTTTTCATGAAAGACTAAAACTGTGAATAACACTTCTCCCCATCTTTTACCATCACACTGAACATACCTTTCATACTCTTAACAACTTTGTGGTGACAGGCAAGTCATACCTTTGTCTGTCCAGGGAGTGAATTCTCAGCACCACTTCCTCAATGACCTCCACAGAAGGCCCTGCTATTTGTCAACCCTTTCAGTAGAAAAGAAAGAGAAAAGGAAGTGCAAGAGTAAGATTTCAATAAACCTTTTTTTTGACGTCCAAAGAAATTCCCTAGCATGTCTCAGCTGCAGAAAAGTTCTTTCTACAGTCTGGGATACAGGAAAGGAAAGAAAAAGGAGGTACTCACTTCGCATATATATAGCAACCTGCCTTTGCACAAGGAGATGAATTGTGAGTTGTCCCACTGACTCTGTGACACAGTGCAGATGACTGAATTTTCCAGAAACCTCCTACCCTTTTTCCAGTGTGTAGGATCCAACACAACTGAACTTTTTATGAATGCCCTACTAATGGTTGTATTCCAGAAGGCTTAACTTTACCTCCTTCATGGACCAATCCAACACCCATCCAAAGTAAATGAAATAAATCTCTTTAGACAGGAATGCTAACAGCACTGAAGGTACCAAGAAGACAGAGTGAAGCTGGCTCCCACCACTTCATAACACTTTCGTGGCAACAACTGTGTTAAATTCAGCATGTTTTGCCATGCCTATAATTCCAGGTACTAAGGGTAGTTCCATTTCTATAATTTAAGCTATGATCACGATATACCTCTTCAGAAAAAAAGAGATCAAACTTAAGTTCATATTCAACATAGGAAATATTTCATATAGCACATAAATGTTCAAAACATGATTGTGCTCTGCTACAACTCCTTTCACTGCAGTTTTAACCTCAGATGTATGTGTGAGTACAACAAAGCAACAGGGAAATCCTGCATTAATATTCTGATTCTGAAGATTCATAAGGAAAGCTGTAGGGGAAAAACTGTGTAATTTGGAAGGAAAGTGCTGCTTAATAGGAAAATATATCAGTGGAGTCAAGTCCTACATCGCTGCAACAGTTTTCCTAACTATATGAATGTTCTGAAAGATATTTAGCTTTCTCTCCTTGTTATTACAGGTTGGACTAGACTTTTGATTCATAATCTCCAGAACATCTGTTCCTTTTTACTTTTTGATCCCTAGTATTATTAAAGTATGAAATTTAGATGAATTATGAATATACCAAGAGACATAAAATTAATCAGTATTCTTTAATAAGGGCTAAAATATTTTTCTTCAATTGTTTAAAATGTTAAAGAGAAGCCTCTAAAATAAGCTATCTTGATCTCTACTTTTAAAAAGTAAGAAAAAGAAGGGATATAAAAAAAACATCATTTAGTCCATGCTCCTTCCTCTAGGATTTTTGGTAGATTATTACTTTAAGAATAGAAATGCCACTATACTTTTCAGAAATCTTTTTTTTCTGACAGAGGGTTGCAGTATATTTTATTGATATATATTTGCTGTTTTAAATTATCATCTGCAATTTAAAACATCCAGGATCTGGTCCATAAAAGCAAAATATTTTCTGAAGCAATTACATAATGTGAATTGTCTTATTCTGGACCCCAGTAGAATGAAGACATGACACATGCAAATCCAGTGAAGGATGATTAACCAATGAAGGGACTGGACCATCTGACTGAGTCTATTCAGTGTGGAGAAGAAAAGCCTCATGGGAGTCTTATTAATATGTATAAATACATTATGTGTGGGGATTAAAGAAGGAAGAGAAGAAGAATTCTCACTGATGGACAGTGAAAGGTCAAGACGGAATCAGCATATAATGAAAGGCAAGAAATTTTATTTAAAGTTAAGAAAAAACCAATTCTTTATCTACAGTGATGCTTTCCAAATACTGGAACAGGCTGACCAGTAGGACTGTGTTGTCTCCATCCTTGGAGATGCTCAAAAGTCAGCTGGGCACAGAGCAGCCTGCCCTAGTTGACCTTACATTGAGGAAAGGCATTATACTCCACATTCTTCAGAGATCACTTCCAAACTCCTGTGATTCTGTGATAATCTGGACTCCATGGGTTGAAAGGTCCAAAGATATTTCAGTCACATTAATTCTTCATATCAGTAAACTAATGAGACAGAAATTTGACTGCTGTGAAAATCACAAAACAGTTGCAATAGAAATGGACCTCTGGAGATATCTGATCCTGTTCAAGCAGGGGCACCTAGAGCCGGTCAACCAGCACTATGACCAGACAACTTCTGAATATCTCTAGGGAGGGGGACTCTACATCCTGTCTAGCCAACTTGCATCAGTGCTCGTCACCCTCACACCCTCATGGTCATAAAGTGGTTACTCATGTTCAGATGGCACATCCTGTGGTTCAGTTTGTGCCCACTGCCTCTGGTCTTGTCACTGGGCAACACTGAAAAGAACTTGGCTCCTTCCTATTTACACTTTTATTCAAGTATCCCACACAATATTGAGATCCCCCAAGCCTTCTCTTTTCTAGGATGAACAGTTCCATCTCTCTCAGCTTTTCCCTGTAGAAGATATGAAATTGTCTCTTCATTGTCTTTGCTGCCCTTAATCAGACACACCAGATTTTCCACATTTTCTCCCTTGTAGTGCAGAGCCCAGATCTCAACAGAGTACTCCAACTGTGGCCTCACCAGAACTGAATAGTCAAACTGCTGACAACACTCCTCCTAACACCAGCATGCAACTGCAAAAAGCTTGCTCAATTCTATTTCACGTTCAGCTTGGTGTTCATCAGGACTCCCAGGTCCTTCTCTGCTGTGCTGCTTTCAAGACAGCTGACCCTTGATACATACTGATGTGTGAGACTACTCCTCCTCAGCTGCAGGACTTCGCACTTCTTATTGAATTTCATGAGGCTCATGTCAGCCAGGCGATATTTTCAGCTGGTGATACCTCCAAAAACCATGTATGATTGTGATTCTTTTTAATTAAGATTAATCTTTACATTTAGATATGTTTTATATTTGGGAAATATATGCTCTCCTACAGAAAAAGTATATGTAAACAGATAAATAGCAGAAAGAGATTCAATTTTTCTTTTTCAGACATAGCCAAATAGAGTTAGGAAACACTTACTGAATCTAAAATGCATCAACTCCTTAATTATATTCCAGATGTCACTAAATGAACTTACATTATTACAAAGCAGATATTGCAAATAAATATGAAGAGCCACATCAGATAAGAATTCACATCCAGCCTCCAAACCAACCACAGACAAGATAGCCCCAAAAGCACTTATCCACAATTTATGAAGTCTGACTTCTAGTGCTCTTCTCTGTAGATTATCTACTTGTATTAGGTAAGCAGTTTTAGTTCTTCTTTGCTGTCCTCTTTCAAATTGCCTATTTTCATGAACCTTGCAGGAATATAATGTCCTTGAAACCTGTTTCTCAGTCAAATATGATTTGAAAGTGGTAATAAGTTCAAATGTTAATGTATATTACATAGTCAAAACACATACAGAAGTAGAGGGTAATGAACCAAAGGCACTCTGAGTGTCATCTCCTTAAATCTACACTCCAGAGCAATGGTGTGTATAAGATTTTCCCAGAAAGTACTATAAAGGTAAAAAACCACTCTTGCTTACTAAATCGAGCTGACACAACAAAAAACAGTTCTCTCTGTAATCTGCAGTAGCAATTATGTCAGCCAAACAACACTAAATATGCTTTAGCTGTAAGCAGTTGTGTTTCATAGCACTACAGATAACTTGAGGAAATCCACCATATTGATTTAATCATGCTAATAAAGCATCTGGGCAATGTTGACATAAATATAAGCCTCATTCCAGAATAAGGTTTGCTTAGAGTTTTCGAAGATAGAGTTTTTCCTGATTACTGATTTTTAGGAAAAACAAAATTATCTATGTCAATGACTAGTATTCATTCCCCTTCTGCTTAGCGAGAATACAAATGAGCTGACCTATAAGACAGAAAGATATGCATGTTTATCCAGACTTTTGCCTGTAAAGGTATTAGATGAAAGATGTCTCATATTTAAACAATCACATGCTACAGTACTTCCAACTTATGCTATCTGTTAGTAGCAGTTAATATTGGGATCATCTGCTTCCTGAGAGTTTATGACAGTTTTTTAGGAATTTTTGGTATTAACATATATTTTAAAGGATGAAAAGTCATGTGATAGGTGCACCTTTGATAGATGTGTGGATATATGCTTAGAAAAAGGAGTGAAAAATCCTAGATAAGTGAGAATCTACAAAAAAAGCAGAACAAAGATTATGGCATATTTTACTGTGTTCTATATTTTTTCATCTTCATTAATTCCTACTTGTTTTTGATTTACCTCATTCGTGTTTTGCCAGAAAGAGTTAACATCACTAGCTGTGTGCTTATAAAGACTTAGAAAATACGAAGGGTTCAACTCCAGAAATACAAATCACAGGCAATTATTCAGAAGGAAGCACTACATAGGTATAAAGATATGTCTAAAACATAACCAGCCAGTAGAAATAGATTTCACATTTAGTTAAGAAAGCAAATATCTTACACAATTTCTGTATGTTACTTGAATATTCTACTTATATTGCTCTTTTATCTGTATCTTTAAACCTGGACAACAATTGTGTGTCTTTGCTGATAATTAATTTAAAAAAAAATATACAGTGAAAGGAAAACAGATTTTTTTCTCTCTAAGTTCATGCACTTTCTTGTGATAAGGCTTTGGTAGAGAAAAAGTCAGACTGAGTACAAAAAAACAAGAGAGCAAAGTGGCCTAAGATTTCTCTTCATGTGTGTGTGATTGAGGGAACTTGAAAGGCAGGTAAGACTCCAGTTTTATAGCAGTGGGATTTGCAAGTTGCAAGGCTGCTTAATAGAGAAAGCTAAAAGCACCCCTGTAAGGCTCTAAATGGAAGTCTCATCTGTTCTACAAAAATATACCTTTCTTACTACTGTGATTTTGATCACCTGCTGTTCTCCAATTAAACTATGAACAAGTAAAAAAGGAATACAATATATTTGCATGTGAAATGCAGCATAGTAGCAATCATAGTTTTTTTAAAAAAAGATCAGTTTGGGAGGAACAATGTGTACCTGTAATGTGCAGCAATTTTTTCTTTATTCTTCTGAATTGACAAAACAAGGTGCTGGGAGCTTTATTTTCTTAATGAAAGAATTTTAAGATGATTTGCCACCCACCTGGGACTCCAAGTGGCAGAGCGGGTGAAAGATAGAGAAATACAGCACATATTAGAAGCAGCTTAAAGAACTGTTGATGAAAAGGACTGGTGCATAAGTTAGAAAATACAGGTTATATTCTTGGCTTTATTGCCTCTTTGGTGTGGAATGAGAAATGGTATTTTGTGTCTGTGTCAGTTCTATCTGTTAAATAAGGGGTTTCTTTGTTTTGCAAGCTACTTTGGTCTAAACGTGCAAGAAGGTCATAGTTACTGATCTGTTTCAGTGGTTTATAGAGAAGTTGCACTGTTCTCAATACACACCTGCTTTGTTTCACAAGTTTAACATTCTACATCCACAGAACTCAGAAAGGTGGAAAGAGGGGCATGGAAATAATATCCTTGTTGTTGCAGGAGAGGGGACTGAGCTGCAAGGAAGTGAGGTGAACTGCCAGCAGCCATCTCACATAGCAGCCAGGCAGTCAAAAATGGCAGCTGGAGCCACTGGTATCCAATAAATACCCCAATACATTAGATCATATCTCTGTCATGTAATAATAGCATATCTCTAACACAAGTCAATGAACAAAGAAGGATTCCATCTCATATTGGGCCTGTTTTCTTTTGGATAACATGACTATCTGGGCTTTCAGTGCTGCAGTTCACAAAAAATAAACCTTCAAAAAGCAGGGATGTTGCAGTGCCTCTGGAGGTGGCTGATGGCCCGGCCCAGCACCGCCGTGCCGGCGCTGTGGTGGCTGGGCCCTCCTCCTCGTCCCACACCGATGCAGTCGGGGGTGGCACACCCCAGGCCGCCACGGGGGCTCCCCGGCCAAAAGGGCAGCCCACTGGTTGCTGTGCTGTGTGCGGACAGAGGAGTGGCTGGCCGGCACCCCTGTCAGTCGTTCCGGTCCTCCGCAGCCGTTCGCTCTCGCCCAACTGCCTTCCCCTCACTTCCCTGATTTATCAGCTAGCTCATGCAAGCTCTCCCTGTCTTTCATCTGCTCCCTGTCTGCAACTTCAGTAATATAATCATCTGGACTCAAGCGGAAAAGAATCCTTCCTCATCTCTTCAGTTTTACTGCCTCAATTAAACCGCGTGCGTGAGTTCCTGCAAACGCCGGCAGGGAAGAAGAAGGCAGCCGTGACCCAAGGGGACTGGGGGAGGCTCTCATCGCTTCTCTCAGGTCGCGTGATTGCTGCCGAAGGCTTCCAGTAACCCACACTTTTTACCTGCGGCACAGGGATATTTGCAAAAGGAGTTTATAGCAGCACAGGAAATAAACATATCATTTAAGGTTTCCAAAAACTGTGAGATGAAAGGAAAATGCCATGGCACTGTGTAGCTTGAGGCAGGGGAAAAAATGCAGCAAAAGAGGGTGAAAAAAAGAGGAGGATTGGGGGGAAGGAGGGAAGGGAGGGTGAGGGAAGAGGGGCGGAAAAACAGAGATGGCTGCAAAACTGCTGCCCAGATTCCAGCCAGTGACATCTTTTATAAGGAGACACTTCAACACTCAAGAACTAATGAGAAAATTCATCTTTTTAAGTAATCTAATGATTTACATCCTTATTCACTAAAGTCAATGAGAATTTTACTATTGATTTCAAAAGAGTTTTATCAGGTAGAAGTGCTTTTAGAGCGTACAGTAATATCATCATATTTTTAATCACAGGGGCAACATTTTGCTCTGAAGTAATAGTTTCAGTTACATCTGATTAAAAATCCTCCAATAATCTATGACCTATCAACAATTACAGATTTTTCATAAGTCAAACATTTTAATCATAGAATCATAGAATCGTTTAAGTTGGAAGGGGACCCTGATGATCATCTAGTTCCAACCCACCTGCCATGGGCAGGGATATCTTCAACTAGACCAGGTTGCTCACAGAGCCCTATCCAACCTGGCCTTGAAAACCTCCAGGGATGGGGCATCCACAGCTTCCCTGGGCAACCTGTTCCTGTGCTTCATTACCGTCACAGTAAAGTGATTCTTCCAAATATCTAATATAAACCTATTCTCTTTCAGTTTGAAGCCATTCCGCCTTTTCCTGTCACTATATGAGTCTCCTTTGAGTTCCCTTCAGGTACTGGAAGACTGCAATTAGGTCACCCCAAAATTTTTTCTAGGCTGAACAAACACACTTCTCAAATCCTTTCTTCATAGGAGAGGTGCTCCATCCCCCTAATCCACTTGGTGTACCACCTCTGGACTCACTCCAAGAGGTCCATGTCCTTCCTGTGCTGGGGCCCCCAGGGCTGGATGCAGCACTGCATGTGGGCTCTCACCAGAGCAGAGCAGAGGGGCAGAATCCCCTCCCTCCCCTGCTGCCCATACTGCTTTGAATGCAGCCCAGGACACGTTTGGCTTTCTGGGCTGCAAGGGCACATGGCTGGGTCATGTCCAGCCTCTCACCCACCAGCACCCCCAAGTCGTTCTCGGCAGGACTGCTCTGGATCTGTTCATCCTCCAGCCTGGACTGATACCAGGGGTTGTCCCAACCCAGGTGCAGCACCTTGCATCTGCACCAGAACCTTGGTCCTGTTAAACCTCATGAGATTCCCACAGGCCCAATTCTCAAGCTTGTCCAGGTCCCTCTGTATGGCATCTCATCCTTCAGGTGTGTCAGCTGCAGTACTCAGCTTGGTGTCATTTGCAAATTTACTAAGGGTGCATACAATCCCTCTGCTTATGTCATTAATGAAGATACTAAGTAACACTTGTTATTCAATGGTATTTCAGTGATACAAGCAAATTCTGAAAAATATTATATTGAAGGTAAAATTAGCATCTTTTTACAGGAAAAGTCAATTTCTACTTCCAAATTGCTTTTTGAAAGTGATTTGGTCAACTGTGAATTACATATTCAGCATTTAATTTCCAGATAATTTCCAGAGATTTACTGTCTTCTTTTTCTTCATTTACAGAATAGAAAAAATACTACAGAGCCAAAGAATTTTCTAGCCTTACATAAACAAGACACATTTAGGCCAGTACAAACCACACCACCTCGTGCTTGTGCTGACTTAGTACCTATGCAGAATTTTCTCTTGGTTCTTATTTATTTCCTTCGTAATATTGCTGGATTCCCAGGGCAGCCAGGATAGTGACATTTTACAGTGAAACACAGTTTAACCTGCATACCATAGATGAAAATCTGACACCCACCATAATATACAGGAAGCCATCCCTGTCTGAATCTGCATTTCTGGTTTTGTTCTCTTGAAAAACACATAGTGTTTTCCTTACTTACTGGAAAATTGCATTTATTTTGGTCAGGTAAAATTAGTCATATTTCAAGGTCCTAAACTTAGCTAAATATTTTTCCATGAATTATTATATTTGGAATAGTTCACTCCTGAGTTAGCTAATAGGATCATATTACATACAAACATAAAATAAAATGGGTTTAGTTTGCTACATTTTCATGCACAAAGGTGCTTCTTCTTTTTCAAGATTAAAATTGATTTGAGGAAAACAGTTATGTCTTTCTTCAAAGACAAAAAAAATATTTCATAGAACATATCTATAGGAAATATTCAGGACTATTACTGTTAGTACTCTCTAAATATACAGAGTATATAGAAGAGAGAGTAAGCAGTGGGTGACGATACTTCCACAAATTATAGATATCTTATTCAAAGATTTAAGAAAATTGAGTTAATAAATAAGTAGCAAACAGTACACTAAATTTTAACCTAAGTGGTGCCTGCATGCTGGTGCATAAATAAGCTCTCTGTAAAAATACATATTAACAGACATTAGCATTTTCCCCTTTGAGAGGCCTTCATCAATCAAGTAAATCCATACAAATTATTAACATGTTTACTTGCAAGCATAAGTCAGAGCCATAACTGAAATTACAATCATAATTTCATCTTTGGGGAAAAGCTATAGACACACGTCTTCCCTCTGTGGTAGTTCAGTTGCACAGCCAAGCTATACAGACTCCCAGAAGAAACCAGAAACTTCCTGTAAGAGTGGGTATGCCACCTACACAGCTTTCTGTTGCCATTACAGTGTTCAGCTACTACAGTTCTTATCCTGCATTCCGTCCTTTTTTTGTCTTCGTCATTGTCATCAGTCTCCATGACACTGACCTGGTTCCTGCAGTGCCAAAAGAGGTCTCCTAGCATCAGCCTAAACACCATTTTGTGTAGGAAGTATTGTCATCTTTCCTCTGCATTGTTCTCATTCCTGATCCACAGTCACAGAGATATGGTGTTTCAAGCCCTTTCAGCCGGAGTTGTGGGTATAAATTCCTAGAGGCTAAGCCAATCTTAGACCTGTGCTCTCCCACTTGTACCTGGGCCTGTGGTAAAAATGGAGCAGTACCACAACACAGGTGATGAGTTAACTTAAGACTGATGAGTTAAGTGGTTTGTATAACACAGGGGAAGGTTGCCCCAAGCTCTTCTTTCTCTATACCCTTTAATAGTTTTGTTAACTTTAAATAAGCTTTCCCTACCAGAGAAACAGTTTTGTTTTTCAAAAGCAGATGGAGAGGTTACAGTTGTAATTACAGGATGGCTTGGATGGTACACATTTCAGTCTTCGTTAAAAATAAATAAATAAACAGACAAACAACCAGCATAATGGCTCACCTGTTAAAACAGTTCTTTGTCTAGTGGAGTTTTGGGAAGTTTATCTGTAGATGTCCACATCAAGAAAACTTCAAACACCACCTGTCTTCCCTTTGCTCTTCATTCAGAGATCCATCCACTCTCTGTAACCTACCTCTTTCCATACACACAAGCATACTGGGTGTTTTTGCCAACATGAATGAATCATGTTCTGCCTAACACTTGCACATTGCCAAGATTTTTTTTTTTTTTTTAACTTTGTCTTTAAAACTTGGGAGCAGAGAAGGGTATCTTGGAGGTATTTTCCGAGTATCTTTTATATTACAAGTAAAATTTCTTACTGAAGATTAAGAAGGAAAATGGTTTTAGGTCTCAGTCTGTTCATTGCTTTCCATGTTTTTTCTAGCCATGACAACATTATTGCAGACTGCTTCAACATAAATACACTGCAAAAAGTAATAGCAAACACAAAGATACACCAGTGTAAGACAGTATGAGTGGCCATTTCAGTTCAGACTGCTGGCCCATCAGGCATAATAATTTGTCACCATCAGCAGCCAATAGAGCCTGACAAAGAACTGAAGAGGGTTAATGTGGGCTCATGCGTTCTCAGCTCAATTTTACACCTTGCAGTAGGAAGGCATTCAAAGACTGAAGGTAGGAGTTGATGCCTTCATGTTTAATTGTTCTGATGAGCATTTCTGCCATGAATTTGTCTAGTTATTATTTGAACCAAGGCACTTCAATTTGTTATATGTTACAAAGGTGTTCAGAGTAACAGAGCAACTCTTTAGGAAGCCTAGGAACTTCTCTGTTGCCAAATTTCAAGCATATGCACACTGAAAGAAGAGAACTCGCCAGAATTCAGTTCCCTGTTCTTGATCACATGCCTCTCCACCACTGTGGACTTAACTCCTGTTTCTCCACCATTCCTTATCCACAGCACTGTTTTGTAGGCAGTCATAAAGAAACAGGTTTCCCAAATTCCAGACAAGCTCCTTGCTCCCCACCCCCTGACTTTACCACACCTACTTCTCTAGCTTCTTGTAATGTCATTCTGGATTAAATCCCTGTGAGATATCATGAGCTAGGTTTGGATTGTGGTTTTCAGCACCACAACATGTATTGCTTTTGCCACAGGATGAAATACAGCGGTAAGAAATCAAGGCAGTAGAAACAATATGCATACACATAGGCACGTGTCTGCATTCCCCTAGGAGAGAATTAATAGATGGGCTCAGTGCTTGAATGTGCCAGACTGGAAAAATTAACTACAGGTCATCTAAGCAATATTTTTATTGATTGTCATGATTAGAGTTTGCCTTTGTCAGAAAAATTAGCTTTCCTCTGAGCATCACAAAAATGCAAACATGCTGCATTTTCCTTATTTTCTTTTCCTTGAAAGCCAAAACTTTCAGAACCTGAAATATTTTGACTATAAAGGAAGTTCCCAAGTCAGTATTAGCACTTATAAAGTGTTTGCTTCCTTTATCTCACCAAATAAGCTTTATTTGGGTCTCATTTTCTGGGTCTCTTTTTTTTTTTTTTTTTGTCACTTTAATGACTTTCTACTTACTATTTAGTCACAATGCTGTCAGACTTTTCAGAAAATTATGGAATGAAAGAGGACTCACAGGCATCCACTTGCACTTATTCAGGGGTGTGAAAGAGAGCCCAGAAAGCCAAACACATCCTGGAAATTTAGATTCACAAAACTTATTACAAAGAAGATAAAACTATCTTCAATTTTTATTAAAAAGCCGATAATTTTAATTTTTTGGAGCATCTAATAATTTTACATCACTTGGCCCTATGAGCAATGACCCCAACTGTACTATTGGCTGTTGTCATGGCATAATACAGTAATTTCAAGAAAGATGAAGGACACAGGATAATTACCAATAAAATTACACTCACAGCAAGGCCAGTGCTCTCCCCTTTCTTTAACAAGCAGCTCCTCATCCTCCTTTCAAACAGTACAACTCTTTACTGTAGGCTTCTGGACATGATGGGCTACACATAAAGGATTCATCAGGAAGCTTGCCAAAGTATTGTAATGGGAGGTAAAATCTTAATCGCCTCACAGGTGAATGCCTCCAGTATGGATCCAAGCTGCAATGTCTTTAAAAGAGCTCAATCAGTTGTTTTAATGCCATCATGTTTCAAATTTTAAGTGCAAACACTTAAGAAAAAGAATTCCCCAGTTCAGGTCTATCTAGTAGCTCTTTATATTTGGATGACTGACACCTGTTAACACAATTAGGTAATTAGTTTACTTTGAATTATTAAGGGAAAGATCTGAAATGATAAAAGCTGTAATAGAGCTGGAGGGCTTTATTATTTTTTCTCTTTCTTTTCTTGTCTAGCTGAAAACATAAAGAGAAAATACACAGAAACATATGGTTCTAACCTTCTTGAAGATAGGCCTGTGGGGGATTTTTCCAGGTTTGTGAAGTCAGCTCCAGGGTGATGTTATCCATTTTCAAACATTTTCTTTCCCTGTTTAGCATTTTGAGTTTTCACAGACTTCTTACTCTCCCTAGTTTTGATAAGAACCAGTCATTGATTTATTCAACTATTTTAAGAAAATATCATTCTACTGGTATTTTCACTTTGGCCAAAACTGGGACAACACTGCAGTTCTCATAAGGGGACGACCTATTCTCATGAGATTTCTGAGCTGATTTTCATAACAAAGAAGTTACTGAAAAACTTTTTTTGTGTTGCCTGAACCAAACCTTTTGAGATTCATCCCCTGGTAGAAGCATTTTGCTTTTAACGATTTCCCACTGATATGTATAGTGAAGACAGTCTCTGTGCATTAAGAACAGCTTGCAATACAATGGGTTTTGAGAGCCAGTAGCTTCCCAAGCTTTGAAGCACCTGGCATAATAATGGATATGCTGATGGATGACCTGATGTGTTACACAGACAGAATATAGCCTTTCAGCATTATACTGGTGGATTCTTTCCAGTACCTAAAGGAGAAGAATTTGAAAGGAAGACCTATTTCAACTTCAAGGGAAAAACAATAGGGCTGCAGAGCTGTGGGAGAGTGATGTATTGCTATTCTATAGTTTCTGCTTCTAGGTACAGCTGTCAGAGTTTGAATGTTTCCTCTTCTCAAGTAAGCATTTTCAAAGGTTAATGAGACGGAAGGCAAGAAGACACGAGCTGGCAATGTGCACTTGCAGCCCAGAAAGCCAAACACATCCTGGGCTGTATCAAAGGTCAGGCGAGGTGAGTGTGTCCCTCTGCTCTGTTCTCCTGTGACTCCACCTGGATTAGCGAGTCCAGCTCTGGGGTCCCTCGGCCAGAAAGGATTTGGACCTGTTGGAGTGAGTCCAGAGGAGGTCATCAAGTTGATCATAGCACTCTCCTATACGGAAAGGTTGAGAGAATTGGGATTGTTCAGCCTGGAAAGGAGAAGGCTTTGGGGTGAGCTAATTGCAGCCTTCCAGTACCTGAAGGGAACTTACAAGAAAGATGGAACCAGACTGTTTACAAGAGGCTGAAGTGAAAGAAAAGGTGGAAGTGCTTCAAACTTCTCTCTCCTACTGAGAGTAGGTTTAGATGGATGCCCTGGAAAAAATTCTTTACTGTGGAGGCAATGAGGTAGAGGAACAGGTTGCCCAAGGAAGCTGTGGATGCCCCATCCCTGGAGGTTTTCAAGGTCAGGTTGGATAAGGCTCTAAGTAGAAGGTGTCCCTATCTATGGCAGGAGGGTTAGAATTAGATGATCTTCGACGTCCCTTTCAGCCCAAGATATTCTATGATTCCTTGATTCTGTGATTCTAAGACTGGTATTATATGAGTAGTCTTACAGGCATGATTATATTGAGCACAAAAATAACAGGTAGAGGTTGCTCTGTCGCAACTTATCAATGTTAAATATAGGATAAAGCCAATGTATGTTATAGAGGATGCATCAACATCACTTTCACTTTGGAGATTTGAGAATACAAACCACAGAATTATTATGAAATGTGATCAGAATTAGCTTAATGTAAATGGAAGAGTATTTATATTATTTCAGTTATGTTTCTCAGTAAACTACATCTATGATATAAACTGCAAAATCTTCAGATAACATTTCTAAGGACCCTGATACAAATTTTTATTGGGCATCTTGAGAAAAAACAAGTACAGAAACCCTTGTATGTGATAACCACTAGCTGCAGTCTAGACTCCAGGTGTCATAGAGCACTTTTCTACACCAGCAGGTTCAAATGAGATTGCTCTGACTACAGCCCAGGTGATTTGACAGTTCTAATCTGGTAATTACAAAAAAATCTTATGCTCAGGTGGTAAGCACTGTTAAAGGCAAGTTATACTAGTTTGGACATTAACTACACCTAGAATCATAGGCAAGGCTGAAAGTGATGCTGGTGTGTGTCTGTCTGCCTCCGTCAATATAAACACATAAACCTATCTGCATCACTTTCTTTGATGACTCTCTAGATTAAATTAACTGGAAAGTGCCATTATTTCTCTAACTAAAGAGAAAGAATTGTATTTCTCTATCTCACAGACATGCTAAGAACCTTGATCACTTCTAATTCCATGTGAGAGGAAATTCAAAAGGTGCTATGTGTTGTTTGATCCCAGCATGAGACAGCACTGAAACTGCTCCAGATCTGCTTTTACACAAAGCTTAAAAGATCATGAAAATTCTGATTCTGTAAACACTAGTGAGGGAGAGAAGGTACAGACAGGACAAGCTCTCTTGTAAGGGAGGAAGGAAGGTTTGGGAGATCCCTAGCCACAGGAGTTTTCAGAGGATCATGCAGTAGGGAGATAATTGCATTCCTGGGAACCACCTCACTCCTTCTGCTTTCTTAAGTATTTCACTGTTCTAATTAGAACTAACCACAGAGCACTGATAACAAAGGGTAGCCCATATGATGTATGACAGTTATTTAACTTGTCTTGGAATCAGATGGAGAGGATTATGTCTCTGGCTTTAGGTGACTGAAAAAGGTAAACCATGATTAGAGATAGCTATGTAAGAAAAAATCTCTCTGTGGCAAGGGAAAGGATGCTGCACTGCTGTTGTCACAGACACAGGTGACATCAAATGTATCAATACCTTAAAAATTCATTATATACACATCCTCTAATTTGCACTCCAGAGACTTGTCAAGGACAAAAGAAGCTGTGAGCATGACTCATTGTATAAACTGCTATATTTTTGTGTGGGAAGTCTGAAGGGGAAGGATGAACTATTCTGCTTAGGCTCAAAATAACGACCATGTACTTTTAGAAAACTAAAAAAAAAAAATTATCTTCCTCAACAAAGAACAATATAGACAGCACTTTATTTGCATAGTTTGTTTTTTAGTATGGATTCATGGGATCATACACAGGCAGCTTTCAGAGCAAGGTTTTCCTACTGCACAGACTACTGGGAGTGCAGGCCTGGTAGCCTGCCTGCCCCTCTGCCCTTTTACATGAGAGATAGATGCTCTGTTACTGTGTAAGTGAAGGTCAGTGGCAAGTAAAGAAGAATATGCATTGTTAAAGCCTGGTGTACTAACAAGGGTACAGGCTTGCTCTCATTTGTGCCAGATGCATAATGGCTGGAGAACTGAAAATGCACCCAGAGACTGACATGACAGAAGGACAACATGAACTGGACATACCAGCTATAACCTTGGAGGCAAGAGGTAGCACACAGACATTGTGTTGGCTCTAGAATTTCTCACAAGGGATGCTCCATTAGCCAGTATACTGACTTTAAACTCAGATTGTATTGCCATTGTTAGATGCTACACTGACAGCTGGTGAGGAGCCTGAAAACTTTATTGAGGGAGAAAGAAGCTGTTGAAAAGACTTACCACATAAAACGGGATGGTTTTTTCACAGCAAGTTTGAGGTCTGTATCAATAACTTGCACCATCATATTTCATATAGACAATGTGAGAGCATGGCACACAGCCTTGTTCAAGAGATCAATGTTTATCAGTCATGGTTAACTGCAGCATACGAATCAGAACAAGGCTTTGTCGTGCATGCCCACAATGCATAAGCTCTCCCATAGCTTCACTGAAAAGGAGAATTTTGACAGTGAGTTACCTCCCAGAATGTGTGAGCAAATCAGAATCTAGCTTTTAGTCATCTAAACCCATAGATTTTGTGTTCTTTAGCAAATCAATAGATTTCTAAACTGGTTTCCTGCGCCATATGTTCTCAGAGAAAATTTTCCCCAACTCTTTTTTCTTTTTTTTTCCTTTTTTATTTGGTACTCTCTAAAACTGCAGCTGTCAAACCAGTTCATCAGAACTAGGCATGAGACAATGAAAAAAAATTCACAGCCCAGGGAGCATGGTGACAAACAATGCTTTGGTGAAAGAATTCCTCTGTTTCACAGCGTTCATAGCCAGAAAGACTTTTGACCTCCAAAGCACTCTTAAAAGGAACATTTATTCAGTGAATTAATGCTGGGGAAAGTTGTTCTGAGCAAGTGATCCATCACCTGGGACCATTTCTCTCACACTTGCCTGGAATTCACTGTGGAGTTCCAGGAGGACTTTTCAGAAGACACCTTATGCCACCATTGATCAGAAACAATCATGTCATTAATTAACAGTTGGATTTTAGAGGTTGTTTTCATTTTACACTCACCCAAGTATTTAATATCTTTTGCCTTAAGCTTCATTTTAGAAAATTAAAGGATAGTTCTGAAAAGCAACTCAATACAGGTAAATCCAAGAACTCCAGGGACCCTCTACTTGCGTTCAAACAGAAAAGTGGTTTCCAGAAAGTCTCCAGCACAGTAGGCTTCAATTCTATGCCTAATATTTGCACATTCTGCTTTTGAGTTGTTTTCTGCCTGTTCTGGATATATCTATACTGGTGCTGCAAAATAAATGTGTGCCAATGATTGTTTTCTTCATCATGAGGCCAAAGGGTACACACAGGTGTCATCTACATCACATCATGCTTAGTCCAAAGACCTTGAGTCTTCAGGTGGTTTTAGGATGTAGTTACTGTGTGTTGTACATTTCTCAGTTAAAGGGTCTGAAATAAAACCATGGTTTTATTAGGTCCATGCTATAGGACCATAGTACCATGCTATAGGACATCACAACGAGAAAGTTTCATGGAACAAAACAAAGGAAATATTACATGCCAAAACATGTTGCAAGAAGACATGGAGTTCGAATACACACACACATGCCTGCACACACACACACACACACACACACACACACAGAATTTGCACAGATATTGATGGAGGAATGTCTAGAATAGAGAGAGACAAGACCTGTCCTATTCATTCTACCTTTGGGACATAGTCTACAGTGCATGTTATGCACCAAACTATGCCCAGACAATATCTAGGGGACCACTAAACCACTGCTCTGCCTGCAAACATGAGAGGAAATAACCAGTATGGACAAGCAGTAGCTCAGTGCTGTTCCTGCTCCATGTAGTGGCAGAGATAGATTCTGTCTCTCGTGCATCCGTCTATGATGCTTATTGCATGTGGTATAGTGTTTTCCATCTTCATGCTTGCAACCACAGTAGTGCAGTTTGTGTTATTTCCACAAGAATTCCAGCTAAGTTGTTCACACTATCCAGTGTCCATGCTATTTGAACAGGCTTGGGCCTTTTAGCTCTGAAGACATAACCTGTGAGGCATACTTTGACAACCGTAAGTCTCTTGCAGACTTGAAATGTTATTTAATGAAGTACAGCATTAAGAGGATTGATTAATACTAAGACAACAGCTTGGGATCCCCATCTCTTAACTTGCATTATACACATAGAGAAGAATAAATATTAGGTTTAGGCTGTCAGAATAGTCCTGCCTTTTAGCTCTGCATCTTACTGAATTCAAATAAATAGCACAAACTGAATATTTGGTTAATGGGTATATACATGTGTACATATAGACCAAAAAAGAAACACATGTACAGAAATAGAAATAAGAGATTACATTGATAATGCCTGTGAAGCCAGTTTTAAGAACAGAGCTAGTGTATGTTTTATTAATACTAAAGGTTACACTTTCTTTAGCCAGCTATTATTACTTAAAATATTCCCTTTGAAAGTTCATTTTCAGGGTTTTTTTAGCCAAGTGAATATTAAGCACCATTGGAGAAACATATTACCTGACAGTAATAGGGTTTTAAAAAGAAGCAGACAGTGTTACTAATAGCCCTATTCTGGTCCCATAGATAAGGAACCTTTTTAATGCTTTGCTTTGTACTAAGTGAATTTTCTCATCCTTATTTAAGATAAAATGTCAGTGGTTACTGAAAGCACATGTGAGCTTTCAGTTTAACAATTTATTAATGGAGTGGGGTGCACTACACACTTTCCAGGATCCAATTTATTTTTAGCAAATTTTAGCCAATAGCTATAATACCTGTTGTGTTGCTTGCTGACTTAATAGTCTATGTACCAAATATGTTGCTTCACTGCATAGCTGGAAACAGGTACTGAAGTGCTACAGAACTTATTTCTTTCTACTATCAGAGTCTACTTTAACTAATTAAAGACATACCTCTCAGATCTGCAAAGCTGGATCTAACTTCATGAGTACATTCAGTGTACCACATTGTGACCTGATCTTGTGTGATGTATCTGACATCTCAGCTTTTGTCTGAAATAGCAGAAAAGAAAGAGCGTGTAACACAATGGAGATCTGAGAGATCCAACAACACCTTCCTCTATGAATAACTACCAGTACTGATCATCAGAGGCTTCTTTGAGATTGTCCTGTCCTCCAGATTTTCACTAATGTATCAATGAATTCTGCCTATTTACTTTGTAAATCAAGAATAATCCTAACAGGACTCCCAGTGACATGCAGAACTCTCTATCCATGTGACATTGATTATTAAACAAGCTAAGACAATATTTCTCTAATACTTTAAATCTCAAAGTATGTAAGATAATTCCCCAGAAGACACCCCAAATTATCTTTAGTGCCTACATACATGAACACTTGCTATGACCCTGAAATAATTACAGGCTACAATAAATGGTCCATTCCTGGACTCTATAGATGCAATATTCCTAAACTGTTCTCTTCCAACACAGTCATGTTAGACAACACCCAGGACAGCATTCAGCTACTTGGACTAGCACTGCTGGCAAAGTTGGAGTGAGTCTTCTAAAGAAAAGAAACAAAAAATCCTGTAAAGTCAGAAGCAGATAATTGAAAAATCTGAAAGTTAGTCAAAGAAAACACCTACTTGTCCAGTAAAGCCATTGACTATATAAGAAGACTATGTATCAAATCTTCCTCATCCGCCAAGGAAAGACTCACCCATTGGAGAGTTCTTTCCTATCATCCTATCATCCATCATTCTTTCCTATCATTCCTGTCTTGGAGGAGAGAACAGATTCAATGCCTTTTTCATTGCAACACAAGCTCTTTTTTGTCATTGAAAATAGAAAAAATTTCCTGCCGAGGATCCAGATGTAATTCTGAGATAATCCCATGTCCTATGTCACTCTGGGAACCTCCAGTACAGAGTCTATGATCATGTTCATCAAATAATATTCCAATAGCTCATCCTTATATTACTTTTTGCTTTAACTCTTCAAAACTTTTTGCAACATTTTTTGCTCCTTGGCTGCAGAGGATTGAATGTAAATTGTGAACAGTCCTTGAATATTAATAGGCAGAAATACATTCATTCACTAAAGCGTGGAGGCTTATTACTTCCAATTATTTTTTGCAGGAAAATGCTGAAGAGGCATGGCTTCAGTTTAAACACAGAAAATAATTTCATTTCAATCACTGAGATTGTTTTTTGCTTATTGTTTGGGTACTTTTGGAAAAAAAAAAACAACCTGACATTCAACAAGATTTTTAAGGACTGAAAATTTGATTATGTTGCATGTCACTGCTGTGATGCATATTTCTTCCTTTACTTTCCATTAAATATTAGGAAGATCTGTTCTCCAAGCGGGTCAATATATGAAGTGTTCATTAAAGAAATACTTTCTTAGTAGGTACAAATCTGTACTTAGGCAGGGGTGATAAATCAACAAGACGCAATGCAACTTTGTATTAAAAGACATTAATTTCGCTGTAACCACAGATACTTTCTCTTCACCTGCAGAGGAATTTGCTGAAAGCTGCTTGTAAATGCCATATATATTATAATGGCTTACAAATAAATTTAAAAAAATTTTAAAAAAATCTGAGAAAAATGTCAAAGAAATCAAAATAGTAGAAACAGATTTTAAAATAAATTTGCAGTATTTTGCTGGTTTCCCAGAATTAATCTGACTGAAAGTTTATGTTGTATTTCAGATCCAGTTATTCCTAAATATATTATCAATCCATATTGCTGACACTATGCTTCTTTTAGCCTGCCAGCAGATTACATCCTCACCATGGTTTCACCACTGGCAAGAAGCCTAGGAGAGAAGTCTGCAGATGGAAAGGGATGGAGAAATTCCCAAATAATCTGTTCCATTCTGGTCAGGTTCTTATACCGTGCCCACCAGCCATTGCACCAGGGACCTTGCTGAGCTGATACATTGTGGCCCTGCTTGCAAAGCACAAGCTTTCAGGTCTGAAAAATGATGGATGAACATTAGGTTTTGGTTCAGTTACAGGTCTGGGAAAAATTAAGAGCAGTTCTCATTTTATCAGAATGAGTTCACCCATCCCTAATATAGAGCTGGCAAGGTATTTTTTGCAGCTTTAGAATACTGTTGCATAAGCATAGTGACTAAATGATAAATGTCTCTAGCGGGGATGGAGTAATGGGCTTGAACTACTGTAGACAACTCTGCTGGAACTGCTGTTCATCACTCACAGTACTGCTCACTTGGGCTTTGCAGGGTACTAGAAAGACAGACATTCTTCTCCCACTCCACCCTACCTCTGCCCCTTGCTTCCTGAAATGGTGTTATAGGGAGTGTTGTCACTACAACAGGAAGCACATGGACTGGGTAAATATATTAAAGTGCTGCATTTGAATTTACTCCACCACCCTGAACTATTCATGCTAACCTGAACATATCTTTGTCCACAGTTTATTGACATTCTACACTAAAATTACTTGTCAAAAAAAAAGCCTTGATTATTGATGATGCAAATGTATTTCTTCATTATTAAGTGGATTACAATTAGCTTGGATTTTAACATCTATTCATAATGATACCAGAGGGCAACTTGCAGCAGAAAAAGGGTTGTAAGCTTTCCACTTGCCAATTAATTCTATTATCAAATGCTAAGAAAAAAGTGCCTGCCAGCTGTGGCTTTATTGTGTTTTCCCAGAACTAATAATGGGAAAGCTGTGAAAGTTTTTCTTTTATTACTTTGTGTATGTGTGTGTGTTAGCCAACAATAACAACAAAAAACTCAGGCTTTGTTTCACACATAAATACTTTTCTTTTAGAAGGTGATCTAAATAGAACACTAGTGTTAGTACAACTAAAATTAGGAACCTCAGTTTTAAGCTGAAATTTCCTTCCTGCTAAGCATTTCTGAGATATCAGGAGCAGTTATTTCCCTGACATGTAGATACAAAGATAACGTGAACTGATTTGGATGAGTGACAGTGCAGGCCAGAACAAACACATCCAACGATCTAGCACCAGTGTTTTCCTACATTTGTATCAAGGACTACACAATGAGTGTCACTGTAATCCTGTTAATTTTTTAATTGACCACAGACAATTTTAAGTGAAGGAAAAGCTTCTGTTTGCTTCTTCAATGCCTTCTACAGTCATTTTTATGATTTTCCAGCTGTGTGCTGTAAGAAACATGTCAATGACAACAATTTGTTTCTAATTGAGATGGCAATATCAAAACCTCTTATTTGAAATCCTTCAGACATTAATCAAATATCATAAAACTCTAACAGTTTTTCCCTACTTAGGTCACTATTAAATGCATCAAAATTCTGGGTTCTCAGGCAGTCTTCTTATTTTAGCATCTTATGACTGAACAAAGAATTTTAATCCATTTCAGTTCCATAGTTTTCTTCAAAGGATTAATGCCTCTTAATCTGTGGATTTTATTTCACCAAAACCATGAATTTAATTTAGGTGGTTTCCTGGTTCAACAAAGTGGAAAGGACTACTTGGTTCTCTAGGTAAGGCCTTAGGCAAAGAAATAAAGAAGATACTTTTCTAGCCTCTTTCCCAACTGGTAAAATTTCCTCACTGAAAGCATAATTAGACTGTGGAACTCACAGAGGTGGGATGCCAGCTAGGCAAATTCAACTAAGGATTTATAGAATAACAATGTCCAATGTTATAATGACTACTGCTAAGAAAAAAAGAATTGTAACAACTAGAAAACTTTATGCTTTACAGATTGAAATTACTTTATGCTAGGGGATTTGAATGAAATCTCCTCAAGGAAATTATTAGCATCTGATGGGATTTCCAGTATTTTCTTCTGAATTACCTGGTACTGGCCACTCTCAGCAAAAGGATGATAAAACACACATTTTTTTTTTATCCAGCAAATGGAAATCTGACCACATATAGCAATTCTATGGAAGCAAGATTTATGACATATGCTGTAGATATTTTAGTGACCTATAGTGGTGGTGCATGGTGGCAGGTGGTAACCCATAGCCCACACTATTTTAATTTGTTACATTTAATTGCTACACTTTATATTAAAAATATACATGCTGATTTTTATCAAAGTTTTATTATTCAAAGCTGTTGATGTTTTAAAGTTATTTTTGATCAATGTAGAAGAATATTGAAATGTGCCTTCCTTGTTAGTATTGCCTGATATTTGAGAGATTCCGGAAGGTTACATATTGATTACCTGCACTCTGCTTTTGAATTGTAAACAAAGGTCATTTCAGTTTATTGTGTTCATGGTATCCCCTGAGAACTCAGCAGTCACAGATTTCACAGGTTTGAGTATACTGAACACAACACTCAAATTTTGATACTAATTTTACAAAATATACATATGTTTTACAGCACAGTGTTGAAGAGCATGGGGCTCTCCTAAGAGAAACGATTCACAAAATCCAGCTTGAGTCTGTCTTCTCTAAATGCACTTTTAATGTACACATACTGTAGAAATGTATTCTTAGGTCAGAAGATAGTACTTCTTTTATAACATTAGACATCAAAAAGAAGCATCTTGGAGGAATAATGTCTAATTATTTTAGACCCTGTGTACTGAGTTTGCATGGTCAGGTTTTGGTAGCAGAGGGGACTACAGGAGTGGCTTCTGTGATAACCTGCCAGAAGCTTCCCTCATGTCTGACAGAACCAACAATCAACCAGACTTGATGGCTTCAAGTCTAACCCACCATGGGCCAAGCCCATCAAATGTGGTAGTAGCACCTGTGTGATAACATATTTTAAAAGGAAAAAAGAGTTATTGTGCAGTTGTAATTGTGCTCAAAGAAGAGGGGAGTGAGAATACGTGATAGCAATAGCACTGCAGATCCCATGGTCAGTGCAGAAGGATAGGGAGGTGTTCAAGGCACGGGATCAGAGATTCTCCTGCAGCCCACGGTGCAGCCCATGCTGAGGCAGCTGTGTCCCTGCAGCCCATGGAGCCCATGGGGGTATTGAGATCCATCTGCAGCCTGTGGAGGACCCCACACCAGAGAAGGGGGATGCCCAAAAGAAAGCTGTGATGCCGTGGGAAGCCCATGATAGAGCAGGCTCCTGACAGGACTTGTGACCCTGTGGGGGACCCACACTGGAGCAGGCTGCTCTTGAAGGACTGCACCCCGTGGGAAGGGACTCACATTGGAGCAGTTCCTGAAGAACTGTAGACCATGGGAAGGACTCATGCTGAAGAAGTTTGTGAAGAACTGTCTCTCATGGGAGGAACCCCACACTGGAGCAGGGGAAGGACTCCTCTCCCTGATCAACAGCAAGAAACAATGTGAGATGAAGTAACCATAACCCCCATTCCCTATCTCCCTGTACCACTGGGGGAGGAGGTAGAGCCCACGAAGGAGGTGGGAGGGGGAAAAATTATTTTAAAATTTGTTTTACTTCTCATTATCCTGCTCTGATATTGATTTGATTATAAATTCAGTTCATTTCCTCAAGTTCAGTCTGTTTTGCCTGTGTTGGTAAATGAAGAGTAATCCCTCCCTGTCCTTATCTCAGCCTATGAGCCTTTCATTATATTTCTTCTTTCCTCTGTCCAGTTGCGGGATCCAGCCAGGGTCAAACAACCAGACCATGTAATAATCACCTTGGTTTCATGATAATACAATTTATTCAGCTGTTCCCTTGAAATTTTGTTGCATAATTTGCAGATAAAGTGTCTCTATGTCTGATGAAGTAAGCTCCAGGACTCACAAGGCTTTATGTTCATTTGGAATCATTTTGCTTTCCAACAGGAATTTTTATTTTTTTGCCTTTGTTTTCCAAATATATCTAGCCCAGAAATGGGACAAGGTTTTTGAAACAGAAACTTTTGTAAATCCAGGCAATAACATGCATGCACACCCCATAGACTCAATTAATTATGTTTTTATAAAGCTCTAATTCCACAGTATCTGATACAGAAAACATCACAACATCACTGGTTCAGGGATGGATTAACATTTTCAAACCAAAATGTGCTCCTTATTTCCACCCTGAAATAGCATCTGCAGCCAGGGACCTGGCACAGAACTGGGCATCTCACTTGCCCACAAGGCTAGAGACAGGTCCATAGCTGGGACAGACTGTATAGCCAAGTCACCTGCCCACCAGAAAAGCATCTGGTCACAAGTGGGCTCCCAGGGAAGTCTCCCCTTGTTATTGAGGCAGCTCTGGAACACACAACAGTCTGTGTCCAAACCTGCAATAAGATTTGAGCTAGAGTTAAGCTCTTAGGAAGCCCCAAAGAGAATTCCTGTCAAGTATATAAAACTGCTAATTTCATTCGGGCTTTAATGTTTTCTTCACATGCTCAGAACAGATATAATGTATAAGTATAATTTAAATTAAAAACAAAGCTGTTATTCCTGTATATAACCCATAATAAATTGCTACTAAAAGATTTTGATTATTCAGTTCGTTGGGTACTTATAAAACATATTCTAGCATCTAAGTAGAAAGAAACTTGCAGATTCTTTTGTAGCAGGGTTTATCTTTCCTGTCTGGACAAGAGGAAATGGAGGGATATTTGTAAAGAGAACTTTCAACAGCTATCATTCCTCAGAAAAGGCTTCTGCAAAGTTTTTGAGAGTAAGGTGAGATGGTGCATGTTCTAGGCTTTTAATTTCTGTGAGAGTTATCAGTGGGGAATAAAAAGCAATAAGACAAAAATGCAATAAAAGGAAAAAATTAAGAAAATTAAAGACTTTCAACAGATTTACTGTAACTGTAACTAGAGAGAAACAAAGGGTGTGAATACAGTGATTTGGTAATACAAAAAAAAAGAAAAAGTCAAAAAAACTAAAAAAGCCTGTATTAAAATTGCTATCAAAGAGACTTTATTAAATAATGAGATAAAAGTAATTCTAAAATACTCTCAAAATGCCTTTCAAGCTCTATGTTTTCCTACTCACTTCCCCAAAGGTTAAGAGTGCCTAATGTTTCCTTTCTGGTCAAACACCTGTCAAATAGCTATTTTGGTTAAATTTGAAATAGAAGCAAGATCTAATGCTGTACTACTTCATAGAGCATATTTCTTTCCCAATTCTCCTACTGCATCTTCTTCCGCAAAGACAATGCACCAAACAATATTGCTGTACAGCCATGAAATTCCTTAAAATAAGACTATGAAGATAATAGGCTGTTGAACACTCAAAAAATAATATATTCCTATTTATTCACACATTCTTAATCATTAAAATTTTGTTAGAATTGAATATTTTGAAAAAAAAATTATCTTAAACAGCACATTTTCACGTATCTGATAACATAGTTGCTCTCTATCTATATCTGCAGTTTGTGTATGAATTGTTGAATGAAAGCAGAAATAGATCTTCTTGTCTTTTAATGTGGACTATCTTTTGTTCATCCTAGATTTCTCTGCTTATATAAGGGTATGATTTCCATATGCTTTGCTCTCAAAGTACTTGCCTGTAACTCATCAGAATGTCTGTTTTCTACAGACTTCATTCCAGTGACCACAGAAATTGTATGGCCCATTTCAGATATGGAACTACCCTGCTCCAGCAATCCAATCACCTGCATCATATTTCTTAATCCGTATTTCATGGAAGACTTACTGCAAAGAGAGGTAAAAGAGAACTACAGAGAAAGTGTGTTTCATTAACTCTTCAAAAAACTATTTATCCCATCTTTAACCTGAAACAGGCAGAGGCAGCAGAAGTAGGAAAAAATGCAATTTTTTTACTTTAGATCAATTGGTCTTTGCCTCCCAGCCAGCCTTTTATTAGAAGAAAAAAAGAAGGTGCTCTTTCTTTTGCAAACACTTAGGAGTAAGCTTAGAATAGTATTCCTGTATATTTATAAACAAGATATTCTGTCACACCATCCCTGTAGCACCTCTGGATCATGCTCACCTGTGTTATATTGACATGCCCTCAAAATAAATGTTCCAGTGCCATCACACCTCTCAGTACCGTTTCCAAGAGATACTATCACTTCTGGAAGTTGATGAACACTGAAATAAAAGAGTCTTGTATCCTATCACCATCATTATCTAGAAACTTTGCCATGGTGTCACAGATAAAGTAAATGCACTAAAGAACACACTAGAGGTTCAATAAAAAATGCAGTATATAAATATAAATAAAAATTCCTTTATTGAAGTTAAAATTTATTTTTAAACTGAATGACAAAAGTAATCTGTCCTGAACCTATGATTACTCTAGGTTGTTTCTAAAACAGGTTTGATTTTATCAGCTATTTCATTCCTAGTTATTCACCCAGCTTCCCTGAAAATTGCTAAAGTGCCTGCAAAGGCTTCCAATGCCTTTCTCCTGTTAGGTCATTCTTTGTAACAATGAAGGAACCAAAGCTTTATGTAGCTGTACTGATATCCTTTAGTAAATGTTAACTTTGACATTTAAGCAATTCTACACGGTATCGAGATCTTACATCTAAAAACAATTTTCTCTTCGGACAGCCACCAAGGTACTGAAAAATTCTTTGTCATTGATTATGGGTTGGAGGTCTTCCAGTTGAAAGTTTTGCACCTACCAGAGCAGAAAAGGGAAGAAAATTATGATTTACCTCGTGGGAAGGCCAATGACAAAGGAATTAGAATATTTATTAATACCTTGCTCTTAAAATCTAAACCAAGCACCTGTCATGGGCCAGCACTGGAGGCTGGATATTGGGCCCAATCCAGCTGAACTGACCTATTTTAAAGTGGTCAAACTCATACTGTGCTTTTTGGTGTAGATAAGGAAGCATTGTCATACATTTTTTAAACTACACTTAATTTATTTTAGCCAGAAGGAAAATCTACAGGATGGCCACCCATATTTAAATAAAGACAGCACTTTCCCTCCAGCTTTCAATACAGAAAATGTTAGGATTTTATTAATATGTTGAGAAATGTATTTGCATTATATTCCATAAAGTGATGGTAATCTCTGCTAGGATGAAAGTCATTTAAAAGCTACTGCTTTATAAAATAGTTTTACAGACTTATTAAAGTAATTAAATATCTCTAGAAGAGAGATAGAATTGCTCTTACACTAAAGTCTGAAGAACTTTACAGCTTTAACCACAGTAGTTCTTTAAATCAATTATATCCAGTTATAATGGTCTTTTTGCTAAAATATACAATTTGTGGCATTTCTGTAAGGCAATTAACAGCAGCATTTTAACACAGACTCGATACATTCTGCATACTGTATACCTGCATGTTTTAAACATACCACACCTTTATGAAGCATTTTTAAATAATTTAATTTCTGCCATAAATCTTTTAAATGGATCTTAGTCTAAGTAATTATTGTTGATTGGTTCAGTGTGCTGTTTTATTTAATAGATTGTGTTTTCCTAATTGGCCAAGATTTTAATAACAAATTACAAAAGGATATGGGGGAGGATGGGTAGTACAACTAGCAGTTTTAATATATGTGGTGTCCTGAACTCAGTTAATTAATCCAAACAGTAGCATTTGAAATGACATCTGGTTGATGCAACGGAAAGTGCTCTTATAATCCTAAAATGCTCTTTAACTAATCTGCTCAGGCTTCTTAGATATGTATTTTTAATTACTGTTATTATTTGAAATAAAACACAGTTGGTAAAAAAAAAGTCTATGGTGACTGGTATCTTTGGGGTGTAGTGTCCTTACAAGGTTTTTAATTCAATTTGGAATTTTTGCTCATTAAAGTGCTTTGGGAAATACTGTGATTCCACTTTCCGTCTTGAGGTGGAAAGCAAGCTTGTAGCTACAATATTCTTGGAACAGATCAAAGAATTTTCTGTGACACTTAGGGTTGATCTGGTCAGGGTTGCTGTTCTACTATAATTATAGCAATGCTATTCCTTTTTCAAATTCCTTTTTCAAAATTCCTTTTTCAAATGTTCTCAAATAACAATTCCTTCCATAATAATTACTCTTTCAAAAAACCAAAGAATAAACGGGTACCTGCAAAAAATAAACCAGCTGGGATTGTGATCCTGGAAATTGGTGTAATTTAACCGTTCTGGTTTAGCTGATCCAGGTGAACAATCCTATGGAAGAAGTCTTCTACTTTGTGGAAAATAGATTTATCTCAGCATGAAAGATAGAACTTCCAGGATGGGGGAAGCTGACTAGGCCTGTAACGTTTCCATTCAGGATCGTGAAATGAGACCACTCTGCAAGAAAGGGATAACAATTCCATTCATTTTGGCTCATTGTACAAATTGAGCCCCTGCACACTGGAGAACTAAGAACAGGTCTTTGACCTCCACATAAGGACAGCTGATGGGCAAACCCAGGGGTTTATATCCCCTGCAAGTTCCGTTTGCATCTCTTTTAGATATGGTCAGATTTGATTCTTGTGGCAAGAGAGTGGCAACAACCTCTTTTTGAATATTCCTCCCAGATACCAAATGCCACTGCCCCATGGAGCAGGCTTTCTTACTTGTCCTAGAGATTGTATTTTCCTTAGGAATTAAGAGGGTGGAAAGATCCTGGCTTCTATTGCCTCCTAAGTATTGAACAGGAGCATCTGAAGTAGTATCTTTTGTGGCCTTAAGACGTATGTTCTCATTCCAGGTTTTGTCAAATAGATGTAAAACAGTGCCTGTAATTGAAACAAACTCAAGAAAGCTTTAAGCTACATGTCTTGGGTCCTGCTGGCTGTCAAGATGGAGTGAGACAGGTCTCAGCTCATATTGACAAAGCTATCCAAAAACCAGGCCATATTCAGGATACAAGTAGCAGCCCTAGCACAGGTATGTCCTGTAGCAGTACAAAATTGCCGGAAAAGTTCTTTATATACTTTGCTTTTTAAATCCTTGACTTATTTTTAAAAAGGGAGTGAAATTAAGAACAGTGTTCAAACTGCAGAAAATGAACTGAAAATAAAATTTAATAGCTGAAATTGAAATTTGAACCTCACAGTATTCTTCTCTGCTACCAGTTTTAGAAGGAGTGTATAATGCTATTTCTGTTTCAAATTAATATATTTGAAAAATTAGTAAAACTCCATAGAGTATATCAGAAAAAACTCTCATTTCTGCAAGAATTATGTCCTTTTTCAACAGGGAAAAATGCTGGACAGAAATCAAGGCACTGGTCTTTGTGTTATATCTTGAGCTTTGTTTTCTGTTTGCTGTTTTTTACCCAAGAGCAGACTTTAGGCAAATCAGTTAGGACTTCAGTGATCTATAAGATGCTGAGTGGAACTTCAAAAAGCAGGGAAGTGTGAATAGGTAGGGACTAAAATAGTTATAAAATTAGTCTCTATGTTTCTATTGTCTTCAATTATACATCAGAAGAGTGCCCTAAAGGTAGATGAGATCAAGACTGTCACATGTTCATCCTCTGCCCCAGTGGGTATCATCCATCTCCTTAAATGTCACATGGTAGTGGGTACCGTAAACACTGTATCTGATGTGGGATCTTGTTCCTAGGCAGACCTCTTCACACCTTGTGGGATTACAGGGTGCCCCTTTAAAGAGAGAAGAAAAAGCTGCCTCTTCAAACGCAGCGCTGCCGTCCCTACCTCTGCATAACTGCAAGGCAAGGATAAGCTTCCCAGAGAAGACCTGGGTGGAGCTCTGTCCTTCCAGTCCCTGACATAGCTTTTATTTTTAGATACTAACACCTGACCAGAGAGTTTCAGAGCAACGACATCTCACTCCACCCACAATTCTCCCAGGGCCTGTTTATTTGTAAGGTTCTCAGAAAAGTCTGTGATTTCACATAACAGGACTATCCAGAACAGGGACTTCAGTCCAAACGGGAGCCTTGGCTCAGGATTTCTGGTTATTTCTTAGTTTACAGTTAAAACTGCTTAATGTTAGTTGACAAAGTCGAAGTATGTGAGTTGTTCGACTCTTGTTCCTATCTTATTGCTCCGTATTGTATTGTAGTTTATTGCAGTTTATTGCAATAATTGCAGGCTAATATTATCATTATAGACTTCTTAATTCTAATTTATTTTCATGAAAACAGCTCTGGTGAGGTTTTCTTTTTTAAAAAACAGATTAAAATTATAATGAAAAAATATGTAATTTAGAGGAATCTGTGCAAAGACATCAGTAAAACATCAAGTTAATAGTACAGATAAAAAAGCAACCAGGTACTGAATAAACCCTCCAGGATGGAAAGCAGGTTAAAAAAAAAAACAAACACAACAATTTCTTCACACTAAAGGTTTCAACATTTGGACAGTAGATGTCTGCAAACAAGCAACTTAGCACCCTCAGTTTTCACAAAACTAAAACACTGGGCAGCACCAGACAGGATCAGTCCCACAATCCCTTTTTCTCATCCTTCCAGGATCCGTTTCTTTGAGGAATTACAACTCAGTGATGACAATGGAATACCAAGAAAGAAACAAAAGCGCTTCCCTGAAACAAAAATACGTAACACAGTGTCATGGTTTGGGGCTAGCCAAATGCCAGGTGCCCAAGAATTACTGCTTGCTCACCCTCCCCTGCTCTGCAGCTGGAGAGAGGAGAGAAATTTTAATGAAGAGTTCATGGACTTTGAGATAAAGACCAGGAGAAAAAAAACCCCACTAATTACCATCAAGGGCAAAACAGGCTCAAGTTGAGGATATGAAGTGGATTTATTGATAACAAAATCAGAGGAGGATAATGAGAAGTAAAATGAGCCCTTAACACACCTTTTTCCCCCAACCCCTCCCTCTTTCCCACCAACAGCACAGGGACACAGGGGTGGGGGTTTTTTTGGTCAGTTCATCACCCGGGATTTTTCTTCTGCTGCTGGGGGAGAAGGACCCGGTTTCCTGCAAGCACTGAGGCATCAATCCCCTTCCCATGGGAACAGTTCTCCAGGAACTACTCCAGCATGGGTCCAAACCTCACGAGCAGCAGTCCTCCCAAACTGCTGGACTGTGAATCCCTCCCACCAGCAAACAGTCCCGCCTGATGCTGCTGCTGTGGGTCACTGCCATGGAGTGCAGTCCTTCCAAGGATGGGCTGGTCCAGCTTGGGGGCAAGGCCTCTTTATCCATGATGACTCCCACCAGCCCTGGGAGCAAGGCCTGTTTATCCATGTCAACCCCTCACCTGACCACAGCCCCTTCTAGGCATCCACCCCTCCTGCTTCAGCGTGGGCACCTTCCCCACGGCTGCGGGTGGATCTCTGTATCTCCATGGACTTCCATGGTTGCAAGGGGACTCTGCTTTAACATAGTCCTCACCACAGGCTACATAGCACTTGCCTTTAGCTGCAGGGATGTCTTGGCTTCAGTGTCTGGAGCACCTCCTCCCCTTCCTTCTTCACTGACCTTGATGTCTCCATTGTTGTTTCTCTCACATGTTCTCTCTCCTCCTCTTTGTCTGACTGGAACTAAAACTGCGCAGCCACTTTTGTTTTGAATTCTTCTTAAATATGTTATCACAGAGGCATTACCTCCATCTCTAATTGACCCAGCCATGGCCAGCAGCACATCCATCTTCAGAGCCCTCAGGGATTGGCTCAGCTGGACATCTGTGGAAGCTTCGAGCAGCTTTTCACAGAAGCCATCTTTGTGGGCCCCCCTCCACTACCAAAAAACCAGGCCCTGCAAAACCAACATACATGGGAAATATCCCAAAACCTTAACACCTCCTCCACTTAGAAAAGATGTGTGTAAGTGCTTGGGTTTGTGTACTTTGTCACAAGAGGTTGCTCAGAGACCCAAGTTACCTTTGCAGTAGGCTCTCTGAAACCTTCTGTTTCCATTGATTGTACAGGGAGCCAAAATTTACCAGTCCTGAACATTGTGCCAAATGACACACAGCAACACAGCTGGACTGGATAGGACAAGAGTCACTGCATCAGCCAACCACAGATACAACTCCTCTATGTGCCAACCACCAGCCTTTGGGGATTGTTATCTCAAGACGGATCACTGAGGAAGTTTAACTTTTAAATGTGAGTCATTTCTGCCCGTGAAAGGCTGTACCAAACCAACTGCTTTACTAAACCTAGTGAAAAACGTATTTGAGCATGTACTTGAGGGTAAACACTTTATTCAATAGTCTAGCTTGGGTTTACCTCTAATATCTTAAAAGGCTGGAACCTCAAAGAGGGCTTTCACCTTTATATTTGATTAATGCTAATTATTTTATTCTCTGTAGGTTCTTGTTCCATTGCCTTTACCACTAGAGAGAATCTTCCATTAAGATTGTAAGTTATGGGACTAATATCTTCTGTATTTGATGGGCTCATGTTCTTCCTGTAGACTGGTTTTCTGAAAACAGGTCATTCAAAGAACACCATGTCAGTACCCTTGTCTCCACACCCATCTTCCATGTTCTGCCTCTTCATGCTCATAAAAAAAATGAATAAACGAATGGTTTCTCAGATAAACATCTTTCAATATTCAGTGGGTGTTGACATTCAATAGACAGTACATCATTTGATTTAAAAAGTATCAATTCAAATAATGTAAACTGTACATTCAAACTATCCATCTGAAAATGTATTTTCTTAGTAGAAATATTTGTGAAATTGATCATTGTAAGGCATGAAGGACAGATTACATCCTAAAAATTATTTTGCATTAAATGATAAGGCTTTTAGTGTTTCGTACCTTAACAAATTATTAATATTATATACAAATATCAATTCTGTCTCAAAAATGCAAACAAATCTAGGGTGCCAGAGGCAATTGTGTCCCAACACATGATAATACTACACACAGGTTTAGGGAAGAAATTAAAAATAACATTGAATTGAAACAGCCAAGGGAATTTAGGTAGGCAGAACGTAATTACCCAAGCTGGAATTTGGCCAAGACACTGGGGCTAACACTTTTTCCCTTTTGAAAAGTGCCAGGAGATCTTTAATGAGAACAAGTACCCAGGGATCTCTAATGAGAACAAGGTCAGGACCTTTATTTGATATCTCAGCTGAAACACAGCAATCTCAGCAGCACCATACTACCTAACACAAGGCTGGGGCATAAGTTCAGATCTGACTCAGAAGAAGAGTGACACCAACAGCATCACTACCACCTTCTTCTTTTGTACTTTGCTCTCCATGGTTTTCTCCCACTCTGCAGCTTAGCAAAGTGTTGTTTGTCAGGTAGTGTAGAACATAGGGAAATTGCTATTTCTTTTAAAATGTATTTGGCTCAGCTGTCATTGTTCCCATTTGGTATTTTGTGCTGGGTAAATCTGTCAATGGGTACTGGCTGACTATGAATGGTGAGCTAACCAAGGACAGTAAAGTGGAGTCTACTCTTGACATGAGAGAACATAATTATGACCAGAAACACAAAAGCAGAAAGTAGATCATTCTAGTAATTTTAATCACTTGCATTTGTTAGTAAAGGCCTTAAAATAGTTTTGCAATTACAGTTTTAGATAGTCAGAAGAGTCTTTTCTATTTAGTGTAAAATTTTAACATCTGTTTTGTCAGTCTAAATACTTTCTTTCTAACCTCTTCAGTTCTTGAGGGCATAAAAGTGTGAATTTGGCTATTATTTTTCATGGTTCAGGTATATTATAGTTTATTTGTATGTTGTGATGTAATAATTTCCAAAACAGCAACAAAACCCCTAAGGAAATTAAAAAGTGAGCATAATTTTCAGATGCTGCTAAACTAAAATCCTACATGTTAATAAAAAGTACAGTTTTCAGAGACACTGAGCACACTCAGATTCTATTTATTTTGGTTTGTTCCCACTGATGGCACATGATCCCGTGCTAAAAATGTGCTTGGCAGGATTAGGCCTCAAGCCGAAACAAACTAATTTAAAGATACATCAATAGTATTCACAAAGGCAGCAAATATAAGCACAGGCACTTGCACTCTTATTTGTCTACATTTATTCTAGGTCAACAACAAACACAGCTGTTCCCAGATGGTCCAAGGCTTACACAGCCAGAGAACACTGTTCTGGTTTGATTGATCAAGATACAAAAAAATCCAGTGTTACAGGTGGCAAAATGTGTTCTTGCAAGTGTCTTCTTGCACTCCAAACACTACATGTATCACCATACATAAGGCTTAATTAAGCTTACTAAAACATCTTTTTTAATACCCTTTTCTGTTTGCCAGCTACAAGGCTGTGAGTTGATCCTCAAAATAGCACCAAAGAGTATCCCTGATATTTCTGCACCAACCGTAAAGACAGCTTTCCCCAGCTGGACAAGTCACACTGTCCCACATACCCTCTGTGGAGCTCACAATTGAATCAGTTTGTTGATGCACTCAGTACACTGCCATATAAGAGCATAATAGCTTGCTGCAGCTTTGATGTGTCTCCATGCCTAGCAGATCCTAAAGATCCTATTTCTGCATTATTTAAATTGCACACTATCTTCCTTCAGATTAGCTTCTTTGACTGCAGGATTTCCCTTGAGAAAGAACTGCAAAACAGTGACAAGTCTGGAAGTCCAAGTCAGCCACAGCTTTCTTGACATACCAGGATGATTTTGAGTAATGCTCATTAGGAATACAAAATAATTTGTGCAGTGTATATGGTACTCTTGCTAAACACTTGGTTTGACATAGGAACCTGAGAAACAGAATCATTTGTCTCAAAGGTCTCATTTGCTAGGATATTTGCAATTATTGTCTTTTATCTGACATCTTGATAACAATTAGGTACCTTATCCTATCGGTAAAGAGATAAAAGTCAGTATTTCAAAGGCTTCAAAATGAAAGGGATTCAAGTGGGATTCACAAGATACAGAAAGTACTTGGTTTGGCAAGGAATCGACACTTGACGTGGGGATAATTGGACATGGGAGACACCACACAGACATACTGCCACCTTCTCTTTACCTGACTACAAAAGATGCCAACCACATCATGTGGATGGCTGGAGTGGGATGGAGTCCTGCTTCCCTCAAACACCATCTTCCTGTGTACTTCTGCTCCAGCACAAACAAGGTCCTTCATCTGAAGTCCAGGAGGCAGTTTGCTGAACTCAGACAACTGCCTTGAAGTCTATGTGACATAGTTTGTCTTACTTGAATTAAACTTCATTATTTGCTTTTTTTATCCAGAGCGTATGCACCTGTGTGCATATCTCCAGTTTAAATGGATTACACAAATGAAAGTCAAAGTATCTATATGTTTCAATGTCTCTACATTCATATTATCCAACTTTTTTTTTTACGCTGCACTGTCTACTTGGACAAACACGATGTGTATTATATTCAGCTCATAAATGCATAAAGCTCTTGGCCAGAACAGCACTCAAATTTACCCGAGAAAGGACCTGTCAGTGATTGGACAAGTACTTGCATATCTGAACTATTACAGCTGACTTCATTAGCAATGTCAGATGTTCTCATTTGCAAGACAACATCTCTCAGACAGATATTTCTATTCTCAGATTGCCCCTGAGTAGGTTTAGATAGACAGATAATAGATTGCATGTATAAGTGTATATTTGTATTTTCCAAACACATATGAAACCTGAAAATGTGAAGTTTGAATAAGCAATGAAAAGCTCAAGGGAGTTGAGTAATTAAGGAGCCAAAATGTCCACTAAAGTAAGAAGATGAAGAAATCTGAAAAGAGATTTTCCTATATATATATATGCAAAAGGATGAAGAAAAAGCATAGTGTTACTTGCATGAGACCAGCCCTTTACCTGGACTGAATTACAGCAGTTACAGGTAACTGCCCAACCAACAACATTCAGAACACAGGAAGGTCCTGTGTCATGCCAGACCCATGTCCCACCCAGCAGGACAACACTTCATCACTGCCCAGTCCCCCAGCTGCTCTGTCATCAGGGTCATGAGGATGATTCCTGCCTTGCAACTCTTCAGCCTGTTCTGGAACAGTGTTTGTCATGATTCCTTGTGCCTGACATCTTTCCCACCTAGGTTTTGTATAGGTCCAAGACAATGTTTCCAAGACTAGAGGCAGTAATCCAGCATCACAGACATCTCAGAAGATAGCAAAGATATTTGAAATATCCAGCAATCACTTAGCCAGTACTAAAAAATCTAACTTCAGTCTTACTTGCCTCTCCTGGACGCTAACAAGAAAAGTAACAAGGAAATTTTAATCTATGGCAAACCAGGAGTCTGTACAGACAGCAGAATATAGTGTGTCTAGCCCTGGCCTTGGTTCAGAGAATGGATTTACTCAAGTTCACATTTACCATATTATAGACTTCACGGCAAAGTCTTTTACAACTTTTCTACAAGCTAGTTGACCAGAGAAAAGAACAAAACATGCATGGTTTTTACCTGCCCTTATAATCACAAGATCAGTGACCAACAAACCCCAGGAGAGTTGAGTCCTGACATATCAATGTGAGTATCCTAAGTTTCCTAATAATTTCTTGCTATAATTTCTTGGATTTGCAATATCAGGCTAGAAGTCCTGTAAGAATAATGTGCAATAGCCTATTGCTGAGAAAAGATGAGAACATTTCAGAGACTTCCAAAACACTTGGTTGTGGCAATTTACAAAGGGTTAAAGGAAAAGAGAGTTTGTATTTTATGAGCATTGCCTCACCCATTCTTTGTTAAGACACTGACTAAACCTCAATATGATAGAAAAGAAACTGAAGAGGTCTTTGCTTGGCAGTGGGTTGAGAACAGCTGTGAAAATAAATGATGACTAGAGAGAGACAGAAAATATATGAGGTACCAGTATGCCTTACTGTACTTTTAAATTTATGCTGCAGATGGTGGAGTGTTTTTGAATCTCAGCACTCTGAAATAACTAACCTGGCAGGTGCACACCTGGTGGACTTCTAAGGGGAGAGATCCAGCCATTATTATCATAGACAATCCACTAGTTAAAGCTGAAGAGCTGAATGGCCATGCAGTTTTTGGTGGTTTTTTTTTTTATTTTTTTGTTAGTTGGATGCCAAAACTACATATCAAACCACAGGCAGAGAATAAAGTCTGCGTAAAAATTCATACACACATATACACATTCTTGTCCATTTTCACACACATTACATGCGAGAATTTGGAGTTAATGGGAGAGGAGAGCAGTCCAAACTTTTTTAAATTTCTTGAAAACTTTTAATTTACTTTTTGTGGTCTATCATTATCAGAAGTAGTGATAACAGGAAAGAGGCTCAACCTCCAGTTACAAAAAAATAAAAAATATCTCTCGACCAATGATTCTTTTCAACATCTGCCTCTTTTCTTTCCTTTCATAGAAAGCATGCATGAGTAATCAGACCATAGTGCTGCTGTTAATTGAAAAAATCATTAGCAAACTTCCAGGTGCTGTTTACTATATAACCATTGTAATTTTCTATCCTAAAATCAGCATCTCACCAACATCATTGTCTGCCCTGGGGCACAGGGACTGTGCAGCTTTTACATTGTCAAAGGCAGTTGCAACCCCATTTGCTAGCAATGAAAGAAATGGATCCACACCTGCAGTGTTTGAGGCAATAATTCCTAATATTAGCCAGACCTCATGAGGAGAGGGCTTTTTTTGCCAATCCTTTATGATTCAACACTTTACAATCCATTCAAAATCATTTAAATATTCTTTTATTTTGTTACTCCTACCCCATGCTTATTCTTCCTTTCATTTTTCCCTTCTCCTGACACAGACCTATGAATAAAAGACAGATACATATCATACCTATGCAGCTAAAGAAACAGAAGAATTAACAACCACCTCTTATTTCAGAGTATGAATTATTAGACTTATCCAAGAGAAGGGTGGAGAGATATTCTACAATACAACATGACTAAGTACAGATGAAATCCAAATCTCTTTTGGAAATAACACCTGGTTTCTACCCCAAAAAAAAAAAAAATTAAAAAAAAGTTATTTCAAAGTCAGAATTAAATCTCTGGGCCAGAACAAATTGTGTCTCCTAAGCCAAAATACAGATAGCAAAAGTTCAGCTGTTTCAAATCAGAATATTTTTCCTGACTTCAAGAAGGCTGCACCTGTTTACAGCTACCTGGGCTCTGTCTTTTTATACTCTCAGCTATAGCATACCAGCTTTCCACAGGTCTCTGCCCCTCTCAAAAATTACTTTGGAACTGACAAATTTATCTGTGTCTATGAAACATCTTCTGTTTCCCCAAGAGATTCTGCTCAGAACAATTCATTTAAAGAGAATTCAAATCATCTCAACCATAATGTGTTTTTTGAGAACCTTCAAACAATGCTTGCTGCCAATCCAGAATTTGCTAGAGATTTAATAGAGTGAATTTCACCCTCAGTAGCATATACATAACATTACTAGGCTAAAAATAATATTTTAAAAAATCACAATTATTTTTACATAACATATTCCTGGCAGGTTCAGCTCTGAGTAGGTCTTCCTAAACTTGAATTTACAACTTGTAGCATAGGCAAAAGCACATGTATACACTTAATTAGATAAAGCATAAAAATAGCATATGATTTAGTTGTTTGTGTGACTTGGTTTGTAAGCCAGTGAAACTGCTAGAAAGAAATAAAGGTCACAGCACAGTAACTCAAGAAGACAGTGGAGGGCCTGACTTCTTTAGTGCAGAGTCCCCTAAAACCTTTTGGGGTCTCTGAGAACTGTGAATACAGACAATCTAAAAAGAACAGAGATTGAGAAAAGAAAACCAGAGGCGTTTTTTTAGCAAGAGGGGAGAAGACCAGTATGAAAAGGATGTATTGTTGGGGCTTTTTCCAGCCCAATGTGCTTTAAGAACAACACTGTTCAGCAAAGCATTTAAGCATTTATTTAATGGTTAATGCTTGATTAAGATCAAGTCGCTGACACATAAACCCCGCCAGACTTAAAGGCTGATACACTCTGAAGTGCTTTATTGAACTGGGGCCCAAGTAATAATGAGTCAAATAGGAAGCAATTTTGAAAATTCTGAAATATATCAAAGTCTGTAACAGATTGTATTGTCTTTCATAATGAAGAAGTTTCTGCATTTCCATCAAAGGAACAATAAATTGTCTGGAAACATTTTCCTCATGAATAGACATTTTCTGTGTTTGGTCTTGCCTTTCAAGAACTCATCCACATAAACTTTCTTCTGATAACAAGAGAGTTGATCATATAAATATGTTCTTAGAATGTGCATTTTAATTTCTTAGAAAGAGTATTTCCTAGTATACTATCTAAAGTGTATGGCTAAAATGCACAAGAGCTAGTGCTGGAGAGTAGTTATTCACTTCACTGAGGACAGTATTTCCACGCTTTTCAGAGTTGATCTATTTCTACTTTAGGAATTTTACTTATGACCCCAAAGCCTTCACAGGACACTTTAAAAATTCTAAAAAAAAAAAAAAAGTTGGAGGTGATTTAGTGTTTTTAAACAGATTTACATTGAATAATTTTAAGGTAAACACCAAGTATTTTTAAGGTTTTTTTTTCTATTTTTATGTTTTTCTCCATGGTAAAATGCCTTGAAATGTAGGCTGAACTCATTTGGGAAGCCAGAGACACCTATACATCTGTGAAGGCTTTAATCTGACTTCCCAAGCTGTTAGTCTGATTCCAGACACTATGAAGTAAATGGAAAAAACTTTTAATGACATCAATAGCTTTGATTCAGACCCACTGGGTCTTCAGAGAACCTTATTAGGAACAGACTGGCTATTGTACTCTTTACCTGTAATACTGCTGTCTTTTGTATCACTAGAAATTTATTTTAAATCTGCTCCATAAATAATCTGCTATTTACAATAAGTAATATAGAGTATCATTTCCCTCCTTGGCCTCCACATAGCATTGTTCTGGATACTCAACGGGAAGTTTTTAGTGGGTTTAATTTTCATAACTCTATGAAGTTTGTTCCAAGATTTCCAGGTGTGTCTGATCACTGAGTTATTTGTCTTTAAATCTTTCAGGGTGAATTTTTGGTAGGTGCCAACGTTGCATGTGTCTGTTAATTGATGCTCTGCTTTCACCCATGGCAATTGCACTTCATCAGCCTGCCAGACTCTGAGAGCTTGAGCCAAACTAAAAGCCCACTGCTAGAGCTTTAGATTTGGTAATTTTAAACCTCCATATTTAAGGTTGGCAAAATGTTTTGTACTTCCCATCTTCAGCCTATGCTTTGGAGGAAGAAAATAGATATGGCCTTAGTCACTGGCATATAAATTGTGCAAAAGCAATCTTGGAAATGCACAAATAATTTGTGGCACTGAGACAATTCAAAATGTGAACTTGAGCAGATCCTGGTGTCAGATATCTTCTTTGATATTTTGAATTATGTTTACAAGTATTATGACTTTAAAAGCTTCCTTCTGAAAGTATTTTCCTATCTTTCATGCACTAAAAGGAGCTGAGGGGGTCATATACTACACTTGAAAGACTTTTTATTTCAGACACTTTATGTGGTAGTTTGATACCTGGGTGAAATCAAGTACTACTTTCAGATAGCCCAAATGTATGCAAGTCTTTGGCCACATCTGCACCACCCAACAAAACTATCTGCCTTCATGAGATTCACTTTTGTTTAGACATCTTTAGCTATACCATATTCTGTAATTTCTATGTAATTGTGAAGTTACCACAACTAAAGACACCAATCAATTTACCTTAATATGGATGGCAAAATATTTCGACCCAAGCCAAAACTAACTTGATTTTATTTTTGTGTCAGATAAAATCTCAGGGAAAATGCATATATTTTGTTGTCTTCTACCCTTCATCATTCAGCTATCACTTCTCCCACTGCTTTTGGAAAAGGTTGTTGTCTGTTAATCTGTGTAGGTGGTAAAGGGATATAAATATTACTACTAATAATAAATTTATGAAACTTCTTTATCTCACATAATTTCAGAAATCATCCAATATATATCTGTCAGGGCCCTGAGGGCACCACCAGCAGTTTCCCACCCCAGCCTTTTTGGGACCTCACCCCACCCTGCTCAGGACCCCATTGCAGCCCCTCAGGGTCATCAGTGCCCGTCCCAGTGATGGTGCAACAATGCTGGTCTCCAGCCTCTGCCTCCATCTCCTTTTAGTCCTGGTTGGAGCCCCTGCCTGTTCTCTGGCCCTGCCTCATCGCTTGCTGTGTTGAGGTGTGTCAATAGACACTGTTACCAGCACCTTGGGACTGTGCCCTGTAGGTCAGGGCATTGGCCAGGGCTGGGTCATTCTCAGGTCTGGCTCCTCCAGTCCATGCTATGCCCTCACATAATTGTACAATATACAATGAAGATTTAATTTGTACATTTCCTGAACTGAACCTAAGTATAAGAAAACACCGAACTTACCAAGCTACTCCAGCAGGGATTATATCACTCTATGGAGGTAATTTCATGGGAAATTAGGCACTGATTTCTACTTTTTTTTTTTTAAGCTGTATTTTCAATTCACTGAGAAATTGGTAATGATACACCCTGCAGGAGGAACATGTTTGCCAAAGGTTTCATGTCCAGTTTTATGACTAAACTGTATACTGGACAGAAGAATATTCTTATTTGCACCTTAGGAAAACAGCATTGACCTGATTCAGTCCATCTCATGAGACCTGAAGAATATAGTTAGAAACATGGCAGCATTAGACTGCCACACAGTCATTTAATGAAGCTCTAAAAAGCAGTTCCTAGGGCAAATGAACTTGTTTTCCAAAGGAACCGGGTTTTCCAGGAGGAAAGCTGTGTCCGTCGTGTACCATGGCCACTACTATAATTGTAGTTTGCTGCAGAAAGCAGGTGGTGACTCCCAGAGGACTCTGTTCTGTGGTGATCCCTCCACACTTAGATAGCTTTCTCAGAGCACTACTTGCATGAACATTCATGAGAGGGGCAGAGAGAGGAGATAAGTACTGACTTTCACTGTCTTTTCTGAGACATGAACCTGAAGCTGCCAAATAAGGTAGGCGGAGAGCATTTCAGGAAAAACAGCAGCCAGCAGCACATGTCTGACCTGTGCAACTCCTCGGGACATGAACATGCTATGTTGTAGGCCATAGATTGCAGCTGTGTACTGTTAGAAGTAATCAACTGCAGTGGCTTTGGCCCCCATGAGGATTCCTCTTGCCTCAGGATTGCTCCTGTCCCCAAGGATGAAAAGCTGCCACTGTACGAAGCCTCCAGGTCCAGCCCGTGGCAAAGCAGATGGATACATATTCCCAGCAGGCACACAAACACATGGACATGTGGATAGCCCCATGGATCAGCACTGAGAATAATGCCTTTAACACACCCACACAAGCCCATGCTCCACTCAGTGTCCACATATGAACAAGCACGGAGGCTCAGTCCTGTTCATCATCTGCAGCTATCTGGATTGAAATCCACTGATGAAGTATGTCACCCCCAGTTTGGGTTTCCCTGGTAGCTGTTCTTAGACATTCCCTGGCACAGGGACCAGTGACCTCCTCAGGTTGACAGCCTCTCGTTCCAGTGGCTGGCACTGAAACCTCTCTCACCCACTAGCCAGTCCAACTCTAAGTTAAGTTTTAAACAATCCCAAAATTCTCTCCCTTCTACAACCCATAATAAGTCTATGTTCCTTTAGGCAATGACACTCTTTAGTTTGCATGGCATTGCAGGGAGTGTGTGCACTGACTCCACTCAGCATTCGCTGGTGGGTTTTACGCCAAAGACAATGGTCTCACTATGTTCTTTGGATGCTCTCAGGAACAGCTAAAGTTTACATACATTCAAAAAGGAATGGCCAGACTAATGAAGGATAAATTAATTGGAGATTAGTATATATATCCAGGCCAGGAAGCTCATGAGCTGTAAGTGTTTGAAGGCTAGGAGAGTATTAAAAGAAAGTGTGATATATACTGGTTTCATTCTTAAACTCTTTCCTCAACAGGTACTTTTTGTTGCTGTCCTAAACAAGGCACAGGAGAGGTGAACTTTCAGTCTTCTCAAGGATGGCTGTTTTTGGAAGGCAATGCTGATCTGTCCCCTTCTAACACAAAGACTTGGTTGAGATTGTAATGAGCATTCATATCTGTCATGTCTTTCTCTACTACAGTCCTGTTTCATGAGAAAATATTTCAAATGTCTCCTGCAAATGAAATTACAGAATGACAGGAATGACAATGGTGTCATTTATCACATAAAGATACTGGCAGAAGCAAGGAGGATCAATGAGTCAAAGGATAGGTAAGAAACATAAACTGATTTGGGGAACATTTCTCATGTTGCAGATTTAAGACCAGCCATTAAGATCTGTCATTTTTATGAGCTGAAATTGGTCCTCTAGCACATTATTTGCCATATTTTTTACAAAGCTTATTTTAGCTTTCTTTTACCTGCGGATACAGCAAGACAATATAGGAACCAAGGTAAAACTGAATACGGAAGGTGAATTACCCTGCAGCCTCTAGATCCTTTTTCACAAGCTGCTTCTTTATTTAACATCTCCACTGTGCCTTTCTCCATAAAGCATTACGGTTTTGCTCTGAATTAAAATTGAAGTATTTGCTGTTTAATGTGAGAGGTTTCTTTATAGATTATTTAAGGTACTATTTGTGTTTATAGTCCCAGGGTATATTCTAATCACCTTTGTTTACCTCATATTCCTTTCCTAATTAACTGACAACCTATTAGCATACATTTTTTTATCCCAGGAGTATTAATTATACATAATTTATATCATAAGCATTTATTCCTTATCAGTCAGCTGAATAAAACATTTACCTGTTTATAGCTACTTGAGGTTAACACTTTTATACAAAAAACTCACCTGAGACTTCCAATCAAATTATCACATTTTTAATTTTCTGTTACATAATGATACTGTATTAGTCATTGTAGTATTTTATTCCACTCTAGGCTAAACAATCATTTAGTGAAGCAGAGTGTTGGCAGCATTAATTAACCAATGATACATGCTCAGCTGAACAATAAGCTGCAAATAATAAAAATGCAAGATGAGATAATGTATAGACCTGTGTTAATCGCATGCTGGCAAGCAGTACTAAACCCTGCCCTCGACTGTACACATGTAGCTCAGTGAGACCTGTGCAGCCAAGGGCAGGTTCTGGCTCACATGGTAGGATTGAACATTGTCACTCTCAGGCTGCAAAATTCATCATGTGTATTTTATCTTTGCCCACTAACATCAGTCATTTCTGAGCATAAACTGCAGAGCAACCAGGTGGAAAAAGGGACTATTCTATCACCTTAGGAAAATAAGCTGATAAAGATACTACTGCAAGAAGCTTTGAGGGGAAGGGGGTCGGAAAAAGAAAAAAAAAGTAATCTTAGAACATTTTGTTCTTTCGGGACTGGATTCAATTAGTTTAGCGCAAGCCATATCATGCCTTTGTTGCCCTGTTTGCCTAGCTTTTTGACTGCCACCCCTCTTTCTTACATTTTCTCCTGAGTATTTGTGGGTTTCTTTAATCCTATTGGGATTTTCTGAACTACGTTCATGTTATTCACCTTTCATTGTTATTTTCATGTAGTATCCTTTCTCATATTTTATTTTTATTTTCCATTTTGCTTCCACTCTGCTGACAGTGGACTTTTAACCCTCAGTCTCCAACACTTCTCACTGCATCTTCTGGTTCATTCTCCTCTTCTCTTTGTTTCTGGTCTTCTGTCATATGACTGCCCCCTGCACACACCTTCTCCCCCCCCCCCCCCCACGTCCCAC